>JAOTON010002271.1:1800000-2142500 GCA_034440635.1 Lepas anatifera | reverse complement strand
AATATGTTCAACATATGTGGGCCCTCTACGTATCTACTTATAACTTAACCTTATTAATTTTTGTTTTGTGTGCCGTTTTGTTTACTTGTAGCTTTATTTTGCTCTTTTAACTGTGTTTTGGCGTTATATTTGTTCTTTTCGTTCTCTAACGCTCATCTTACTTTGTTATGCTGTTAGCCTGTCAGTCTCTGTTTTATCGCTTTTTCTGTTTGTTTTCTCGTTCCATGGTTACTGTCTCTTTGTTAGGTTTTTATGATTTGCTCATTCTGCCTATGCTACACACGTGCTCTTTTACACTCGTGGTCTGGTTGCTTACTTCCTTTTGTTTATACTATGTGCCTGTAAAGTTATATTCTGTTGCTAGCTGTTCAGCCTTTGTTTTGCTTTGCCCATGTCTTCTTTTGCTGGTCTATTCATTTCTTCTGTCCCCCTGTTTGTATATGAAAAATGAAATAAAAAAAGCTGATGATAAATGTGCCAACCGCGGTTACACTCTGTTCAAAACCATATCTTTAACCATTTCGTAGGCCGGCTACCCCTATTTCGGCAGGGGGCAATATCGGCCCCCAAGATCCGTAATCTAACCGGCCGATTTTGAAAATTCAAAGTGCTATAGATTCCCTGACGCTAAACTTTATTTTGAAAAAAGAAAATTTCAAAATTTTGATTTTTAAGGAGAAGGTCGGCAAAATATACAATTTTGTGTATTTTTAGATTTTCCATAACCCTAGTCTCTGTTGTACGATTTTCACAAAACTAGTTCAGATTTACAAATAATTGACCTAAAATTGTCATATACTGAGTTACGCAAAATTGAAATTCAATGGCAGTTCCAGGACCAGGACTAGAGGGAAAATAACAACCTAAAAAGTTTTGTTACGCGGATTAGAAGCCGTGATATACTGCTGGCATCTTGACACATAAGAAAAGAAAAAGTGAAAAACTCATCAGGGGCGGATGCAGTAAGGTAAAACAGTGGGAAAATACAACCAACAATATGCGAGTGGTAGCAGAGTATATTAGTCCCTCGACTTTATTTCTGATAATTTTTACCCTCCCATGGCAGCTCTGGGAAAGGGGACATAGGCGGATCAAGGACTCTCGTCGTGGGAAGGGGCGGATGGGGGTGATTGAAACACATTTTTAATATACAACGATATTGAGTCGCGGCGGTGATACTGGCTGGGAATATGCATTTTGAAAATGTGTAGTGACTGGACACGCCTCTGGTAATCTAGAATTTGGTTATAACTATTTTGAATTTTCATATACCCAATTGTATTCGCCCTGGCACGGCTGTAAGCAGTCTTCTCACTTACTAACGTTTAGTCCTTCTTGATAACATTCCCCCCATTTTGAACTGCTGTAACCGCCCCTGATGAATACAAATAGTGACAATTGTGAATGCACTATCATCTCACATAAAAATGATATAATAAAACCATATAACTGGTATCAGGATCAGCAGAGACGGCTTCCTTTACAAAGAACCCATCGCATACGATAATACTTGGTTTGTGGATAGAACCTCCCCAAAACCCAATACCTCTGCCCCTGGTAAATATATAATATTGACAATTTCAGAAAACCTGCCTGTACTAGTTTTAGGAAAAGTCAGGAAGTTTCAAAGTTCTATCGCAAGCCGTTTCGGAGATATTCTGAAAAACCTGAGGGGGCAATATTAGCCCCCTGCCGGAAATAGGGTTAATCGTTGCTGTTTTATTATATCCCCAGTCATCTGGTGCAGAGAGAGTACTTCAGTTTGCTAAAGTGGCAGTAGACTGAATATTGGATTTGAAAGGCTGAAAGTGCTAACAATGGATCTGTGGTTGGACCATTGGGGTCTGTATAGCCATGGAATACCTAACAATAGAAGTGAAACATTCTCATCAAGGCCTCTTGAGAATTTGAGCCTGGAAATGCTGGTTTCACCTGGAGAAAGAGGCAGAAGCGGCGCCGCCGTGGTACACGTGCTTCGGTCGCGCGGCGTCACCAGGGTTGCCTGGGGGAGTCAGACATGAGGGTATAGTCGGGTTCAGGGAGAGGTGCAAGGGGACACTTGCCTTCCCCCGATCAACCCTCGGCTATCCCTGAAATTGCCACGGTGCATTCCTAAAAGTGCGATGGCGCCCCCCTGAAATGTAGCTTCCCACCTCCACACCATCTGCCCCCATCGGAAGTCCTGGATCCGCCTATGTCTCAAGCAGCTTCCGTGTTTGCTCCAGTGTTCGCCTAGGGGACTTCTACCGCTCGCCCCATTCTTCGTGAGTAGCCCACTCGCCGAACATCAGTCATATCGCGAGCTCAGTCCCCCCTCACTCAAAGCAGCCCAGCTTTGAAACCGGCTGCGACAGAACAACACACTCGCAGTGCTGACAACCACTTATACTTCCAACGAAGTGCGCTGAAGTGATTAACGATTTTTAGACGTGATATAAAAGCTGTTTTTCGTTATGGAAAAACTAAGGAAACTGGATTTCTGAACCTTCTGTAATACATACAACGTTAGATTTCAGCTGTGTGTAGACAATGCCTATGTGTCGTCTAAACGTAAATGGACTTTTTTATTTTTGCGCTCCCAGCCCGGGAACATTTTTCACATTTGCACTACACACAAGCAGACACACACTATGTACACGGCAGCGGGGCTTACGCTATCAGCATCCTTGCGGGACAGTCATGTTCGCACGCTCCCTGTTACACGCCCCACTGTACCAGGCAGTGGAGCTATCCCGATTTCTCGGACCCGGCGGAACAGAGGACTGCTCCGGTGACAAGCGGCGAGGCCGTGCCCTCGGGCGGTGCCACTGGACCGTTGGATCTATTTAAAGGCAGATCAAGCCCGTGCTCCCAATAACAAGGGCGCTGGTTGGTCAGCGGAAGTCCCTAGTCAAGGCGGGCACTACCCAGTGTACGGCCATCTCCTGGGTAGGAGGCGTTCAAGGAAAAGTCTGCAAGAGGTCAGCTTTGATCCAAGGACCTCCTACACTGGACCGAGGCGCCTTAACCAACTGCGCCACGGCGGTGGTACGTAGATGGACTTCATGAAACTTTTAAAGCGAGATATTAGTGGGAAACCATATCAATTGATTCGCGCAGTAAAAGGGGTCCTAAACTGCCCCCCCACCTAATTTTCCGACGTGGCCGGAAAACCATTCGCCGACAGAAAACGCAACTTAGCTACATTTGAGAGCATTTATGAGTGGGCTGATCGGTGAAAACATTTTGAAAATCGGTCAATAATGTTTTTACTCATAGGCTTTGAAAGACAGCCCTATATTTTGAGACTGTCACAATCGCGCGGTCGCACCAGTTCGCCTGCACTGTAAGTGGTGACGTAATAAGGTCATATAATCGGTTTATAAATTTCAATTTCACCCCACATGAAGGGCAAGGTCAAGGTAAAAGGTCAGAAGTCAAGGTCATTGGCCCCAGTATTCCGGTCAGATGACATTCAGTATGCCGTATGTTACGCTATGACTTCATAGCTCATTAGCTCATGCTACTCAATGTCAATATCAATGGTCTATTTACAAGGTGGTCAATGGTCTTTACAATCCCTTATTTCCTGCCCATAGCTGCTTAAGTGTTATTTATATTGTACACTATTGTTAATACGTCATAGTATTACGTCATAGTTCAGGACCTTGAATGTCCTTGATCTCAAGCTTTCAGAGGAAATTGCGTGGGTTTTTCTCTCTATGACCTTAGTCCACTTTTAGCGTATTTCCTTTTTTGCAAAATCATGGTATTTTCCAATAGGTCTCCCGGATCCGCCTATGTCTCAAGCAACTTCCGTGTTTGCTCCAGTGTTCGCCTAGGGGACTTTTACCCATCACCTCATTTCTCATAAGTAGCCCACTCGCCAAAAATTTGTACAGGCTTTGACCATCACGACCTCGTTTGACCTTGAATACATTGACCTAGGTAAATGAAGCTTAGCTATAATGTAGACCACCATCGCCCCCACACACCTCAAAACGGATGTTTTTTAACCATCCTAGTTTTTAGATCTCAGGGGGCACTTTAGGACCCCCCTCATCCACTGCGCGTTGACGCCAGAGCCCTCTCGCCTGCGCGTGTGAAGGCTAATTCGGAAAGTAAGGTCACTTTTCCCAAGCCTGGCATCATAAACCTAATGATATTTCCTTTATTCTGAATGGTGCGCCCTTGAAAATCGAAGCGTCACATTTCTACATTTGAGACTATTATTTAGGCACACACCCAGCCTCAGTAGGTGAAACGATCACGAGTGCCGCTGTTCCCTGAGGGCAGGTCCCGCTACAACGTGCACCTGCAGCGTTCCACTCAGCTCGTGAACCTCATCACAGAGCTGGGGGTAGAACTCATTACCTGTGATTTTTTGCCTGTATGTATTGAATGATTTACTGACTGTATGACTTCATTTACCAAATAATTTACTTGTACAGCTAGTGAGTTAAATATGTTTCCATACAATGTTTTGAATGCAAATGCAGCCCCTTCCAAGCCGCAGACCCTTGATGCTGAACCGGTGGGCCCCAAGTCATGTGTCGCGATCAGTCAAATTGTATGCTTTTTCAGGCGAAGACACCTGATCCAACACAGAGATCCGCTCTCAGATGGCCTGAACCCCAACTGTTGAGGAGAGAGGCGGAAAACACTCGGCATGGGCATGCCTGCCCGGTGACGGCTCGCCTGGTGACGCTCTTTTGGCCACGTGGGTGCACTTGAGGTTAGAGCGCTTCTGAGGGTAAGATAAACCACTCATCACCTGGAACTGTGACCAGGGCCCGTCTGAGGTAACCCCACGCGCTGGTACACCTCGGTAAGAAGACATAGTGGTCCCAGTGCACGGCGTTGGCAGAATTTGAACGCGGTAACTTGGAGTGTTCCATGTTTATGGACTTGTTAGTTATTGTGAGACTGGAAATTTTCTGGCAAGATTTAACTTTGAGAACAGAAACTTTAGAAACTGTGGGTCCATGCATGTTTGCGAGGTGCCGGGGTATTATCATTAGGATAATGTCCCCGCCATAAAAGTTGTTTCGACCGTAGCGTATCCACTGCTATTTTGCAGGTACCGAAAGTTTTAAGGCCGCACGTTCTATGATAGTCACAACACCGTGCAAAACAAACAATATCACAGAAAAAATAGTTCCCATGTGTTATGAAGCACACATAAGTTCACAGACAGAAGTTTGGTAACCATTAGTGCCATGGAAAAAGTAAAGCGTTCGCCAGAGGTCGAAACATCTGCCGACGCACCTACAATGTTGGTGGCAAATATAGACCAGGTCGGTGACGAAATAAGCACGACTGTGCTCACCAGCGTCAGAAGTTGCCGCTCAATCTGTCAATACGATCTTTAATATTTTTAGGGCCTTGGAGGGTTGTTAAATAATCCCATTTAGTGGTGTCAATCCGTAACATTTTCAGTCACACTATGTTAAGATTCAAATACCGTTGGTGACAGTGGAGAACTTGTTCTGACCTTTGGCGTTCGTAATGATTTCGGTGTCCGGCATACAGGCAGCTTTCCCTAGTGCTATCCATAAAACGTTCTTTCCAGCCATGAATACATTCTTCTGGGCCGTGTCTAAGCAACGGCGGACCGTTTTCAAGCTGCCTTTACGGAAGTGTTCGTCTTTTCATTCATGGCTGGATGTCATACAACGTCGGATGCACATTCCACATATGATGAGATGCAGAGTTGAGGGGGCGAGTACGACTTACACGTGATCAACCAAGTTCCCCATTGTGCACGAGTTCCTCTATTTCAATTAATCTCAAAAGCCAGGAAAGAGAGCGGTTTACAGATTTCGCAGTGCTGCGACAAGGAGCATGAAGATAAGTTGATAAGATGCGTAATGGCCTGCCCCCTCGAATGCTGGAATTAAGATGGAGATGATTCACTGTGATGATATATTCGGACACAGCCCTTCATCACGATATTTTCATATGTTGTATTATGAGGATTCAGATGAATGGATGTGCCCAAATAATAATCACAGTGTATTAGCTCTATTTTACATCAATGATTAAAGGAGGCAGGCCATGACGAATCTTATCAAAGAGAGCGTGAATATCCATAAGACTGCAAAAATATAGCTGAGTTTTGTATTTGGTTGATAATAAGAAAGCATTCGCTTGTGGTGCAGCAAATGGTTTGTTGACCTAGTCCTGAATGGGTGTAGGCCTACTATTATCTATGTGTAGTAAGTATATTTGCGGTGAGATCACTGCATCATTAATGTGATAACTTCCAGGTGTATAAAGATGTATCCCATATACTTTCTTCAGCCATGATTACATTTTGCTCCCTTTTACGGATCCGTTTTAATGGAGGCTCGCTGCTACTGGTGCAAAATTGGGCTCAGATAATTTCTGGCTACACTGGAACTTCATTTCAAGTCGGAGGAGGCACTGGTAACAGTAAATAGAGCTTTGAATCAGGCTCTCAGTGTCCTTTATTAGTCAGGAAAAAAACACAATGCCCGTTGAAGGTTACATTAGCGCTTATATTCGTAAATTACACGTGTTTTATGTGTATAAAAATTAAATTCTGTGGAGCTCGCAAAGCATGTTATGGACGTCCCTAATTTCTGAGGCCAGAAAACCAAAACAGGTCTCACATAACACGCCCCGCGGGAAATCTTCAGCAGTGAGCGGCGGTCATTTCTATGCATTGGCGGCGAGGGCGGTCACTTGGACACCATCCACCGGCTGTTTCCCATCGGTATCCAATGTCATTAGGGCAGATGCGAGACTGTTTGAGGCGTGATCATGCTGCAGAACAAGGTGATGTGTCGGTCGCTTCTTGACGACATCACGCCCTCGGACTTGTCGGTGAAATGTTGACGTCCAGTGGCGGATCTACGTTAGAGAAAAATGGGCAATTCCCCCCTCTAAACCGAAAATGGGTGGGCAAACGTGTCTTTCCCCCCTACCCCTCTAAACGAGTGCAGAGAGGAGTTCTTCGCAAATATAAGGCATGTCATATAAGGTGATTTATAGTAGGATATGGCCATGCTATCTAGGAGAATAGAGGTATTCTATCTGGTACACACTCCAAAAGAAGAGGCATAGGAGAGAGTGCTGCTGTTTTATTTTTGTTTTTGTTTTTAGGATGCACGTTGTATTGCATTGAAAACCAAATGGAAACGCTTGGCACAAAGTCATCATTACGGAAATGCACACAGCACACACATGCTCCAAATTAGAATTTTGCGTTCCAGTGGTTACATAGTTTGTTAGATGTAGTTTGTTTGTTGAATGGCCTGTTTTGATTCTCTTTGTGAACTTCGAAGAGACTAAAAAAACGGAGCTAGTGTAGTTTCGTTAAGAAGCCACGACGGATGGGAAGCTGTAAATTTACGAGGTGGCCTTTCTCATTGGAAATCTGTGTTATGCTGTAATAGTCATACAAATTATTGTAAGGGTTCCGATATCTGAAAACAAGTTCGCCACACTTCCACGGATTGCTGGGACATTATTTGCCCTTTAACTTATCTGAGGCAATGCTTAGTTACCACGTGTCAAAAACAGTATTTTGACGGTAACTTCTGACCTAATCAAGCTAAGGCGCCGAATTAAACTTTATTGTGATTGTCTCGTTACTGCTTTAATTTTATATTAGCAAGACCACTTTGTGACCTTCCGTGATCTCAGGTCGTGTTAGGTCAAGAGCTTGCCTCTGAATGTCAAACCACTGGCGGGAGTTCATTATGTTCCCATAGCGGAAAAGCACTGGCTTTTTTTATAAAATTTATTTTACCAGACCTCATTAGCTATAATGGCATCTGAGTTATGCTCATTTGTTATAAGCATTGATTTTTTAGTAGAAATTTATAATTACACTAGTTAGCATGGTGAACCTAACCTTACCGGGAGTCGGGTAAGGTTGTATAGTGATGTAGGCTAGTTATATGCTATTTTCTGTGATGGGAAAAGTTTGATTATGCTCTACGTTTGTGACATCTTAGCCGTCACCTTACAGGCTTGCGGGCGAGGAATGAGGGAGGAGGCGTACGATTTTGCTCCCCTCCACATTTTTTCGGAATTGCAGAAAATGGTTCGGCCTAGCCCAATGCCACCCAAAACGTGTAAGTGAAGTTAAATTTCATACCTTTTTTATACATTTTAAGTCTGAATGGTTTTAAGTCATGCAGATTTGGGGTCATTATCAAGGCTTTCAAGCGATATTTTTCGTCGTCGTTGCTGCACTTGATCTGGGAACAGTAATCTGTCAGGGAATGGGTCTTAACTTTGGTTATAGGCCTTGCTGCACTTTATGAATGCCCCGCCTTGATGTCAGGCTATTATGGGTTGCAAAGGTCATTAGCTGACTTATAGAGATTTCAGTAATTGCATTAAACGTGCAGAACTATGATGATATCTCAAAGCACCCTTCTGCGATGTTCTATTACTAAGTTGTGACGCAAAAGCTTGTCGTAACTGTGTTTTACGTGGCTAAACATGTTCAGAGCACATATGTGAGCCTTGAAGATCACGATATGACCTAGCAAAAATTGTATTCCATTGGAGGGTATAGGTCTAAGGAGTCCCGCTGCAACTTAGCAAGTCTTTCTATATTCTTAACAACTAGGGGGTCAAATAGACACTCCTCCGGTAGGTTGAGGGTGTAAAAGATCTCCTTTATGGCCGAGGTTAACTCAGCCACAAGCCTGTGGTCGAAAGTCATCCCTTCATAACGGTATATGAGCTCCAAAGATCAGATACGGAACAAAGCCACAAGAGACAGTTGTTCTTTTGTGATTATTTCCCGCTTGGACGCAAATACAGGAGATCTTTGCCTGTGAATCTTTTACTGTCGAAATTCTGGCTCGTTAAGCACATCAGGACATATTGTGATTTTTGACACCGTGGGACTCCACTGATAGGTGACGATCTTTACTTGGTAACATCACTGCGCGCCGCACACTGTACATGATGAAAAAAGGGGAGAAAAACAAGGTGGGTGCTAAGAGCATTGGCAGGCTTCTTTATCTCCTGTGATAACAAACACTCTAGCTAACAGGATCCGAACGCTGCATAAGTAATGCTCTCTCTGCTGCATGTGTCTGGTTATGGGCCACTTTCCGGCCAAAAATAAGGTGCAGATCCCTGCGCTTGAACAGTCTATATACGTTAGCCTCGGAAGCTTTCGGCTCGCTGTAAGCGATCTATTACTTTCGTCATAATTATTCAACACCATGCATGTGTTACCGTCAATTTCAATATCGTAAAGAAAACGCCTGGCTGTCCAATATTTAAAAATAATTTCCAAGTAAGATTTTCTGTCTCTTTTCATGGCAATAGCTATTTTGCACACCATAGAAAATGCAACATGTACTACGGACAGGTGATTGTGAGAAGTGTTTGAACTTTTGAGAAAATTACTTTTGGAAGAATCAACACCAACAGATCGAAAACTGCCGAGCGTAGTGTGCATATATTTATTTACCGGGGACTACACCATTTGCGGCAAGATTCTGTTCACAATGGGTTAGCGTGACATCGATCCCAAAGCGAGGTGTGTGCCGGAGGAATCAATCGGAAGCCGGTCCGAGCTAGCTAAGAAATCGCTGATCACGATTCCACAGTTCGCTGGACAGGTCTTGTTGTGCTTTCCGGATAGATTCAGGTATCTTAGCTAGCACCGCGATGGAGAGGAGTGGGTAGCACTATAGCTAGCGAATTCCAACATAAACCCATTTTGTGAAATGGCAATTGATGGACATTGCGAAAATGTGAGCTGAGGCTGGCTATGGTTTTCCATTAGAGGTGGGACTTTAGGCCCGGGGCCGGAAAAGCCCGGCCCAGGCCGCGGGCTGACCGGGCGAAGGCCGATTAAGCCAATGCCGGCGATAACGGGCTTCAACCAGGCTCATTCTGGGCTTCAACGAACTGGGACTTCAAAGTCAATTTTCTGTAAGTTAAAAAGCCTTTTCAGTACAGACCTAGTTTTCCACTGAAACATAATCTTATTCATGCACCAGCAGCTTGAAAATGCATTTACAATTAATTTTGAGACTTTAGACATACATCAGGAATGTAAACAGAAGCTCAGCTTCATCTGTTACTCATGCCAGGGTCAAAACAAGTTACTTAAACCGAATCAATATTTAAAATCAAATGTTGAATAATGCCTACAGTTGCACACATCCATGCCATACTGTCATCTTATGAATATCGGATTACTTCAAAATCTTCAAGTCATATATGGGTGAACAAAATATAAATTGTGATAGCATATTTGTTACTTCCATATTGTCAGTATACCATTTCAAGGAAGTCATTTAACCAATTTGCTCTAACATATTGATATTAACACCAGCTCTAGCTAGAAAATTCTTTCCAAAACTTTCTCTCCAGGTAAAAGAAAATGTTATCTATGGAGCCATCCCATGTCCTCTACAAAAATGGTGAAGTAAATATGTCAGGTACAAACTATCTAGTGGGAGCCCATAATTGTCAAATTGGCCTGGTAACTCTAGCTGCAAGAACAAATTTGATAAGTTTGACCCTTCCACAGCTTCATCTTGCTCTTTCATTGCCCAAAAGATGCAAAATCCATTCAGAAAGGCTAGTAAACAAGGAAATAGGCAAAAGAAAACATGTTTTGATCGAAGTACTCAAAACATAAATTAGTCAGTTGTGGGGAGATACTGGGGAGAGCAGTCAGCCTTAGAAGGAACCTTGAAATTACACCAAAACATGAATATACTTGACATTATGTGTTACATTTCCTGTGGAGATACTTCCCTGGCCTCTAGGAAATACAACTTCTATTATAAGCTTGAACAAAACACTTCCCCCCAAGATACCTTTACTTACACTTCCCCCACCACACTAAAAATGTACAGAAACGTAGGAATACAGAACACAAAAACAGAATATCTAAATTATGGCAAATTCCGGACCTGACAGCTAAGCCTTGCAGAGCCAGAAAAGCGTCATATATGAAATAAGTGCACAAAAAGTGGTCTATTCTCAGGAACAAAAGAAATGTACCAAACACTTTGTGCTTATTTTTTAAATCTGGAAATTTTAAAATATATTTCCAAAATTCTGAAATATTTGCGCAATAAACTTACTATTCTGGTAAATTTTGGTGAAAAATGTTTCAAAATGATTACCCTAATGTAGACAAGCACGGCGCTTCAGATACCTACTAAGCGCAAGCCCGTAAAATACAACAAAACAAACAGAATAGTGTTCAAGCCCAAATGGTGATGTGGATGGGATTGAGTTTTTTTGTGTCAGATTTACTTTTGGTGGAGATTGGTGCAATATTTGTATTCAATGTTTGGTGCAACCTGTGGAAAACTAGTGGTTCCTTATCAAGATACTTTTATGGTTGGTGGTTTGATAATGTATAGGCTGATGGGCCTTGTTCAGCGGCCTGTTGGCTTACCACATTGCAGACCGGGCTGACCCAACAGAACAATCTTAACTATCTTCCAAGCTGTTTAGTAGTAAACTAAAAAATGTTCACATGTATTAATAGGGACAATGAAGGATTTTGGTTCATTCACAGCCATTCTGCATGATATTCTGAAAAGTTTTAGCTGAAAACTTTACTGCTCTCTCCTCTATTCATAAATATTATTGGAACTCAATTGTGAGGCTCGTGCCAGCATATAATGATTTATAAAAGTCAAAGATGGAGGAAATGTCGACATGAGTGGACTTATTTCATCCCGATTCTTATAGCTGCCATGTGCATACCTCATCTAGAATGCCCTTTGTTTTTATAAGGTGATGCTGGTCATTACCTGAAGTAAGCTTGCATCATAAGCAAGCCATGTTTCATACTGTGTTTTCAGTATCATTTTCTGCTGAATTATTAAGATAGCTGAGGCTACTGATGCTACATGCACCCTTTTAATATGGTTTTGGGTGAAACCAAAACTTTTACAGGATAAATTGGCTTAAAACATATATTTGAAACAGCTTTAAAGTAAATAAATGTTGTATATAGTCGTTAATGGTTTCCCATGATACCGGGCCTTCCGGCTTGATAATCCATTTATTCCACAAACCGGGCTTGTGACGGGCTTCAAAATCAGCAGCAGGCCGGGCCCGGCCCGGGCCTGCAAAATTGCCCAAAACCCCACCTCTATTTTCCATCCACTACAGGCACCGGTCATCCTCTCTTATTTTCGCACGTGGCACAGGCCCCTGTTTACTATGTTAGCTTGACTTTTTTGCAGGCGTTATCTGTGAATATTCCGACAAGGTTATCTAATATTCGAAAGGCCGGGAACATCTTGACAAGGTTTTTTTCTTTAACAGGCTGGAATGATACTGTTTCGCCGCAAAGTAAACTTTATTGGTTATGCAAATGATGTTATATGACGATGTGCACTATAAAGATATTTAAGAGAATCGATAATTTTTGAATGGATAGTTTGGTCGAAAAAATTCCCGAAATCGGAGGCACAGTGTAAACTGACATCATATCGATAAGCGGTTGGGAAATTTTGAAACGGCACAAGTGGTGTGCACTGTGTACATGCATGCATATATATATATATATATATATATATATATATATATATATATATATAATATATATATATATATATATTTGGTATTTAATTTTACAAGATTTGGAATAAAAACAAAATCCAACCAAAAAGACACAATGGAACACAAATACCCGATCACAACAGTAAATGGGTAGAGTTCCCTGTGGATTTACATCGCTTTTACGGGACTAAGATGGCAGAAAGGGCATCAGACTACGTCATAACCAGGAAAATTCCGGTCATCCGGTCTATGTCCGGAGTTTCACCGACAAACTCCGGTAGTTAATTCGTTGCCTCATCATAATATTCAATTCGAATCTGATCCGTTCCGCCAAGCATATAGCTGAATCAACACAAATTAGATTCCGAATCCATATCCGTTTTCGTTCCCTAACTGTTCGGTTGAACGACGCACCAATGGCTAAGGATATACGGTGTGGCCAACTCCACCTTGTTTGAAGGGTTTTTGGGAATCAGGCTGTATTTATCCAGTGGACCCAGTGACCTTGAACCCTGACCTGTGACTCAGGAGGGAGGGGATTCACCACTAAGCAACGCATTCTCATCCGTCACTTTCAGCTAGGGGGCAGAAAATTTGCACACTTCCGAATGAGCCATGAAGTAATGAGTACCGTGTAGCTAGAATTCTGAAAGCTTTATATCTGAGCGGGTCCAATGCATATATTTGCGTACCTAAAACTGCACTGGTGTTTATAGCCTTGTGGCTCATTATCATGATTTCCAAAAAGTGTCACTGAAGCCAAACTTGGACCAGCTAAGATTCTCCTCAACCATTAAAAAACATAGAATATATGTGCAAAAAAAACGATTATTGCGTAAGCTCTATCGTTTTCGTTTACACAAGCCACGTTAGAACCCATCAGTGAGCTCCACAGCAGACCGTAGAAGCAGACAACCTTCGACGGCTGAGGATTGCAGCCATCACGTAAAACACCACCATCGTCCAGCCTCCTGCCAAACAAGGCCACCTCCCGAAGAGCGGAGCGGTGGACTACGCTGCTGGAGGGGTTCTCCCTCGGTTTCCAGGCGTGACTGGACTGCTGCCGATAGGGCACGCAGCACGCCGCTGAGAAGGACGTGTCGTCAGCCCTCTCCAGGACTTCTCACCTGCGTTTGTAGAGACGGCACACAGCTTATCACCGCACGGGACCGGCCCGGGTAGATACTGGTACTGCGTCTCAGCAGAAATGAATCAATTGTAGAACAGTGATAGGCAGGTATTCACATTTACACATCTGCTGTGCTGGTGTAAAAGAAATGAATCAATTGCTGGGAAGAATTGGTCGCATGGGAACACGTAACCCCTGTTTAGATGATTGGTCTGAAGCTGTTTTCTGTCATGTGCCATTCCCAAAGACTCACAAGCAGTCACTTTCAGCACTCATTTGCAGCACAAGGTCATCTCAATACATCAGGGGCAGATCTAGGATTTTCTGGAAGAGCGTGATTAGCCTGGGTGTGCTACTTTAGGAGTCAGAAATACGTCATTTCCTGATGGAAGCACGGCAAAAGCTGAGTCAAAATTAGGTATTTTTCAGGCATTTATCGTTTCGCCAGTGTTGGACTCAGTTTTCGTTGATAGCCCGAGAGAAAACATCTGTGCATTGTTTGATTTTTCCTCCCCAACTGTGTTTATTGGGTTCTGATCCCATCAAGTGGTGGATCCACGGGGGAGCGAGACAAAAGAGGCATTTGCACCGCTCAAGCTCCTATTTTTGTGCCTTTTTCTCACACAAACACCGTTTTTTAACGGTTTTGGGCAGCCCTGTCAGATACCACCCGCCTATGTCCGGCACCGAGCCTGTCTCAGCTAAATATATTTTGACGAATGGTCTGCGTCATTATGGACTTTCAGAGAGGTAAGACAGACTGCGGGTGGTGTGTTGTGCAGACATTGGACCGCTACAGTACCGATAGTCCGTGCAGGCGACGCTGGCTGGATGCCACTTTCAGTAAGGTGGGTGAAGTCTCAGCAGAGAGTCCCCTTGGATATTCCAAGGGGTGCCATTCCGGCGAATTTTTAGCCCGTTTTAGAGGCGTGTGTTTCAAAGCTATTATCGGGAAGTAGAGGAGCAGGTCTTGAGAGAGAGGTGCCGCTTTCTGAAGAGAAACCTCGAACCTTGAGAAACCTTGAGAAACCTTAAGAAACCTTGAATCTGTTCCATTGTTGATGGCCCATGTATTTTAAATACTTCGTCGTTTCTGCAAATATATGTACGGATTCAAACGGCCAAATAGTCGAGCGGAGGCCTGCGGCTGGCCGTGGGCGGATGAAAAACTGAGAAAAAAGCAATAAAACAGGGCACCTCAGCCAGGTCACTGCTTAGTTCTCGCATGGAAACCGTTGTTGACACACCGGGACTGCTTCGGCCCTGGGAACCGAAACACTCAGCATTGTGTCCCGGCATGTTTGCTTTGTCGCACGCTGGATGAACACACAACTGAGTGCTGAGAGAGTGGTCCAGACTGTTTTGGGGACGATATTAGTTAGCTGGAGTCGGCGTCAATGATTGTCGACAGCACCAATGGTCATTGAACGGCTCTGATGAGCGGGGTATTGGTCCAGGCATGGCATTGCTAATTGGGGGGGATGAATCAGTAGCGACATCGAAGCCTGGGAGCGGTCCCAGTCGAGGAAGGTACGTAAGACCCCGGGCCGTTGGCATCAGCCATCTCTTGACGGTGTATTATGCCTCATGTTAAGCATTGATGAACCAAGGGTAGCACCATTATGTGGCGGGAGGAGGGGGGAGGAGGTACATTAGCTGGGGGTGGCGCTTAACCAGGACAATGTCAATGATTCAGGGGAGGCATCTCAAAGATCTAGAAACAGCACGGACAATCCAGCGACGCTCCACGACGCCAGAGCACTGCGGGGACGGGGCAAAACCAACCAGAAGCCGATGCCGATGATCAAAGGGCGGCTTTGTGAAGCGAACTGGCTATAATGTCTGTGGCTGCACCGACGGCCCGCGTAGCCCTGCTGATTCTGGGGCGCCACTAACGATCTGTCGTCGATCATAGTAAGCTAAACTTGGCATCAATAATACGAGACAGCACTCAAGGACAGAGCACCCGCTCTGATGTCCCGAGACGGAGACGATGAACCAAGCCGAAGGAATTTACAGACTTTTGGAGGGACTGAGTCAATGATATGGCCTGTGGCACCAACGGGGTGGCGGGGCTCCAATACGGGTTAGGGGGAGGGGGATTGATCCTTCTGGGGCAGCACCATGGACAGCAAAATTAATCAGGAGAACGGGAGCCGCAAAATTGTGGATGCAGGTATAACTTGACCTCGGACTAAATACGTCAATGGTGTTCAGACTGAGAATGGGAGCCCAAAGTGGGATTAGGAGCCACCAACTTACTATTGAAGGTGTCCTGGCATCCTCAAAGGGACTTAGAAATTGTACTATTAGTTCTAGACTAGAAAAAAGTGACTTGAACAAAAATAAAATGAAACACACCACTTTCCCCTCCTTCGAGCAGTCAGTAGCCGCTTGAAGTAGGTGAGGGAGTGGACATCCTTTGCTGCCCGTTTGGATCTGCCATTTTTAATTCTAATTGAAACTGGTATTTGTATGCTTTAGGAAACAAAAATAAAGTGCTTTTGCTACTGAAGCACAGTCAACTGATTAAGTTTGGAGGCGCTAAATTGATTCAGACAAACGATGTCAGCTTTATTTAAGACTAGAAGAAAGAGGCAGATTGGCAATGGCATGGCTTAGCCAGAAAACGCACCACCAGAAAACGCACACGAGCTAACAATTGCAAAATCAATAAAAAGCTACTTTTGCAGCTCCATGTATAACTGCCACATATCTAATAGCTGCATATCCAGATGCAGGAGTCTATATACCTATCTACCTAAGCATGATCTGGAACAGCCGTGTAGCCCTTTCATCAGCTCAGCCATGTCCCGCCAAATATAATCCTCGAAATTGTATTGGACGAGAATCAGGATATCCTTTTTGGTTTGAGTTTCTTACTATTGGTTTAATGATGATACGTTATTGGTCAACATTATAAAAAACATATCTTCAACATTGGAAATTTTTGCCAAGTTTGGAGGTGTTTTGCCAGCACCCAAATCGTAACAAACATATTTTAGGTAATATTTTGCAATCTTTGGTCCCTTTTTCTGGTAAATGAGCCTTAAATTATCAATTTTGGATTAATTCTACACTTTATCTGCCTTCAAAACGTGTCCTGCAGTGCAAAAGAGGGGATTCCCTTCACAGAGCTAAAGTTTTTTTTGTGTTTGTAAAAGAGGAATCAATTTACCTTATAACACTGCAACCATATGAGAGGAATATTTCAGTTACTAGCGCAGATCATTCAACTATAGTGCAAAGTGTTTATGCTGGTTTTTCGCTTCCCTTGAATAAGCGACGCATTGATAAACCGCCATGTGAATATGGATCAAAGGGCATTGAAACTGAATGAATGCTAGCTCCTGATTTCTTATTCACGCTTATTAGAAATAAGGCAAAGGCTGATAAGTTCTTTATCATTATAAACCAAAGTATTACATAGCTTGGGCGGAAAGGTTTGTCGTGAACGGTCTATATTGTGAAGTTAAAGGTATCTTGGTTAGTACTAGCTTAAATGTTCATATGCATCGCCAACGGCAAAACAAGCCAGGGAGCCAGCCAGTCACCAGCCTGCTACTGACAGGAAATTTCCCGCTCTTGAAACAAAACTTCTCGAATTCTGGCTCATTGCTACCTTTCGTATTGGCTGGCTGAAACATTTCAATTTCTTCCGCATTGGGCTGAAATTGGTATATTGCTTAAAGGGAGATACGCGAAAAAATTATTACTGTGGTTTCTTGCTATTTGAAAAATCCTGATTACGAAACTGTCAATTATTTTTGTATCTTCGGCAAAATTTTGGGAGGCCACTCACTTATTATCGAAATAGGTTAACAGCTTTGATAAAATGCTGAAACCTTCACCCATCACTTACTTCTCGAAAACTATTTAAAGTTGAAAAGTAATGTTTTTTTAAATAAAAATGTCCGTTCTCCTGTATTTGTATTTGAATTATTTTTACAAAGCCTTCAAAAAGATACAAAATGAACTAGTTTGCCCTAGAAACGGAAAAAACACATAATGACTCAAGTCTTCAGCCGTTTCGTGCCTCGGGTCGTGACTCGTCTTTTGCTTCAACCCCAGTATGACGAAACTTTTGCGTCAGAAAGGTCACATGACCCCCTATGAGGTGGCTGTACGTTCTGATTGGTCAATTGTGATTTCTTAAAAGTCCTATGTTTTTGTTTTAATATTATTTTTAGCTGTAGCTTTTTTTAGATAAATTTTTATATGATAGTTTTAAACTTTCAAGTCACTCCTTAGGAAAGATGGGACCGGTTTTGTTAGAAAATTTGATAGCCTTAGCCGGGAGTACATCATTTACATCGATAAGAGGTGTACCGGTAAAGTCGTCTAGAAATTTTGACGTTGAGAGCAATTTTAAGGCATTTGCAGGCCCAATTAGCAAAAATGAGAATAGGACTTCTGAAACAACTTTTTGTGACCTTTTGATCTAGCCAATAATTTTTTTCGCGTATCTCCCTTTAAAGGTAAATATAAATATATATATATATATATATATATATATATATAATATGATTAAATATATTGAAAAGCGGGGCCTCCCCATTCAGACATGTACGTCGAAATTCCCTGTTTCTTCCCCTCCCCCTCTCCTCTTTTGGCTGGTCACTACACTTACGAACAAAACATTTTTCTGTGATAGATACCGAAGACAACGGGAAATCACAGAACTTGTTATAAGCTTTTCAATGGCGCTTTAGAAATCTGTCCAAAATTTGGATCAACCGAGGTGGGATAGCATTGATGCCACCATAATTGTGTTTCTTTTACGCAAACTCCTGCCTGCGAGTACGATATACGTCTGTTACTCACGCTGAAGGAGCAAATATATTGGTTGGCATGTCAAGCCTTATTCATTATATCTTTTCAGGACCGGTATAGATTGGGCTTGAACGATTTTTCCTAAATTCCTTCTTTAATTCATCCCACTAGCAGCTATAATACATCTGGCGTTTTATGACGTTCATAGTCGCCTTTGTTGGAGGTTATAAGGCACCCTATGCCTAATACCCACTGATAGAAATTTGGACCGTCTTAGGACCTCGTCCTCCTGCAATGTCAAAAACATTAAGTTCTTGTTAAAACCATCTGTGTGAGGACCGTTTTTTGTGACAGGTTTTCGCGCGATATGTTCCTTCACGAAATAAGTTTTTCTTCTTTCCTTTCATCAGAAATTTTCAGCAGGAACAGCCAATGTCCTTTGCATGGAGCCCGAGTGATTGAAGGAGTTTCTTTGAAATATTCTTGTCTACACCGGGTGTGGAGGAGGACATGTATCGACACCGGCAGTGTGTCGGGGTCCATGGTTCGGCAGCGGGGTGTGGGGAGGACGTGTATCGACACCGGCAGTGTGTCGGGGTCCATGGTTCGGCAGCGGGGTGTGGGGGAGGACGTGTATCGACACCGGCAGTGTGTCGGGGTCCATGGTTTGGCAGGGGGTGCGGGGGAGGACGTGTATCGACACCGGCAGTGTGTCGGGGTCCATGGTTCGGCAGGGGGTGCAGGGGAGGACGTGTATCGACACCGGCAGTGTGGCGGGGTGCCAGTGAAGACGGTGACGATGAACGGTGCGATACTGCGCCGGCGGCAGGCACGCAGGCTAGCGTACATAAGGAGGTGGGCGGCGTGGGCAGGCTCAGTCCGACATTGCGGCACCGACGGCGGAGCGGGCGCGGGGCAAGGAACGGACGCAGGTACGAAACCACACGGCCGGTCAACTCCAGCGGGGTCATCGCTCAGGAGCTCTCAAACTAGATTGGCCTCACTGCTGATTAGGTGACAGGCTGTTCTTTTGAAAGCATGGGAACCTAGGAAGCTGTGACGTACACATAAACTTCACTCGTGTGAGATGGAAACGTGCGATTCATCTGATAGTCGAAAGGAACAATTTGTGAAAATGCGCAGCTGTGAATTTGTGCCGCATTGATCGGAGTATTTTATTTTTCACGGAATTTTGGGTGTCAGTGAAGGATTTGCTCAACACAGTCTGGGCAGACCCAAATCACATGCATAGGGATGTCATGAACATTTAGGAAGGACATTTCCCAAAAATACCAAATACATATTCTCGATGTCCTCTCGAAGAGAGACCAAGGTCCAAGGAGAGTGGTGAAGATATCTGTGCCTTGTTTTTTCAGAGCTAATCTTGAGTAGCTCGATATTGAAGCCCTTTCCACGTAACTGCTTCGCTCATTATCTATTGTTAAAAGAATATGTTTCATTAAGCATCGTTCGAATACGATGGTGTTAAACAGTCCGGAGTAGATCATTTTCAGAGCCCGTCCCTAATCACCATCGTTGGGCTTGAAGGACACCCAGTGACGATGAGTATATTGATAGTTAGGCGCGGAGCCTTCAAACGTACCTACTAGACTGGACGGCCTCAATAACCAAGGACAGGAACGATGCTTATGCAACTGACTGTGCATATTAACCAAATATTTTAGGACTTCCGCACACGAAAAACGTAAAAGACTCAGAACTTCGGGCTATATCCTAGAATGCAGCCGAAAGTCTTTTTAATCCAAGTTCCAAAAAATAGTCAATAGCTCAAGTCTTTTGAGTTTTATATTGTGGATTATTTCTAAAACAGATCTATCAAATATCATACTCCTCTAGCCCTGTCACTTCTCACACTATACATGCCTAATTATTTTAAAATATTAAAGTGGGAAGTTATAAATGCGTATGATTATAACACTTATATTAAGCCAATGATGCTGTGTGTTTTTAGATCTACCTTACGATTCTACGAAATATTGATTCGGATGTGACTGCATTAGACTCTGCATCACTTTTTATATGAACGAAAATGTTCCCAATTTATGTTACTATAGCGTAGTCCTGTCCCCTAGTTTCGGATCAGTTCAACAGTTTGAGGTAGCAACCCACAATGTCGAAGGAGGAAGACAGAGTGTGGTCCATCCAAGCCTCTGCTAGCATCAAAATGTGTAATTTTTCAGCCCCTAGGGCAAAATCAAGGCAGGTTCAAAATTTTCGGGTAATAAATCATTTTTGAATTGAAGAATATAAATTCCACTGGAATTGACAAGGTTAGCAGCATTGACACATCCCTACCCATCCAGGAGTGGTTCGAAATGAATCCCTCAGTGGGCTGACATGTTAAGTTCAGATAAACGGAGAGGCGAGTATATCTGTTACAATGTTTTGTCTGTGAGCCATTAACTGACCAAAATTGTTTTGCCTGGAGCGAAAAAGGAGACTGAAGGAAGCCAAAATTAAGCAGTTATTGTTGAGAAAAAACGCAAAATCACACTGAAAACCAACCAACAACCAACTTTGTGGGGAGTAACACATTTGACAGCCGATGCTGTTGGACATAATCTAGAATTTGTGTGGCTCAGGAGAAAAAAAACACAAAGATTAGAAAAAACTTCTATGGGTTACTTATAGTGATTCCAGTGCATTTGAGAGAGCTACTCCCAGTGAACATGCGGCAGAGGCTAACCCCATTGATTGATTGATTGATTGATTGATAATTTAGGCTTTAGGGTGCCGCAAATTCTGCGGTCATGTAATCCCGCCTGATGGTCATGAACTGCCCTCCGTTGGTCAGAATCCCTGCGGAAGCCAAATAACCAGCAGCCACCTCGAAAACGTTCTCTCTGCTGAAAACTATAGCCCGCTGATTTCAACAGGTGAGTTGAATCAAAGTATAAAATGCATTGTTTGCGTTAATCCACACAATAAAATATTGATAAAGTATAATTTTAACAGAACCCTAGATCCATCTCACGGCTCAAAAGAATACTCACATACTGGGCCGATTCTCATAACTAAGTAAGAATATTTCGCCTCATTCACCGGGGCAGCCAACCCCTGTTGAAATCAACTGGACAGAAAATACGGAAAACCATTAAGGAAACCACTAGGGTTAATGCTATCCATAACTTAGTTCACTAGTTAAGATTTTAGCAATCAAATTTAGGGGTGAATGCATTGCACGGGACGTTGGTTCACTTTTTCCCACATAAGCAGGTTACTCTCAAACGCACTTTGCTATTTCCTCATATATGAGCCTAAAGGCTATCTATTAAAGTGTTCATTTGCATTTTGTTTTACTCAGTCACTTCAAACACGTTAGGGTTCAAAGCCTTTGGGGGTGTCGGGAAGCGCAAAAGGAGCAATCAGGATTGGAAACCTTTGATCTTGTCTGAGATAGTCTGGTAAAATGGTCCCACTGATGTTGGCTCGGGCCATCGTAATCTCCATTAAATGGTTGAAAGGGAAAGGGAAAATTGTCATCACTGCATTAGTGAAACTCAACGTTGATGACCTTGTTGCGACTGCCTAGTCCATTTACCTTGCCTTCCTCAAGAAAAACAAGATTTTATACATTTTTCGTTGTCAAAATAGGGCAATCTGAATCACTTCTTCACAAGCCACGGAACTGGGGTTTGGGAGGAAGATGTCGCATAAGTGATGAAGCTATATGCTGCAGTAATTAACAACTGTGGAAACCAATTCATTTTTATCGAGAAGCCGCTGACGTGGAAAGGACCAGAGTGTTGCTCGTCACGGGAGCTCTAGACTGAAACCCATTTTCATGAACGTGTGTAACCAGGCACCTAAAGGGTGCCTGGTTACGAAGAGGTTCTTTTGAGAACTGGGCCGGTAACGGGGTGCCGGCGGGTGCGGCGCTGGGTGGCGGCCATGGCGGTGGACGCGTCCGGGGGCCACCACCCACAGTGCTGCCTCAAGAATAGGGACGGGTCAGAAGCTGAGTGAGGACTCTAAACATTTCAGAAACCTTCTTTTGGTGAGATTTTTGCATCGGAGTATGATTTGAAGTGTTAATTTCAACAACATTATTAATGACAATGTATGTTGTTGTGTATGGTTATTGATGAGAGCGGCGCCAAGAATCAAGCCTTCTAGGTTCTGCGCCAATCTCAAAGTGCATGTGACGTAAAAAAAACTTGAGAACGGAAGAAGAAAATATATCTATATATCTAATCTATCTTAGGTCAGATCATTGGCATGACTTTTCCTCTCTCTGTTAATTTCGTTGCTCTGGCTGTTATTGACCTGAACGTCTGGTGAATGCTCACATATAGTGCAATAAAATGTCCACAAAAGTGATAAGGAGAGATTTAAATTCTGATTCATGGGTGTCATATGATGTGACCCAATGCAACGCGTTAGACACAATTGAAGGTGAAAGGTCAGTGACGGTCCAATTTCAGGGTTGTCCATAATTACTGTTTTACCTAAAACGCAGTATTTTTGGACACTGAGTTCTAACTCAGGAAAACAAACCTGGAAATCTTTAAACCCCTAAAATTTGGTTTTACTTCCAAAAAGCACTGACTTGTAGGGTACACTAGGTAGAACCTCAATAGAAGTCGCCAAAGGCCACTAGAAGTCAAACAAGGTCCAAAAGGCTAGGAAAGGTTACAATAGGTCACAAAATAGTCAACTGAGGTAATGATATGTTTATAATTTAAACTACGTTTGACGAAATGCAGCACAGAACTTAAAAAGCCAAAAATTATCGGTACATCCTTCCAAAAAATGACGCCAAAGTTCGGTAACCTGATAAGACCCGGATCTATTCAATTATAAAAGATGTGCAATAAATCCCCTGGCAGCCTATGAAAAGCAGATGAAGCTGCATTGCAGCCGCTTCCGGGCCGTATTTTAAAAACGTTAAGGGAATAGTAAAGATCAAAGGCAATTACGTAAGGCAACCGTAAGGCAATTACGAACCCCCTCCCTGCGGTCAGGCGGGGTAAATAATCAACAGTAAGGTCACTTGCGCAACCGGGCAAAACCGAAGGAGAAGGCGCGTGCCCCTTATTGGTACCAGGCTGTTCCCCGAGCGCTGAATGGTGTGCCTCCATTCTTCATGTGCTTCTCGGCCGATTAAGTTTGACGCCGCTAAATCTAGATGCAGCGGGATAGTGAGCCCCATACAGCCGAGAGCAAAGGGGGACTCGTGCCTCTCCCCATCGGTGCCAAGTGTCTCTCAGCCGCACAGGTCTGTACCCCTGTTGTACAGACTGAGCTGCTGCTCTTAGGCTGAGAGTACCATTCGGACATTGAACTATGTACAGACCTTGTGCATTTGCAGTTAGGTCGAAAAAACCTTGTTGACCACTGAGTCCTGAACAGGTTAGCCAGCTGTGGCTGACAGGTCTCCGTTCCGATCCCTGCAGCAACCACAGGCCCCTCAGGGTCAGTCAGGACGCAGGGAGCTCCGCCGGAGATTTCTCCGTTCATGTTCGGCGCTTTCGGTGGGAGAGTTGGCTCCATCGCCACCTAGTTACCAGCCCACCAGCATTTTCACTGGCCTCGAAGTAGAGGAGCAGGCTTGAGGCGGTCGGTCAAGTTTTTAAACTTTTCTACGCATTTCCCATAGAAAACGGAAAACGGTCGGCTGGCAACCGACTGGTGAGAGGGTGACCTGAGCGGGGCGGCCGTCCCTGTGCTTTGTGGGACGTTAAACTTTGGCTTCTAAATTAACCCTCCATTGAGGAGTTGCTCGTTCGGGTGGTGGGGTCGGGGTCTCCGTGACAAGTCCCTTGATGACTTTAGTGAGACTCCGACTCCAGCAGCCTTACCAGAACAACTTGAACAAAATTTATAAAAAACTATAAATTCCAAAACATAACATTCTGGACTTGGGCGCATCATGACCTCTTTGGGTATTGTTCATGATACAATGTTTTTTGTCCTAATTTGGACTAAAATGTGGATTCGTTTTGAGAAGTAGTGACTGAATCACCCCCGGTCACCAGTGGTGGCAACACCTACCCGACAAAAATATTCGGAAGATTGTTGGCTTCCGAGCTCGCGTTGTTCGTAGACGACGGAAAATGGATAATGTGTCCGATAATTGAGACAAGCTTGGCAGTCTGTGTGTGAATAATATTGGTTTAGGGACTTATCAACGCAACAACTACCAGGGTAGTTGGCGTTGCAAACTCTTTCCCTGTTGGAAAGGTTTCTTGGGGGCCAGATCGTTTCTTGTTTAGGGAATTCACTGGGACTTGAACCAACGGCTGGCTGGGTGCCAGGGAGTTAAAGGGCGCTATGCGGTTTCGCAACAATCGCCTTTACGCATTGAGTTATGATTTGTGGTCAGCCTGAGCCTCTAACCAGCCGTGGACACAGAAAGTCAATATACCGCGAACGTGAAATCGGGCAAGACAACATACTGTTTGTGCTGCGCAGTAGGAGGCAAACCGAAAAATATCGATTTGGCCACAGAGTCCTCAGTGTTCTTAATCAGCTGTCGTCATATTCATATATATATATATATATATATATATATATATATATATATATATATATATATATATATATTATTCACAACGACGGAAAACAGCTTCCTCTGCCCATAAGAAGGGTATTCTTCCCAGGGACATAGCATAAGCACAAAACCCCATTCTTGTAAAATAATGTGTGTGTCGTATTTCAGTGTTATCGTGCGTGCTGCCTGCTGGTATTTGTCCTGGATTTGACTGTGCCTTACCGGCTCATCTATCTCATCCTGTTGGAATAGTAACTCAGTATAAGAACCCGACAAAGACAAATCAACATTTCAAGTGACATCCAAAACCCAATACAAACAAGGACTGGGTTGGAGCTGGGTGTGTTTGGGTCAGCATGGTCTGTTGCATCCTCAGGCTGGTGCCGCGCAAGTTTCCGTTCGTGTATCTAACCCTGGCCAGAGCAGTAACCTGGATAATCGTATCCCGGGCTACATTAGTCGCAATGATGAATCGGCAATATTGGCCACAACGAGGCCAATGTCTCAGACAGAGGTGGGAAAAAAATGTATAAGTGTCACCAACGGAATTTCATACCACCAAATATGTCAATATGTCACCAAATATGGCAATACAAGTGTTGATGCTTGGTACTAACATGCGGGTCCAGCATTTTAAAATCGCTGCGCTTATATTTCACGTTCATGGAGCAACATTTATGGGAATCCCTTGAAGCCATTGCTTCTGTCCTCGCTGCATCCTGTAATGACTTCTAATGATATGAGCGGGGAGGGGGGGCTAAGAGCGTGGTAGGGGGACGGGGATGAATACACAGGGGAATGAAAACACAAACCGCTTCAGTGGGACAAGCGGAGAAAACGCAGCATTTGCCGGATACTTATAACCCACCTGAATAATATGGATATTAGCAGACCGCCTGTCAATCCCGCACCCTGTGGTGGACATTTGAAACTGAGAAAATTGAGCTGAGCTGAGAAGCTGAGAAGCGTTGTCCTGGTGTGATGCAAGCCACAAAATGTCATGTAATGTTCACCAATTTACATTATTGGGACCAAAATCCTTAGATGACCAAACCGTTTCTATAACCGAAATTGTAGGTGAGCTATCATATTGTTTTACTTTAGTATTAAAGGCAACACTGCAGAAATATGATGCCCTGAACGTACCCGAAGTTTCAGGAACTGTCCGGCTGAATTCCCGATCGGACTCGGACATGTTTGAATTTTCGATGTGATTTGGAAGACAATGAAATGTGAAATGTGCGCAGCCCGATGCATCCGGGCACTGGCCTCGCAGTTTCTGCACGGATTCTTAAAGGGATCACGTCATCCCATTTTTCACTTTAGTTATGAGCAGCACAACTAATGATATGCGCACATCATTGGCAAGGCCTTGTTTTGATCGCCTTCACCCGAGGCTAAGGTAAAATAGTTTAAATAATCGGTTCAAAACAAACGCATTGGTGTTATTGGCTTTGTTCTAGGTCGGCTGGTTCCTGAAGTATGACGTATTACCTAAATGAGCATAAATTTGATATATTTTAACTCTTGTGACGTCACAGCTCAAAGCATTTGATTCAAACTTGCCGCAAGAGCAGAAGATGGTACTGTGGTTTCGGCACGTTTCCAATTTTCTTTCCGTATCTTTGTTGCCGTTTCTGAGTTAGAAGAAGATGGGGACAGACATTACCCCAAATGGTCGTAGGAACCGGAAGAGCCGCGAAGATGTGCAGCTTGGGAAACATACCGCTCGCCAAAGATAAAGACGAAAGCTCTGGCTTTTGCCTGACAGAAAATGGCAAAAAATCAGCTCGATCATGTGTTTTTTTACGTCACTTTGATTTGCAGCTAGTGACCAATTTTCCAGCAGCTTGCGGTTCAGAAACGGAACAACTCAGACTCTATCCATTTTTCATGAAAGCTAATGGAATAACGTAAAATGAAAATTTTACATTGGTATCGCTCTCCTTTATATGCACTGGCACATCATTTCAACTTGTATGTGAATATAAATACTTGTCAGATGTAAATGTTTCCAGGTAGGAAAAGTATGCCTCCTAATTGACATCTCAATTCTTTGAATTTTTAATATATTCATCAAAACATCCTGAACGACAGAAAGCTAAATGATATTGGCTATGGAAAAACTACAAGACGTTGCATCACTCGTTGATGTAAGATTCGAATGTTAGTTTCTCAGAACGAGGTGTGCTTGCGAGGATATAGAAGCTTATTTTATTTGTGAGGAAACATTAAATCAACTATATAGTGTCTAGTTTAGATAAGGAGGTAGGTATTCGGAACTATGCAAGTACTCATATTTCACTCTAAAGACAGGAAAATGTGTATAAATAGGTGCAGGGGTGCCTCAACGGGACCGAGCCTTCCCTTCAGGGGTTTCCAGAGCCGTAGCTTAGAGCTGAACATTTTCCCTCAGATTGTACAATCAAAATCACGTGGCAAACTCGGACAACCCAAAGCATATCAACAGACACCTAAAAAAACACTGGGGAAAGGCCCCGAACGATAAACAGTTTAGGTACAATGTGTGGGCATAGAAACAAAGGATTGAAATAATTCACCATCAACCCTGTTACGTTTAACGAAATAAGACGATCTGAAAATACCCCTTACCTCTCTAAATGACTTTAAAATGCTACTTGTCTCCCCAGACGACTTCAAAATGTCCCCTCTATCTCTAAATGACCTGCAAATATCCATTGTCTCCCAAAACGACCTCAAAATGTCCATTATTTCCCCTTAACGACCTGAAAATGTCCTTTGTCTCCTTGCGACTAGAAAATATCCTTTGTCTCCCTAAACGACATGAAAATGTCATTTGTCTCCTTAGTATTGTGAACGTTCTTACACCGGTGCAAGACTATGTATAAAAGTATATTTTGCTCAAAGTACCATCAGGATATATGAATTCCTATCATTTTCCTCGTCTATTCGACGGAAAAAGTCGTGGCCTTTTACAGCCTGTTAGAGAGCTGCTTTATTTCAAGAATAGTTAGCAAGATCATACTAATTAAAGCACGGGCGCAATAAAGCATGTAATATCTGGTTAAAGGCCTGTGTTCCAAAATACGTTGTATTTATTTGAGAGTGCTCTAGATTGGTTCAGGAAGAAATATTTAAATTCCTTATCGCTGTTTATAGTAATTGTGATCCTTATTCCGATCTATACTTTGTACGCACTATTTGTTGTATGTATGTACTTTGAAACTTTGGAGCGCATCGAAAGTATAGCAGGACAAGTTTGCTACAGTGAATGTTGTCTCAGTGAAAAAATGACAATGCCTTCTTCACGAGGGGATGTTTTTGCTGTATAACTTTATTCTCTGAGCTAAATGAAACTATCATCTACTTAAAATGGACGATACGGAGCCATTTATTACAACGCTCCACCATCCCAATATAATGTTTGCTAGCGTGTACAAACTATAGGACCATGAACTGCGTGTTTTTCTGCGTTGTGTTTTTTATTCCTTGTTTTTTTGCTCGGGACGAAGACTGGTACTAGACCCTTTTTTGTACAATGCATCAGAGCTGAAGCCAACGCGTTCGGGTTATAATTGATGTAGCTCTGGGCTTGCAAACCATCCACTGTTGAAGCTAAATTAAAATGTTACTTTACCGTTCCATGCAGGCAGAGTCCGTGGCTAGGTCATACCCAACACACCGACATAAATATCCCATCCCAGTACAATGCACCTTATCCCTATCCCTGTCCCACGATCCACGATATCCCCATCCCTGATCCGCGATGTTGAGGATGAGTGGCTCAGAGGTAGAGTGCCTGTCTTCTGAGCCATGGGTCCCCGGGTTATTCAATTCCCGACAAAGCCTCTGAATAAGTTGATCTGATCCCCCTATTGCCTTCCAGCGGGATAAGAGTTGGCGATGCCGCATAACCATAATATTTGGTGCGTCTTTAAACTCCAGAAATTATTATTAATTATTATTATAGATCCACGATAATCAGCATAGCGACAGCTGTATTGCTCTGCTATTACCACGTTTCGTACTTTTCTTACGTTTACGTAACATTTCTGAAGCCTGCTGAGATAACTGTGAAGCTGTAACACAAAGTAGACCAAAACCTGTCAGCCTGGTGTTTAGTTGAAGCAGCTGCCGACAGCTGCATGTGCTGCGCCGCCGGCTGCCCGCCAGGGGTGCGTCTGTGGCCGCTGCCTGTCGGCGGCAGAGGGGGTGTGCCCCGTCTCTGACGCGATATCAGGGTGCTGCTGCTGTTACCTGCTGATAGCCCGCAGGCTCTGACCCTGCCGCGCCTGCCATCGATCCGCACACCCATGGTGTCTCATAGACGATCCTTCCTCACTGGAAATCCACCCAGCTAGCGTCGCCTCAGACTGGTGGCTTTTATCGCTGACAAGCCTTTGGGCGGAAACACCTTCTGAACCGACCACCATTTTGGAGTTCAATCGCTCACAAAAACCGCACCGGGAGCCCTTAACAATGCATGACTCTTATTCTTGTAAATGCCCTGAAAAAATTCTGCAGGTGTTGTACACCTGCTAAATGTGACAGAAGACAGTTTCATTAAAAGTTATACAAAAATAATCATCTTTGCAGCTTACAACCAGCTTCGGCCATGACAAAGGCGCCCTTAATCGCGTCAGAATTGTCGAACCGTTCAGACGAAGTCCATCAGATCCTGGAGCTCTGTGTTTTGGAATAATCTGGATAGTGTGTCTTGGGATGATTTCCTTTGTGATTAGAGAGGAAGCTATTGAGATGTTTGTTTTGCAAAAATGCACACACCCTAACATCTATCACGCCTTTCAGATTTTATTTTTTTCTTAGAAAAAGTTGTTTTTGTGACCTTAGCTCTGAAATATCACAAAATTATACATTGTATTGTATTGTCTTACGACGCCAATATGCACATTTTGCCTGCTGCCCATGGTTGTCTTCAGATTACTATGCGTTGACCAACCTGTTAATGCATCATCATACGCCTTCCCGAAATCATATCCGACGTCTCCGAACGGTGTTTGATCTCCAACATACGAGAGAGGCTAAACAATAAAAATCAGAGATCACTGCCTAGCCAAGTTTCAAACACATATCCGCATTATACTTCCAGGCTCACACTTCGTGCGGTTAACTCTGGTTCTCTGCAGAGCTGGGGTGTCTGCAGAATAGTTGTTTCCAGCGAAAAACACCTTATCGGATACCTGGAGGGGTTGCAGGACGTCTCTCGACTACAAGCAGCCTGCAAATACAGGCAATCTTGAAAACTGATATGAAAAGTGCTAATAAGGAAAGAAAGTGAGCTGTTTTGGAACAGATATCCAGGGACAAAAGCTACTAATGCTCAGCTTGTGGGAGTGTTTCATTTTTCAGTAGGTGCATTCGGAGGTGTCATGGGAGGGGCCGAGGGGGCGTCGATGGGTCCATGGAGGTGCCAAGGGGGTGCCGAGGGGGTATCGAAGGGGTGGCAAGGGGTACCTACTGCGGCAGCCAAATGGCACCCGTGGCCCTGGGGAATGTACAAACTTGAGCTTGCAGGTGTCGTATAATGGGGCAATGGAAGAGGGAGTCAGTCTTGGTAATGACAAGGGAATGGGAGGGATAGATCGCGAAATGCAATCTCATCATGTGTCAGAAAAGATTCAGCAAATACTTGTGTCTGGACAGAGCGAGCCGGCCCACTTGGCATACTGTTTTTCAAGTAATCGTTGACTAGCCAGGTCCCTCTCTCTGTCTCTCAATGGCTCGTGCCGCTGCTCAGTCACTATATATGTAGAATCGTCTTACTTTCTCAGTCAAACAGTCACAGCTTCACAAATTGGCTTGATTGGCAATAAGGCTAATTGGAAACTGTTTGATGCGTTGGTTGATAACGACCCGGAAATTTCGAAACCACACGACTCCCCGGTGTCACGTTTCGCAACAAGTGTGGCAATGTTACGTTTTTTTACACCACCCTCGTCTGCAAAGTTACACCGTGTCCGGGACCATGGTTCATAAATATCAGCGACTTTGGCACGAGAGCAGGGTAGAAGTATAATTCAGCGTGAAAATGGGGGGATGAGGGAGAAGGAGGGCCAACGATCATAGAATCCCACAAGGCGGGTGCAAAACCCAAGATACTCATTAAAGGACGGCGTTGCCGCCATCTTTACCTCCCGTTCAATAGATATCATCGACAACCTAAACAGGCAGAGAGTGAGGGCGGGGGCGGGGGTGGGGTGAGGGGGCGCCAACATAGGTATAAATCAACAATCGGAGAGATATATTAATTTCATGAGATAAAAATTGGCAAATCAACACCTGTTCTCCACGAAGAGGCACAAACCCTACATCATAGCACGCGAGCCTTGAGCTATTTCTAGTCTCAAACACTAGATGCCACTGGCGACAGACGCCCTACCCTCTGTAGTAAAAACAATATAAAAACACTGATAGGTCCTGCTCAATAATCTTTTTAACATGTCCGGTGTAAAAGCACCAGGCGAGTCCAAAAATGACAATCTGAGAATACTCCGCGGTCTTCCAGTTTTCGAAAATCACCTTTTAAGAGAAAAATAGCAGAGAGTGCTTAAATAAATGGGCTTTGTGGCACCACTCAGAATCAATTTGAAGCGATGAAAATTTGCAGATAACTTTCGAATTCCACAGAGATAAATAATTTTGCCCTTTCCCCTGGACCCGTTTCCATTGACCCACCCTACTGGTCATGCCATTTCGATTACGGGTGTATTAAAGGCATCCAAAACCAACCTAAATATACACCTCTGACTGAAATGAGAAATCCGCTGCAGCAAGCAATACAATTTAACCGTTGATTCGCAGAAAATAATACAAGCTAGACTCAAATCCAGCGGGGAATTTTACACCAGAATACCAGAATACAGTTTTGTGTTGGCCTTATTCCGTAGTTTTATATTCCAATTGATGAGATCATTTTGGAGGTCCCGAGCCCGTAGTGAAACCGATTCTTTAACTTGAGCTCTTTAATAAATATTGTAATATATGAGTCTCATGACGTTGAAATAAATGCATAAACAATTTATCGAGAGAAATGGTAGAAAACTAGCCCGATTCTAGGTACTCTGAAAAGACGTCTCATTGGTTTAGCATCTGGGAGGGATAGGGCACGCGTTTCTTCAACTTCGAGCCCCATTGAAAGCATCTCTTTTAAACCTGGAAAGAGTTCGGCTCAAATGTCGGCAATCACATTATCGCCTAACAGTGGCCCGTTCCACTACCAGGCTGCCAACATCCCCCAGTCAACCCGATGCCGCTTGTCCGGTCTGTTGATGTTGTATGTGTCCGGTCTGTTGATGTTGTATGTGTCCGGTCTGTTGATGTTGTATGTGTCCGGTCGGTTGATGTTGTATGTGTCCGGTCTGTTGATGTTGTATGTGTCCGGTCTGTTGATGTTGTATGTGTCCGGTCGGTTGATGTTGTATGTGTCCGGTCTGTTAATGTTGTACCAGCAGGCAAGCCGTCTGCCCGACATACACGACTGTGGCCTCGCCACTCCCGCGGGATCGCTGTAGTCTGCATAAATAAAGGCGATTCCCTTACGATACCTGTGTCTTTGTATTTGCCCTGGTTCCGTATGAATCGGCAAGCCGCCAGCCAGTTGTTGGAAGGGTGGGTAGCCATGCGGACGCATCGACACACTGTTGTCGCTGTTGCCAGTCTGATACGGCGGAACTGTGTTTTTCAGAATGGTGCCAATTAAAAAACGGTGAAAACCATCAACATGGTTTTCCATCAACATGGTTAATGTTGATGGATTTAAGATGCATCGGCGTGCACGCGTACACCTTAGTGGTAGCATATTGTCAAAAATGCAGCATTGGACAACTCTACAAGCATGCAGGCGGCTGCTGTGAAATATATTTCTTGAACAATTAGTTTTTTCTCCTTAACTGGGTATTCGACATATTCATTCATGTAATTTATATCAAATAAAACTATTCAGAATATGAACAAGCCACACATCTGATGTTGTGAATGCTCTCGGGTGTTGTTTTCATGTGAATCCAAAGTTAAACTCATGCAACTCGCCTTTGAAACTTTAAGGGAATTTGGCACCCTCATAGGAAGTATAGTGAAGAGTCGCGCAAAACACACCGAAAATCCTTGGTTTCATGTTTCGTTTTTTGTCTCAAAATGTCATGGGTCACCCAGCGCTTCCTGTGAGTACTTTTTTAGCACATTTCTCTCGGGCCTCCCCTCCCCTACCCCCACAAGCCTAACTGTTGCGCACGAGGTCCACTGTCACTGCGGCCCGCGCCAGGTACCGGCTGCGAGGGCGCCGACCCGCTCTTTACACATTCATATCTTCGGCTAGGGGAGCTCCAGAAAAAATGGCATGTCTTTCACGGGGGCTTTCCGCTATGGTCTACGTTCCGGTTGTCTCAGCTCAAATCACACCACAAAGATGCTACGTTTCCTTTAGATAAAGTTTCTGCCAAAAATTCAGTCTGAGAAGCACATGCATTTCGTCCCGAATGTGGGTCAATACTACTTGGTCGGTTTTGATCATCTTCAAAAGAAGACTTACCGTTGAATATTTGTTGGCACTGTACCCAGTTTTTCTCTATTTGCATGGGTCTCGATTTTTCCGGAGAGGGCCAAAACATTGAAGCGATATTTTTCAAGGCATATTTAATAATGATAATGGCAACAACAACAATAGTAATAAATACAATAACGCAGAGTGTTTCCCAAAGGAAAAGAGCTGAACTCAGAGTAGACGTCACCAGTGAGGGTATGAAATCCTAAAAAAAACACATTATCAGTGCCAGTCACGATGGTGAAGTCTTATTTCCGTCACACAATACCAACCAACAATCAATAAAACGACCGTGAGACGGGAAGAAGCTCGCATCTTGTTAAGTTTAACTTAGGTTTTAGTTGCAGCTACCACCAGCCGCCAGTAGGTATAACTTCTAGGTTTTTGGAAACATAAAGACGGATTGGCCCTAAACATGCCAGAGAAGTTGATTATTCGAAAATATAGATATTTCTTAAACCTTAAAACATAATCATTTCAAATCTGAATAGATAAAAAGGGGGAAGGAAGAGAAGGGTGAGAAGGGTGGGGGGGGGTTGGCAAAACCAGCATTGAGGAGACCAGACTATGGATTGAGTGGACCAAGCTCCACTCAGAAGTATATAAATCGGTACCCCTGTCACTTGCCCCGACCAGCCAGAAGCAGTCAGGAAGTCTGAGCCAACGCCTACCCGGGAAAACGGTGTTTGTGTGGAATTGAGAGTTGACACAAGTGTCATTGCAGAAGAACCAAGCTCTTGAGATACAGACCATTACGCAGCGATCGTCAGCGATACGTGATTTTGACTGCAGCTAAGACTGTAAAAGCCACAACAGAGTCACCACCCTTCGTGTTCTCGCATCTGACTCCTGTTCTTCCGCGGGTTGTAATCGCAGTGTTCTTTGTCCACAGCGCGCCAGCATGCGAGCTCCCGGGCCGCTCTGGCTGCTGCTGTTGCTGCTGCTGGGCCTCATCTGTTGGGGCTGCGCCTGGCCGGAGCGTACCCCCAGGAGGAGGAGGAACTGAGGGCGGGCCTGCAACAGAAGCGCGGCTCATTCGTGCGTTTGGGTCGGAGTCAATCGAAGCGCATCCCACCGCCGTCCGTTTTCCAAGACCAGCAGCTACGGCATCAGCAGGCAGACCTGCAGCAGCAACAGCAGCAGCAGCCGTATCTGCACGAGGAGCTGACACGACCGTTCGGCCAGGTACGGCAGGCCACTTTCTTCCGTCGACCGAGTCGGCCCAGTTTTCTGAGACTGGGTCGACAGCTATTCGACCGCATGAACAGGGCCAGCAGCATTCGACTCGGTCGTCGGGGCATCGACACCAGCCTCCCCAGCAGCTACAAGCGCTATAGGATCCGGTTGAAGAGGTCGACGTAAGCCATGGTGTCGGCATCAAAAAGACCATTTGTCGAATAAACGGGGAAAGCTAAAGGCTGATCAAAAAGGATGAATTACTGAAGACACGGAATGCTGCCCGAAATGGCACAAAGCATATGCCTGGCATATCGAGGGGCAATTGGAAGGTGAAGAAAATTCCCCTCCGTGAGAGGTTTCAACTGTAACATCTGCACGTCCGATGAAGCGACACCAAAACTCAGCGATTATTTCTCACCTTTACAGTGGACAAGACATAGATGGCTCCCACCAAAGTCTTGCAAAATGACGGAGAAGCGCAACAACACAGAAATACTTTTCGCATGTAGGTATACTTATCGATCTTGTATGAGTTGTTTAGAGCTGGGTTTTTCTCAATTGGAGGTATTCCACGTGATCTCATTAAGAATCATGGCAGGCTTAGAACCAACTCAGGCTTAGAACGACCGATCTCAATACCACTCATGTCACGTCAAAACATGATCTAATTCGGACACATTTCCGACCACTAAGTGAAATATTGCACCATGCGCCCTCTCAGAGGGCTGCTTGTATAGTGCACGTAGTCATAATCTCACAAATAATTCAGGCCACTTTAGCCAGTATCAGACGATGAGACAAAAAAGCTAAACCACAGTTGGAGCCCTGCTCTCGATGATGCTTCATGAAGAGACTGCTGAGGGATATCAAAATATGTTTGGAATTATACGACAATTGAAAATGCTCTACTAGCCAGTGGTACCACTTGTATCCCGGGGAAGCCTCAGGTTTGCTCATTTCTCTGCTATTCTCTTTGCTGACTGCTATTTTTTGTTTATTCCAAGCAAATTATCATTTGAACTGAAAAAAAACATTTAGTCACGTAACCCAACTTCAGTAAAAATGGTATTCCTCTTTGAGAGACAACTCTTTCAAGCTTACTTTTATGGGCCGGAAAAGTAAATAGCTCACTAGCTTTAACACGCGCATTGACGGGGGTCTGAGCCACCTTCGCATTGACGGGGGGCGGGTACCCGCCCCCTAAGATCTCGAGAACCACGGTAGGTAGCAAAAACGGTAAACGGCGTTGGGCTGCCCATCCACTTCTCCATCGAAAACATTTGAACCATTTTTTTGTCAGGTCACATTTAAGGTCACGAGAGGTCAAAACATGCCCGTCATAGGGATAACATGTAAATTCAGTTTTTCGGCCATGAAATCTGAACAAGTAAAGATAGAGCAAAACGACTTGAACTATATGAATCCTCTTAGCAAGCCGAATCGAATGATATATAATTTGACCTTGCTAGGTCAAATCCTTGATTTGACCTGACCTGGGGTCAGGTCACGGTCAAATTATATAAAATGCATATCATTAGACCCGCAAAGCCCAGGCGAGTCTAATGCAGCTAAAATAAATGCTCTATCACCATCCGTTACTGAGTTATCCCGTAAAAACTATTTTTCCCATGTATTTCCAATGGAGAGGTCATGCCTTGTACCTGACCTTAGGTCATCGATATCAAAAATACCGGAACATATTTTAGAGAACTCGGTGGGGCCATTATGTGATGTGAGTTTCAATCGGATAAGTTCACCCTGCTCCGACTTATGCTATCTTAAACTTTTTTTAGGTCGGGTCACTTGACCTGTACTGGTGACCTGACCTGAGATGACCTAACCTTAAAATTTTCACAGAAGTTGTAAAATTGATGAGGGAAAAGGTATACCAAGTACGGCGGCGCTACGCGCCGCCGTTTTTCTGCTGTCTCCGAAAAACCCGGGGGAGGGCGGGTACCCGCCCCTCCGTCAATGCGCGTGTTAAATTCACTTTTGGTGATGATAGAAATTCCTACAAACGCTGCAGTTGATGAACATTGATTAACGTTGATTAAGATAGATCTGCCAAGGAAGAGTACATTGAAGCTTAGGGTGAGGAACGGGTAGCCATCTCAATAATTCCCACAATATTCTATGTTTATAGCATGTATTTCCATTATTGTTGGATACTAAATCTGACCCAAATATATAATGTGTGCTTCCCCAATAATTTAGACGTCCATAACGGTGTGTTTATGTTAGAGAATGCCTGACTTTCTGCTGACGCGTTAAGTCGACAATAATCAGGTTTCAACAATCATACTCTAAGACCCATGCATGACGTGACTCATTATTTAGCCCATTTTACATGCTGAATATAATTTTGTATTCCTTATTATCGATATCACTATGGAGCTAGATGTGTTTAGGCAGAATTTGTCAAAGTAGTATTGTTTATAGTTTGACCTCCAGAGTTCAAGAGTTCTTCAGAGGTCACGGACAAGAAATGGCCCATATCTGGTAGAGTCATGAGATGCATGTATTTTAGTACCAACTGCACTGCTTTACTTTGATAATAGTTATATTTATGCTCGTTTTAAGCACTAAATTTCAACAAAATCATAGCCTATGAATGCATCTTTTGGGCAATTTAGCACAGAATAACCCATTTGTTACTGCACACATAGTTACCGCTTTACTAGATCTCTGTTTAGGGTGTAACTTGATTTGTGAGCGGATACCTACTTCTCAGGGAAGACTCAGTCAGTAACGTGAAACTTGACCCCAACACTGCGTCCAACACTGCGTCCAACACTGTGTCCAACACTGCGTGGTGCGTCCGAGGCTGGACGGATGCATCCGCCCCTGTTGGCATTCTAGGATCGCTATCAGCCTGTGAGGCCCGTTCACAGAATTTCCGTGGGCAAAATATCGCTTGTGAGAGATGATTTCAATTGTAGATAGCAGAATCTGATTTTTTAGAGTTTAACAGGACAGTGTTTTGGGGAATTGATATCGGAGTGCAAATACGCAGAGCGAGGAGAGCTTTCTCAGTCAGCTGATCTTCAGTATTAATTTCAGGTGAAAATTTCATGCTGAAACGCTGTGAACGGGTCTATAAGCTCATCTTATTCCGGACCCAGAGCGCCTATAAAATTAGACTTGATGAACATCAACCGATCAGAAGAGCTAATCGTCACAAGCCTTAGTTAATTATCACATAATATTTTGTGTGTACTCTCATTGTGACGTTATGGAAAGCGTTTGTCTTAATAAAATCTACAGAATCTAGCGTCCTCCCACCGTTGAGTTGGCTCGGTGATGAAAATATTGACCTGCTTGTGAATACCCGTTCCGAGTCTGAGAAGGTGGTGTAAGGGGTTAGCGTGCTCGCTTTCCTCGCAGTCGGACCGGGTTCAAGGCCTGGTGGATTCCCTGATCAAGGAGTTGTTTGACTCCTCGGGAACCCTTCCAACAGGGTGACCGTTGGCTACGCCATATGACTCTGCAAGTCGGTATCTCGATAAGCCCCAACAGTTAGCATAATTACAAGCCATACCGCTTTGCTGGATCTCTTCTCAGCCTTGCTCCGGGTGTAATTTGATTTGTGAGCGGACACCTAGTTCTCAGGGAAATCTCAGTCGGCGACGTGGAACGTAACCTCAGCAACGCGTCCAACAGCGCTACCAACACTGCGTGCTGCGTCCGTGGCTGGATTGCAGCATTAGCTCCTGTTGGCATTAGACGGTTGCTATCAGTCTAAAATCGCTCTTAATCTACTAATCCAGAGCGTCTATATGTCTAGAGCTGGTGAGCATCAAGAGATCAGAGGTGCTAGTCGTAACAAACCTCAGTTAATTATAGCAATGTTTTGTATGTACTCTCATTGAGGTTATGAGAAGTGTTTGTCTTGATGAAACCTACAGACCCCGGTGTCCCACGCTTGAGTTAGACTAGCAATGCAAATATAACTGCTTCTTACGGTGTACTCGGATCTGGTGTTTTCGTCGCAGTACGGCAAGGAACCAGTCCTGGAACCTCCCGGAGTGAAATCGAGAGCATTCCTCACAGGACGCCTTACAAAAAAACAGAGTTGCGCTCCTCAATTGAGCAGGGCCCAGCGCTCACAAATATGCGTAAGATCTGGTAGAAAATGTCATAACAAATACTCCTGTTTTCCATCATGCCTTTTTCGTAATTAGAGATTCAGGTTACGTCCAGCATAAGATATCAGTTCGCATTTACGCCTTATGCACTTAAGATCAAATACAAATCCAGATATTTGAAAAGAAATAGACTGTTGGTCTACCGGAACTCGTTTTCTTCCATTCGCAATTGATTGTGCGAGGCGCTTTCCCAAGTTTTTCTATTTAAAAAGATAAAGTCAGCACGGGAGAAAATTTTGTTTGGAAGGCTGCAGCTTTTCCTCAAACACAATAAAGCGTGGCTGAAAAGAATCGGCCTCAGTTTGGAGGGCTGCGATTTAGTTTACAGTTATTTTTGCTAATCCGAGTGGGTGGTAAAGTCTGTTGCCAACTTAAGTTAGAACTTAAGTGAAGAGGACGTAAGTATAGAAATTAGAACATGTTACTTTGCTGGAATCTGGTTGGAACTTAAGTACAGAACATAAGATGGCAACGGAAAATTGCAGAATTCTGCAAACTGGTACCAAAACGGGTAGGTTCATTCTGCTTTCATTAAAACCTTGATGGTTCCGACGCCTCTGATTCGATTTGATTATTTTTCAAATCATATTTTGTGCTGTATTTTTCATGAATTAATATGCGGATAGAGTTAATCAATGCACTTAGTTGAGCACAACCTGTATAAGAAATAGGCACAAGTTATTTCACGGCGCGTCCAAAAATACAAGAATGACCTGTCAGCTTCCTAAGCTCTTAGGCTAATGTCTTTACAGATCGTGATGGTTGTGCTTTGGAGGAGATATATTGCAAATAGCACAGATAAAGAGGAGTGAATTTTCTGAATACAATGCAATATGACTTTGTCTCTTGATTTCCCTTCCCGTTATCAGAAACTGTAGCGAGAGAAATTGTTTTCACTGGCAATAGTTTCATCATCGTTCCAAAGGGGTGCTATATGACCATCCAGGTTGGCGTACCCTAAAGCCCAGATAATCCATCAACAATCAATCCGTTCCAGCATAATGCTTAGCGCAACATGAATTCTTGACTCTGAATAAGCCTCGACTTTGAAGAATAAAAATTAAAAAGTCTTAAAATGCAGTGGAGATATTGCAGACTAATATGGTCACAATTTCATGCGGCTTAACGTGATGCGGACGTTTTGAAAAATACATGTCAATAGTGATGTATAATGGGTGAATCTCCTCCCCAAAATAATATCCTAACCTTCGACGCACACTATTTCTTAGCTTTTTATCGGAGTTGAATGAAATCTTAGTCGTAAGTAGCACAAAACTCATATATCATATCACAAAACGAGAGCATTTTACTTCTTACTTTCCAGCCTAAAGCATATGTTCCACATGACTCCCCTCTCTAGCTCAGTAAATTTCTGTGAGCGTGGAAGGTACAAATGCATTTATTTTATGCCGACCCATTGATAGTCACCAAGAAATAGGCGAACAAGGTTACGAAAACATCCATGAGTGAGCTACAGACCCTGCCATCTTCACTTATGGTGAGAATTCGTGAGTTTCAGGAAGGTGGAGAAGTTCTCAGGCCTCAAATACGTTCCGATACTGGCTAAAAATAGCTTTAGAGGCCGTTTGATTAACTGAGTGACTAATTTTGCGTGGACACTCAGACAAAGCCCAGGTGCTAGCCTCCCCATTTTCTTCATTTGCGACAGTCACAAACGATACTCGGTGCCCTGAATGGGACGTAGGACCAATTCCGAGCTCAGTAAATCCATCAGAACTTCATGGGTGGCCTTAACGGGAATGTAGTACTTTAGTTGAATTCCAGAGTTTAGTGTAATTAGGCGTATTTTTAGCCGAAAATCATGAAAATCTTCATGATGTCTGTGAAAAATTTACAATAATCTCAATATTTTTATATTTTGAATGCTCCTCTATGGTAAGAAATAAACCTTTGCCTATGCATGACATCATGATCTGGCAACTACTACCATATTCAATAGGCTCCAATAGGCTGACTCCTCACCGTGACGTCAGCATGACATCACGCCAACAGATGAAAACTGTGGCCGGCTCCTTGGGTATATTTTGGGTACATTTCAAGTAGGTTTTTAGCTTATCTCGACGGAAGTTTTGAGTTACAAGACAAATGATATGTTCAGTACCAGGTTTTCCGGCATGCTTTACAACTTGGCTATCTCAGTTAAAATCACGTTATAAAGAAGGTGGCTCAGACCCCCGTCATGCGCGTGTTAATAGTTGTTGGGGCTTAACATCGCACCAACTGCTAAGACTATGCCATGGCATAGTGCACGTCGCTCACGGGGAACTTTGTAAAGTGCTGGGAAGAATGCATGAAGTGAAATGAACGGGTTACCTATACAAAAACTGCTCTGGAATATCGAGCAGAAGCCCAAAGACACCAAAGGTCAGTCGATGTCGGCAAGAAGCTCAAAGATAAGGATAGCAGGAATTTGGTACCCGCTGCTATGTCCCCCAATAAAATACAAACAAGCGCGATTTTGCCAGAACTTTTTTTACAAAAGGAAAAAGAGTTAGAACATAAAATGATCCGAAATTTGACCTCAGCAACCATAATTTCCGCCTTCCCTCAGGTACTTGTGATTTTCCATATACTCGCAATGGGAAGATGCGATTCTCTTACACCCATCATATATTATTTATAAGACATCATTTTTAGGTCACTATTCATGGAAAATTTCATTTGTAATATAAAACTTTGGTTTTAAGATGTAACGCTGCTCTAAGCTCCTTAAAATTTTATCTGGAATCGGAACGCGTTCACATATGGTCAAACAAGTATCCTACACCGATTCATGTTAAAAGTCTGAATACGTCTTGTTAGCCATCCAACTACACTTACTCCGTCTCCCAAAAAATACTGAATTCCAGCAATCAGAGTGACCCAAAAAATATTTTCATTACATGACAATAAAAGCATTCTATCACGTCATCAACCCACTCCAGACTAGATATACGTGAGTCTGATCCCAAAACTGGACCGGTAGATTTAGGGAGTATGTCTGATAATGTCAGCTACCGAGCCTGCTGGTATTGACCTAGCAATGTGGTAACCTAGCAGGGTCCCGGCTATTAACAGTTATTCAGTGGTGACGCCATAGCTTAGCGACGTGATGACAAGACCCTAAATTCATAGCTCAAATATTCACAGGCACCTTGGTATGTAGCATGCGTCAGAGATGAAATATTCGAATTCTGAACCACCAGGAGGTTCTACAGGATGAAACCCAAAAATTTGGGAATTTTCGGACCCACACATTTATTTAAAGTCTCATTTCTGGTCAATGAATGTTTTTCAAATACAGATTGGATTGAAATGATAATCAAAGTTAGCAAATAGACTGACCCGGATTGATTGGGGTAGCCTCACAGTAGACCGGGTTTGAAAAGAACTGAAATGGCTCTGACGCACTCCAAATGCATTCTGTAGCATACTCTATATAAGCACCACTGCTTTTTAGAATACAAAATAGCCTATTTGTGCACTCTGTTGTAATTATGTCAACACACTGCCGATGAGCTCTGGCTGAAATCGGGTATCCACTGCTGCCCGATTCTCAGTCGGGCCCTTCCCCTCACCATCAGACGCAACGGAAGCGATTTGAAAACCGCGGCGGCGGGACGAACTGGAGAGGACCCTTTCCATTGTGCATGCAGGTATTCAACGTCAAAGCACAGTATCAACAAGGCGAACTCGAAGATTTATTCAAATCACTCAAATCGCTTAACACCATTCAAATTATTTAAGTAAAAAATCAATATCAAAGCAGAGTATCGGCAGGCTTAGGTAAACTAAGAAAAACCGAAGTTATCATTGAGATCAAGGCGAGACAACTCGTCTTGATTTTACTTCGGAGAATCTGCTTGATCATGGCACAGCGTTAGAGTAGCTTCCCGTTGTCTCCTCCACTTCCACCTCCAGCTCCAGCATTCAGACTAGCATCATGCAGACCTTGCCCACAGATACGGATTCAGGACTTCATTTCAGGGGGCTACGGAGCCTGAGACGCCCCTCCCCCCATTGCCCCCAAAACAGCCTCCTGCTATACATTTACTACAGGAACTCTGACATTTGGGAGGGGAGCTTGAGCCCCCCTTCCCTCCCCCGCCCTTGTATCCGCCACTGATTGTATACCATACTTCTTAGCTCGAAGCCGTCCAACAATGCCAAAAGTGAAGGTCTCAGCTTTCTGGATTTTTTATACCATCATCTCTAGCCTTGTCATTGGCAAAATTGCCCCAGAACGAAGCGTGCGGTAATAACCCCAGTCTACAAGGTATCAAATTAGCCCCATTGCTACGGTATTCCACGGCATATCGACACGACGAGTGGGTAAATTTGCACCCTCGTATCAGGGGTTTTGACCAAGCCTTTTCCCTGAGATTACGGGCAACCCTGAAGACGCCTGTGATGATTTCAGTGTACTCTGATTAGCGTTGTTGAAATTAGAGCCATCCGCAGTTCAGCAATATGAATATGCATGAAGATTTTCGGTGACCTTTCTCCTTGTAAGGACATGCGAAATATGAAAGGAAGTGTAAGCTAATTCTTAGAGATGTCCCTGAAACATATAGGGGGCATATCTGTTAAAACTATATTTCTAAGAGCATGTGGTCTGAGCCGGATACAAAATTTCAACTATGTCTCAGCCTGTTCGCTCTGGTACATGACTAAAAACGTGCTCATTAAAAAGAACCTCATTTGAGCTTGTGCGATATTTGACGACAAAGTGGCTATTTTGTTACAAGTGCATTTGTTTTGCCATCTCCGCAAACGTACATATGTTTTCATTCAAATCCACAAATGAAGATAGGACATTTGGCTCGACTTAAGACCAGATACATCTGCCCTGCAATAATGACCTCACTGGCGGCTTGCACCTCCTAGCCTGTTGGTTTAAATGCAGTCAGTTTCTTACGGGCAAAGTAAAGCGTCTTCTCTTTCAGATTTTTTTGTTTTTCCTCCCCACTTCATTCCGGTTTTCTCCATCACTTTGGATCTTTATATCTCTTGGGAACTGCATCAAAGGACCTGCCAGTAAAATCGAGCAAATCACATCACGCTGTGAGGACTTTAAAGCCCATACTTCATTTGACCGAGTTAATACCAATAGCGGTACAGAGCATATCAGCTTCCATCGTTTAGTCAGCTCCAGTTGCTGTCACTGAGAGAGTTGGTGCAAATGCTGTCGCATTCCCTGAGCCGTTTTGACAGTAGCTCACAAAGTCGTCAGCAATGCCTCATCATGTACTTCTGTCACAACACATATATTACCATCGGACATTTAGCAATAAAGTTACTACCTGTGCGTGACCGCTGGGCATCTAATAGCCTCTGCGGGCCGCCAGCCAATTGGGCGGGGACCGTTTGCGGCGCGCTGGTCCCCAGGTCGTTACACTGGAAGTATTCTCTGCGACGACCCGGAGTCTGATCCGAGGCACTCAGTCGAACACCACAACAACAACTTTACGGCAATGTCAGTGCGCCCACCTTTGGGACTCTGCTCGGCTCAGTATTTACCGTGTTCTGTTTCTCGACGCTTTCGTGACAACGTTTATTGGAGAGTTTTACAGAGGTCAGAAAAGTTTTATTTTCCCCAACGGAGGGTAGTTTTACGCCGAGATGACGACACTTTTTCCGAACGAAAAGGGTTCTTGGAGCCGCACGAGGGAGAAAACTATTTTCCCATCGCACAGAATAAGAAAGTTAGGCACCAGCAGTGGCGAATCCAAGGGGGGGCAAAAAGGCATTTACCCCCAAACGGAAAAGCTCAGGGGCAAAACTATGTTTTTGCCCCCCCAAAGCGATCGACCTCCTTTTTTCCGATTTCTTTTTAGTTTATAAGCAAGATTTTGGTGCTTTAACTCAACTTCAAACACAACCAGTTAAGTTCAGGGTAAATATGTGGCCTTGGATAGGAAAAAGTATTTTGAGCCCATATCTTTCAGCCCGTGACGTTTTTTTGGTTTTTGGTCAAATAGCCAAGTCTGCCGGAAAACTCATATTGTGGCGCAATTTTGTAATGCGTGACGTTTTCTTTTTTGCTTTTCGACTTTTTGCCCCTCCCAAACCGACCGGCTGGATCCGCCACTGGACACCAGATTATAACCTATGTCAAATTGAAGAGATTATTGGCACCCCAATGGGCACTCATGTCAGCTTGAAAATATTTATGCTTCTGGTTTCTCGGGATTTTCCCCAACTGCGTTGGAAGAATCGGTTTCTTTTTTTACCTCTGGATTTAAAAAAGTGGCACCTTTATAATGAAATTTCAACTGCCCAATTACAGGGCGTATTGACGATATAGCCAATCCTTACCCTGATCTAGAAAGCCATTAATGTTCCAGCATATCCAGGCTCTTTAGTTATATAGATAGATTTAAGAGCAAGGGCAAAACGCCCCCCACCCCCTTTGCTCCTCTCCAATCCGACATGGGTGACCCCACACCGCGCTCTGATTCCACCTCAGATAACCTCGGTTTGTCCTTGAACGTTGGTGTTCAGTTCCTCAGAATTAAACGCCGATCGAGCCTGATCCAATTTATCACTCCAATTGAATTTTTCCTTATCTGTACAATGCACATTGCCCCGTTTTTTTGCGACGCATTGTCCTGTAGTTATGCTGCACCGTAATGCGTTTTCTGTATCAAAACTGTGCCGCAATACATATCCTGTATACATGCTGTGCCGCTGAACACACTTTAGTTTTTGTGAGCGGTATTCGTTTAGGCCATCAGTCCGAAAAATACCTAGGATTTTATTTTCCTAGAACCCATCATTTTCTGAGAGGCAGTGTGTTTCAAGAGCGGATTCCAGCCCTACTGGCCCCACACCGACCGCATTACCAACAAACGGGTGCACACAGCCCCGAGGTTCGAAGCCTGGAGGTGAGAGGAGGTGTGGGAAAAGTGTGTTCACGAGAAGTACGCCCATGGAAAGCTGCTGCTCCGTCAAAGGTGAGGTTAGTGTGTTTAGGATGCTTTCAGCTTCTTGGCCATTTCGTGTTCATCATTGCAATTTTATTTCAAGTGTTAATATTATATTCGATTTCAACTATATATGGTCTGCAAAAGTCACCTAAAAAGGATCGCATGAATTACTCTGTAGCAAGAGCGGCAGCTAAAAAACTGATGGTGCTGCGCCTCCACCCAAGTCTCTCAGCTTTTCCTCGTCATACCAATTATGATCGCACCAATCTGTGCATGCCTCCCACGCTTGTGGCGGTCTCTCAGTTCGCTCAGGATATCCGAGACCCTTGGGTCGGAAGTGGCGCACGGAAGTTGTGCTTCTGTTCATTTATGTTTCCCGGATTCTCGGCCCGGAATGCCTATAATCACTAACAGCAGAAGGATGCGGCATGTCCTGCTAACCATTTTGGGCTTCTCCAATACTTTCTAAGGAGCCCGCCTGCCTTTATTTTAGTCAGAATTTTCTTTTGCACTCTTGGTAACTAGTTTTTCTTTCCCCTTGTGTCAAGGAAAAGTAAATCTGTTTTTTATGCTTTTGGCGTCGTGTAGGGGGATGCATTTTCTGACCTTGAACAGGGGGAATGTCTTTGCCTCCTTTCACGGGACTCTGTGCTTGAGTGGCCAATGTTTTTTTTTTTTTGGCGGCGATGGTTGTATCGGCGGTGATGGTGGAGGGTATGGCGGTGGCATAAATGTAGATTCGCTCGCTATCTGTAGGGATTGGCAGTAGTGCTGCACTTTTGTCCTTTCGACAACTGCGTCCTTTTGATGATGCTGAGGCAGAAAGTTCCGATTCACGTTTCGGCAGTTTTGTTCGCCTCACTCCTGCTTGCGCAGCTGCCCCCAGCCAGGGACTGGCCGTTCGCCACTCTCATCAGTCCCCGCACGCTCCTCGGAAGGGTCTGCTGGTGATGCTGCGCCCGATGCGGTCATACCTTCCTCGAGGGTACCTGCTTGAGTGCCCTTGTCCGTTGTGAGCCCACTCTGATTACCAGGGTTTAGTGTTGATTGGGATACAACAGAGTATCCCACTGAGTCAGTCTGAACGGATTTATCAGTTGTGGTCTAAACTCCACTGGTCTGGGTCCTGACGTGGTTAACACTCGCAGTGGAGAGGGGTCTGGTGTCAACGCGCAGTAGGGGTGGGGTCCTAAAGTGACCCCCGTCCTGAGATCTCGGAAGCAAAGAGGGTCAGAAAAGCCCCATTTGGAAGGTGTGTGGGGGCGATGGTGATTTACCTTATGGAAAAGTTTTATTGATCTACGTCAATATTTTCAAGGTCAAACGAGGTCGTCACAAAACGTCAATCAAACGATGATCAAACGAGGCATTGTAAAAACAAAGCTACATTTCAAAACGTCAATAATCAGATTTCGGGCTCATTTGAAACCGGTTATAGCTGGATACGTCAACCCTGCCGTCATTGCAGGCAGGCAATAATCTGGTGCCATGCAGAGATCTATGTGAATTTGAACCCTTGATTATTGCTGCGCATAGAAATTGGTCCGGGAAGTCTGTTCTGTGCGTTGATGTAGGCATGCGTCCAAAAAGAGAAGACAGGTAAGAACGCAAAACACTTTTTCCGAAGATTATTTAAACAAAAGAAGCCAAAAATATCAACATGTGCGACCTCTCTATTGCTATGAATTGGTGAGTATCATTTAACATAGAGTGCTAAGTTCTATCAACGCTAAGGTACATACGTGAGCTTCAAAGGAGATAATGTCTATGAAATTTTCCTTTAGCGGAAGCACCAGCGTATTTCCCATTGGTGAGATGGATCTTTTGAGGGATGCATCAGGGGGATTCATCAGTGGAAGAGCGCTCCGCCGTCACCGTCTACAACGCCCCGAGGGCTACTTCCGGGACAATTATGTGGTGACTCATGACTGACAATGAATGCCATGCATGGCCAAGGCAAACGAGAGCGCTCGCAGGTGTCACAGCTCTGGAGCGCCGTCCTCCAGGTACGGAGGAAAGCGAGATGTTCCGAACATATATAGATATAGACGGAGGAAGAGAGAGAGAGAGAGAGAGAGAGAGAGAGAGAATGTATAAATGATTGAAAGTTTTTTGTGCCAGTGAGGAGTCATGCCAGAGTTGATTACATCCAGACCTGCTCGATGTAATCAACTGTTTGCTGATCTCGGGAGAGCCACCAACGGGAAGGAAGATAGCTACAGGTGTTCCGCTTCATAAATCGGGAATCTTAGCTGAGCCTTCCAACTACCGTCCCGTTTCGATTATCAATACGATAGCTAAAATAACTGAGAGTGTCGTATGCCAACATATAGTAAGGCATCTGGAGTCACATGCAATTCTCAGTGATGTCCAGCATGAATTCAGGTCGGGACGATCAACAGAGACGATAATGCTGGAAGCAATCGAATGGTTGATGGAGGGCATGGACCAAGGGGTTTTTTAGGGTAAATCACAACTGCGGACACTTGCAAAGCTTTTGATTTTGTAGAGCCCTCCCCACTAAAAGAAAAACTAGGATGGTACGGTCTACGGTTGGATGTAGACAGTCATTGGTTTCAGGCCTGGCTTAGTGGACCTAGGCAAAAAGTCAAGGGAGGGGAAATATTTCCTCTTACCCAGGGCATTTGATAAGGAAAAATCAGTAGGGGACATTTCTTGCGCTGGCCATTACAGTGTTTTCAGGAGGGAGGGGAGTTAATAAAAGTTAGACGCGTTAGTGTTAAAAAATGGTTCCCAATTTTTGTGTTACTCCTTATTGAGAGATTATAGATTATGCCGCAATGTGTTGCAAATGAATAAACTATTTTCTTATTTTTATTCATGAGTGTGGCAAGGTAAATAAATTTGTCCACGCAGCCAACCCGGGTTCAAGGCCCGGCGGCTTCCCTGCACAAGGAGCAAGCTGCACTGATAGAAAAAATGACACCTTTTCGCCATTTGGTGACACCGTCAAAAAGTCCCCACTGGAGGGGAGTTCGGCCAACCCCGCCAAGTAGTGTCACTACCCCCGAATCCGGTGTCAATACAGGGTCAGACACCATATTCGAGAGTTTTTGTAGGATTGGGAGAAGAGTTGACTCCAACCAAAAGGAGTCACGACCCTCATCAAAAGGAGTTACGACACCCATCTGACTCCTTTGCTGACCACCATTTCAAGGGTACCTGACACTGATTTCCGGTGTATTTCTTGCGAATTACTCTAAATCAGGGTGTCAAGACACATGTATTGATGCCGTCTTATGGTGTAATTGTAGATTGACACCTCACTTGTGACCCCGTATTTTAGCGTCCTTTTTCTTGCGACCCCTTTCTCCACCCCGTCGGTCGTAAAATTATTGGTGGATGAGCATTCCTGTATTTATATTAGTTCACCAGTTTGACACATAATCACCGAACATGTTCTCAGCCACGGCACACATTCTATCAGCAATAATTTTACACATGGATGCCGAAATGCTGCACCCATATCAAAGTTTTCCGAGTTATTATGCAGTCACCACATTCAGATATAAACACGTGGGCTCTGTCTTGGAAAAGCCTTTGCATTATCCTGAGACACACGTAGTGACAAAATGCACAGCGCTCTCACTAGCTTCTACATCATTTTCGGCACTGTCGGGTCGAGAGACTTATAAGTCTCTCGAACTAGTGACTCAGAACACTCCCGCACGTAGTCGCTGAATTATCTGATGCCTTTTCAACACCTACGATAGGAGGTACTCACAATGTTGAGTGGAATATCTTGCTCATGATTTGGAAAATGTTTGGCAAAGACAGCACGTTCAGGTTGTTTACGCAGATATGGAAGAAGAAACATCGTGCTGGTGTTCAACGTTAAATATTACAAACAGGTTTAGTCTACGCCCTGGAAAAAATGGAATTGGTTAGATCAAATTCTGGAAATGTATCGTAAATTTTCGCATGTGGAGCTCGATAGCACATGGTAGGTACATAATGACACGGGGTTCTGAAGAGAAATGGAGGTCAAATACAATGTAAAGGGACAAAGGACGTGAATAATTGCAGGGAATAGAAGCTGTAAGTTTTCGACGTATGACAGCAGCCAAAACCAATAGCCGATTGCTGCAGCCTTAACACGCGCATTGAGTAGGGTCTGAGCCACCTTTACTTTGACGGGGGCGTGTACCCGCCCCATGAAATCTCGAGAATTATGCTAGGTAGATAAAACGATAAAATGCATTGTATCTTCACTTACCTTACCCTGCTCCCAATGCGTCTCCACACAGAATGAGGCGGTTTTGCGCCGTTTTCAGCAACAAAAACGGAAATAGCACGTGCTGTGACGCCACAGAAGAGTCAGACTCTCCAGTGAGGGGCACAATTCTCTATAAAAGTGTCGTGATCACTCGCAAGCTAAGTGCAGAGAGTCAGACGCCTTCTTGGAAGAGTTTGACACCCTTCATACACCCTACGAAAGTAGTCGGACACCTTTCTTGAAAGAGTCAGACACCCTACTGACATCTCACGAAAAGAGTCAAATTCCTCATTTGATGGTTCGGATACCTCCATTACAATGCCTGACACCCTTAATGATGTAGTAACTCCCCATGTATGTATTGTTTTGACGCCAAAAAGTGGTGTCAGAAATGGTGTTCAAAATGAGGAGTCGCGTTACTTTCGGACATGACACCGGCTAAAGGTTATTGACGCCAAATTACGGGATCTTGTACCCAAAAAATGGTCATCAGTCCACCAAAAAGGACGTTTCATTCGCTGTATTTTAGGGTCATCTTAGGGCTGGGTGTCATTTTTTTCTTTCAGTGTGGTTCCTGAGAAACCCTGAAAAGAGTTTCATGACCCATTCCAAACTTGATATGCTGCGCTGGCTGGCTGGTTGCGCCAACTTCTCTGGATGAAAAGACGCAAACACTCTTGAAATTCCCACTGCGTTGCTCTTGAGGGACGGACCGGCTGAGACACATCTACCTATTGCCTGGCAGCAGGTGCACCTCATTGCCTCGGGCGTTACCCGTAGCTGGATGCGACGCGCATTATAAGTGAGTGTGTCTGTGGGCAGGTGGTTTTATCCTTACGTTATGATAGTTTTAGCACTCTTCCGTCTATCAGAGGAAAAATTCTGGCATCCAGAAAAAAACAGAGCATCTTCCAATTATTTCAGTCGTGCAGTTTCTTTTCACTTTAAAACGATTCCATTTTTCGTTATTACGAGGTCAGGTGCCATGGTGTATCTGTGCATATCACCCAATCTCCCAACCAGCCTGACGCCAGTGAAAGTGTATTGCAAGTGAATTTTCATTGCCGTACCCTACAAAGCTTTTCTCCTGACTATTTCCACAGCACATTCCTTAATCTAAAGATTAAAGCATCTCAGATCAGGTCACCAGACTAGAGCAAAGCAAACTCCTCTACTCAGGGTAGCGAAAAGTCGTTAATTCAAATTGTGCTGCTGCAGGCCATTACTTGACCTTTGACAGCGTGATATATCAGTTGATGCTGCATCATGGCGTGGAGGCGACGGTCACAGCTTATCGGGGAGTAACATTGCAGTATCCACCTCGTTCTGTCCCACAATGTCCCAGAAAACTTGTCTACAAAAATAGTGGCTTTGTCCCGTCGTATTCCATTGCCAGCCTGTAAAATTTTCAGGAATGATTCCACCATCCCGTCCCGTTCCAACGGCAATTTTGAAAGTAAAATCCTTTTTCTTCACATTCTATCCAGTCCCACAGTTTCCATCCCGTCCCACAGTTCCCATACCGTCCCGCAGTTCACATCCCATCCCATAGTTCCTGTCTATCCCATAGTTCCTGTCCTATCCCACAATTCCCCTCATGTCCCACAGTTCCCATCCCGTCCCTAAGTTTCCGTCCCATCCCACATTTCCCATCCCATAGCACAGTTTCTGTCCTACCCCACAACTCCTATCACGTCGTACGGCTCCCATCCTGTCCCACATTTTCAGCAGTCCCACAGTTCCTATCCAGCCCCACAGTTAACATCCCGTCCCACGGTTTTCGTCCCATCCCACATTTCCCATCCCGTTCTACAGTTCCCATCCCGTCCCACAGTTTTCGTCCCATCCACATTTCCCATCCCGTTCTACAGTTCCCATCCTGTCCCACAGTTAACATCCCGTCCCACAGTTTTCGTCCCATCCCACATTTCCCATCACGTTCTACAGTTCCCATCCTGTCCCACAGTTAACATCCCGTCCCACAGTTTTCGTCCCATCCCACATTTCCCATCACGTTCTACAGTTCCCCTTGCGTTTTCGGTTATTCGCAGATCTCTGATCCTCTAGCGCCGATATATAGGTGCATACATACGTACTTATGAACGATTGCTGGATCCATACCGGTGGTTTGGATAATGGGGAAGGGGTCACGGAACCGGAAATTGTGGCAAACGTCGTGTTGAAAAGCGGTCGATATCGGGCAATTTCCAACACTCAATTATGGAACAGCACGGCAGGGCCATCACTTTACAGGGACATGAGGCAGTCCCTCGCCCTTGGGGGCGATGGTGTCAACGGTGAAGTTAACTGGCCCATTGGTGCAGTTAATTTATCTATGAATATCAGCTACATCATCTGAGCTCCGGGCGTTCCAAAAATTGTCGACAATACAGTTGAAATTGCACGTGGGGGATTAGATGGTCATAGCTGACCTGACGATTGCCATGGAGTACGCCCCAGCCCCTTCAGATCAGAAACCCCAAATTACCCTCGAAGGCCCTGACGGGAAGGTAGTTGCTCCGTTTCGCAAGAACCACACGATTAGGTAAAAGAGAACCACAGTTACCAGCTTATCTACAGGTTTTCCGTAGGGTTTCATGCCATGAACACTTTAGGAGCACTGACTAACTGTTAGGATAAGGTAAACAGTCAGGTATCAGGGGCCTACAATTCACTCAAACGAAAATGCGGATCGGGTGCTGGGACTGCCAGAGGCGGGGAAGCGAGGAGGAGCTCTGATTGTCACAAGATACTCGGTGCAATGAAAGTCAGCGGTCAAGGGGAACGTTCGACGCAAAGACGAAAATAAAGTCCATAATGACAGCAACAGCGGGTCTCGATTTGACAGCTAAAACTTCCTTTTACGTATTAATTTCGTATTATTACTATGGTTATTAATCGGCTATATATCGTTGGAACAAGTTCAATCCGCGATTTTCCGTCATACCGGGCATATGTGCCAGATAAGAGATAGGGAATAACACTTTCAGATTTGATGGTGCATGAGGTAGTGAAGAAGCTTCAAAGTTTTTCCTGTTAAGGCGAGACCCGTCTTTGCTTTCATTGTGACCTGTTCGGCGAAGCAGCCGGAAGACGCTTTCAGCCGTGGATCACGTGAACTACGGAGGTATGCACTTACATTTTGGGAAGCACATTCGCAACAAGTGTGAATAATTTGTGACTGAAGACACCCGCCCCGGTGGTCTTCCGAGTTACCTTCGCCCTGGTGGAGGGTGTTTGAACACCCCCATCGAACTCGGCCCCTATGCGGGATAGCGAAAAAACGCAAACGCTGCTGGATAGCTCATACGAATTCACGACGAAACTAACCAGTCACTTTTTTACTCAGGTCAATATTTAGGTCATGACAGATCAAAGAAGGTGACATGTTAGAGAAGAGTCTCTGGGCTATAGCGTCTGATAGAATTGAGGTAGCATACATTTTTAGGCACAATTCACTTTCTCTTGTTACAGTGAATCGAATGATGTATAATCTGACTATACTAGGTCGAAACATAACAATTACTGACCTGAGGTCAGGTCAAAGTCGCTATTTGATCTAATATAGTCAGTATGCATATACATCGACTCGCATTAACAAACCAAACATAAAGATATAAAAAAAACGGCAAAAAGCAAAAGACAGGCCAGGGTCATAGAGGAAAGGTCACCAAGAATCTTTTCAACAATTTAAAATCAAGGTCATTCAAGGTCATTGACATAGGAGGTCACAATATGGTATACTACCTATTATGTACACTATAACCATAACTGTATCCACTGTTTGCCGGGAAATGAGAATTGACCTTTACCAATGACCTTTGACATGACCTTTGACCTTGAACTTTACATTGAGGTACCTTAACTATGACATCATAGCATAATATATATCAGACCGGGTAACAGCATTTGCCCCGAAGAACTTTGGGCAATGACCTTGAAAGTACAGCTATGACCTTGACCTGTGACCTTCTAACTTGACCTTGACCTGCATATGAGGTGACCTTGACATATTATCCCGGTTATATGGCGTTATGACGTCACTACTCGATTTCCAATGCAAGTTAACCTTCGACCGGGTAGGGGTCTTTTTAGACCCCCCTCGGGATTTTATGAAATGACAGAAAAACGGCAGCCCGCAGCGCCGCCAAACTTCATCTAGCTGTTCTTCAAGCTGTTCGTTTAATATGTTCTAACATGTTCATCTAGCTGTTCGCGAAACTTCATCTAGCGTCTAGCTGTTCCTTCATCATTTTTAAATCTTCCCTGAAAATTTTACCTCAAGGTCATGTCAGGTCAGGTCACCAGGCCAGGTGAAGTGACCTCACCTCAAAAAATGCTTAGGACTGCATAACTAAAAGGAGGGTCAATCGATCAAGTTGAAACTCATACCATATATTGGGCCTACTAGGAGCTACAACATATGTTCCGGGATTTTCTTTATATTGGTGACTTAACACGCGCATTGACGGGGTGGGTGGGTACGCGCCCCTCCCCCTCGGGTTTTCGGAGAAAGCATAAAAACGTCGGCGCGTAGCGCCGCCGTACTTGGCATACCTTTTCCCTCATCATTTTTACAACTTTTTTAAAGTTTTAAGGTAAGGTCATCTCGGGTCAGGTCACCAGTACAGTTCAAGTGACCTGACCTCAAAAAAGTTTAAGATAGCATACGTCGGAACAGGGTAAACTTATCCGATTGAAACTCATATCACATAATGGCCCCACTGAGTTCTCTAAAATATGTTCCGGTATTTTTTATATCGATCACCTAAGGTCAGGTACGAGCCATGACCTCTCCATCGGAAATACATGGAAAAAATTGTTTTTACTGAATAACTTAGTAATGAATAAAGATAGAGCGTTTATTTCAACTGCATTAGATTTGCCTCGTCATTGCAGCTCCAATGATATGCCTTTTGCCTAATTTTTTCTTGACCTGGCCTCAGGTCAGGTCAAATCCTTGATTTGACCTAGCAAGGTCATATAATATATCATTCGATTTGGCTTGCTGCGAGGATTCATATGGTTCAAATCGTTTTGCTCTATCTTTACTTATTCAGATGTAATGGCCGAAACACTTGATTTGCATGTTATCCCTATTACGACATGTTTTGACCTCTAGTGACCTTAAATGTGACCTGAAAAATTGTCCAAATAATTTGGATGGAAAAGTGGATGGGCTATCCAACGCCCTTTACCGTTTTTCGCTACCTAGCACGGTTCTTGAGATCTTAGGGGGTACCCCCGGCAAGGCGAAGGTGGCTCAGACCCCGTCAATGCGCGTGTCAGGGGCCGAAAAAGTGTTCAGTGTGTCACCATTGAAAATTTCGAGCCATAAATGTGTCACCAGCCCAGGCTGCAAGATTTGGCACGTTTTTGCGTCAGTAGGATAATAATGGATCCCCCTGGACCATCCTGGTTGCGGAAAAAAACTGCGAGTTCCAATTACAGGTGCCAATTTCAGCGATTTGTTCTTGTATTTGCCTGGGGGTAATATGTCGGCGGATTTTTGTCACCTTGCCCACCTTGGGCTGTCACCGTTTAGAATGTCAAAATGGTGGGGTTTTTGACCCCTGGCGCGTGTTAAGATCATATACAGAGCATTACCTCCCCATTGTAAATACATGGGGAAAATCACAAAATGAGCTTTTCACAGTAAGTATCGATGGAATCAACTTCAAAGATCGGTTACGACATGCTCTTAGCCCATTTCTGAAATTGATACAAAAAATATTGACCTGTGACCTTTAAAAGGTCACCTTAGGTCAAATAAGTATTTTTTGTGTTTTACTCTATAAATATCGAATAAACAAAGATAGGACTTTTATTTTGTCACCAAGGTGTTTGTATAGTCACTGCAAGTCAAATGGTATACATCATGACTATACCAGGTCAGGTTGGGTCAAACCGTTGACCTGGGTCAGGTCAAATTTTAAATTGGACCTGGCATAGCAATATCATATATCATTCGATTTGTACGAGGTTAGGACATTGCAATTCTCTCGTAATGACGAGAGAATTGCAATGGTGCATCAACTATGGCTGTATCTTGCATGGTGTGGAAGTTATTAACGAAAAAGGAAACGTCCTTATGCATGGGTGGCTATGGACATTGCCAAGAATATGCCCAATATTCAGTGACCTGTAGCTCCCTAGGCTTTGACCTGACCCAAAAACCATTGCCACTGTAATGAAAGAGCAACTCAAGAGCTTTCTAATTGTTTCAAAAAATGTTTCTAGCTATCATAGTTTCTGAGATATATGAGGTTTGCTTAGTGCACCTCATATTAGCGATTTCGACCTATTTTGACCTCTGCTGACCTTGATTTTGACCTGACGAGAAAAATGACTGGAATATTTTCGATATCATTTTTGAAGAGCTTTGATTGTCGTTTTCCGCTCTTTTCTAGCTCTCTTAGTTTTTTGAGATCGTGGGGTCTTTTTTAACCCATGCCCCACCGGCGGGGGTTCGGCGCCACCTTCGCCCCATGGGGGCCCTCGATGGCCCCCCTCTAACTCTGAAAAGATGGGGTTAGCGCAAGCTCGCGTGAATTCAGTAAGAAATTACTTCGCATGTTTAAGCACTCGGGTCAATGGCTTGACCTCCAGAGGTCAAGTTAGGTCGCGATAGGCTCTTTTCACTCAAATATGCAATGCTTAACACGCGCATTGACGGGGGGCGGGTACCCGCCCCCTCGGGTTTTTCAGAGATAGTAGAAAAACGGCGGCGCGTAGCGCCGCTGTACTTGGTATACCTTTTCCCTCATCATTTTTACAATTTCTGTGAAAATTTTAAGGTTAGGTCATCTCAGGTCAGGTCACCAGTACAGGTCAAGTGACCCGACCTCAAAAAAAAGTTTAAGATAGCATAAGTCGGAGCAGGGGTGAACTTATCCGATTGAAACTCATAGCACATAATGGCCCCACCGAGTTCTCTAACATATGTTCCGGTATTTTTGATATCGATGACCTAAGGTCAGGTACGAGGCATGACCTCTCAATTGGAAATACATGGGAAAAATGGTTTTTACGGAATAACTCAGTAACGGATGGTGATAGAGCATTTATTTTAGCTGCATTAGACTCGCCTGGGCTTTGCAGTTCTAATGATATGCATTTTATATAATTTGACCCTGACCTGACCTCAGGTCAAGTCAAATCCTGGATTTGACCTAGCAAGGTCAAATTATATATCATTCGATTCGGCTTGCTAAGAGAATTGATGCAGTTCAAGTGGTTTTGCTCTATCTTTACTTGTTCAGATGTAATGCCCGAAAAACTGAATTTTACATGTTATCCCTATGTCGGGCATGTTTTGACCTCTCGTGACCTTAAATGTGACCTGACAAAAAATGGTTCAAATATTTTCGATGGAGAAGTGGATGGGCAGCCCAACGCCGTTTACCGTTTTTCGTTACCTACCGTGGTTCTCGAGATCTTAGGGGGGCGGGTACCCGCCCCCCCCGTCAATGCGAAGGTGGCTCAGACCACCGTCAATGCGCGTGTTAAGAAAACTGGGCATAACTCTTATGCCATTAGAGCTATTGAGATCTGGTAAACTACATTGGATAGAAAAATGCCAGACCTTTTTCCGCTATTGAAACGTAATGACCTCCCGCCAGTGGTTTGACTTCCAGATGTCACCTCGTGACCTCATATGACCTGAGGTTAACAAAGGTCAGAAAGTGACCTTGCCGTATATCAAATGAAAGATAGTGATGAGACATACACGATGGTATTTAATTCAGCGTTCTAGCTGAATTAGGTCACAAGGTATTGCCAAAATACTCTTTTTGACCCTGGTGATCTTGGATGACCTCGGAGAGAGCAAAGGGCAAATATGACACCTTTGATCCGTTAAAGGGCGTCCAAGAACGTTTTTCTGAGCAAGCCGAGCATTTGCAATAGTTTTTGTGACTCTTAGATGATAAGACAGCTTTTTCCCATGCTTTTTTAATGGGAGAGAGTCACCTCGTGACCTGAACTCAGGTCACGAAATAGGAAAATCCCGGATATGCACCCTGTAGACCTTGGCGGGGCTATAAAGTGTAGAAAGTTTCAAATCGATCAACTGAGAAACGTAGCTCTTATAGAGGTCAAAAGTTGAAGTGAGGTGACCCTGGTTGACCTCGCCTGGTGACCTGACCTTGGGTGACCCGGGGTAAACAATTTCAGGGATGATGGGAAAATGATGGAGTGAGAGATAAAACCCTCAACCGCGGTGCTGCGTCTCGTCATTTTTCTGCTCTGGCGGGAAAAACCTTAGGGGGCATCGATGGCCCCCCGATGGGGCGAGGGTTAACACGCGCACTGGAGGGGGCCTCGGAGGCCCCCCCCACCTGTTTTTCCGAGGTGGCCGGAGAACCACTTGTAGTCGAAAAACGAAACGTGGCCACATTTAACAGAATTTAATAGCGCGTCGATTGGTGAAGACTTTTGAAAATCGGCCGAAAATTTTTGACTTATAGGCTTTCAAAGTCAGACCTGCATTTTGAGATCGCCGTAAACGCGCGGTCGGACCAGTTAGCTTGCATTGAAGACCGAGTGGTGACGTCATAACGTCATATAATCGGGACTATATGTCAAGGTCAAGGTCAAAGGTCACAGGTCAAGGTCATATCTGCACTTTCAAGGTCACTGACCACTGTGCGTCCGGCCAAATGACGTTACCCCGTCTGACATATATTATGCTATGACGTCATCGGGAGGTACCACAATACAAAGGTCAAGGCCAAAGGTCATTGGGAAAGGTCAATCCTCATTTCCCGCCAAACAGTGGCTATAGTGTTAGTCAAAGTGTAAGTAATAAGTAGTATACCATATGGTGACCTTAAAGGTCAATGACCTTAAATGACCTTGACCCAAAAGTTGCGGGGAAGCCTCTTTGAGACCTTTTCTCTATGAACCTTATCCGCCTTTAGCTTATTCCCGCCATTTTCCTGCATAATCACATCATTTACCAATCGATCCCAGCATGGCCAATATTTGACATTTTTGACCTCATTTGACCTTGAAGATATTGACCTAGGGTCATGAAAATTGGTAATCATGTAGATAACCATAGCCCCCACTAACCAACCAAGTGGCGTTTTTCTAACCCTCTTAGTTTCCGAGATCTTAGGGGGCCTACCAGGCCCCCCTCCAGTGCACGTTAGTCGAATACCCCCCTCCAGTGCGCGTGTTAACCCTCAACCTGGATATACATCTTGTTGACCCTGGAGGGGCCATGAAGTTTAAAAAGTTTTAAATTGATCGACTCAGAAAAGTAGCTCTTATAGAGCTCAGAAGGTGAAGTGAGGTGATCTTAGTTGACCTCGCCTGGTGACCTGACCTTGGGTGACCCGGGGTAAAAAATCACGGATGGTGGGAAAATGATGGGGTGAGAGATAAAGCCCTCAAACGCGGTGCTGCACCTTGTCGTTTTCCTGCTATCCCGAAAAAACCTTAGGGGGCCATCGATGCTACCCTCCCCCACTCGGTGCGGCGAGAATTAGGGGGCACCGTGCCCCGGTGCACCCCAGCTCCACCGCCAGTGGTTACGATCACTTATCTTACCTTACCTTACCTAAAGTTATCGGAAATTTGGAAGCACTTTGGCCTGCTGGATCCGGTCTCCGACGAGCTCAAGGAAAGTTTAACTTGACTCTGTCCTGCTCGGGAAAACTTTCCAGAGCGGAATCACGGACTGTCCAGAGACAGCCAGTGGTGAGTGAAGAAGGACTAGTCTGGACATTCAGGAACATGATACACAAAGGAAGCCCAGTGCTCGTCGAGTCTCGCCTTCAACTGATTAACAGAGCAAGAAGTAACCACAGAGGCCGGCAAGGAGTTCCAATCATTTACTACTCGGACGCCAAAAAATGAGAGGCGAGGCCTGGAAACTGCATCAGGTTTCCTGAGCTTCCATGGGTGACCTCGAGTACGGGAGCCTCTATCTATCTCGAAAAACTGAGATGGACTTTGGTCAATGGCCCCATGGAGGAGCTGATACACCTTCACCATGTCACCTCGTCGTCTCCTATAGTAAAGCGAGGGGAGTTTCAATGCGCGCAGACGATCGGTGTATGCTAAACATCTCAGTGTGTGGATCATTCGAGTCGCACGGCGCTGTACTCTCTCAAGAAGCTTTTGATCAGTCCTGTTGAAGGGTCCCCAGCATGCATTGCCATATTCCAACAGAGGACGCACAAGGGATTTATAAAGAAGAGGCAGCGTGGAACCGTCAATGTTGGCAAATGACTTCTTGATGACAGCGAGTACCCTATTTGCTTTTGCAGCAGCCATCGCTGCCTGCTGCCGGCAGAACTTAAGTTCACTGTCCACAATGACTCCAAGGTCCTTCTGCGCATCAGTTGATGTCAGGGTGTAGTCGGACATCATATATGTATGCCGAGTGTTTGTGCTCCCTAAATGCAACACTACACACCTGTCTCTATTGAACGGCATTTGCCACGATGCTGACCATGCATGGACACGGATAATATCAGCCTGGAGTAAGTCGATTGAGGTGGTATTGCCAAACCCCTGCGTAAAGTTTGGTATCATCAGCAAATATTTTAATGCATTTATGTTTTTTAATTTTTAATATTTTAAATATTTATTTTTTTATATTTTAATATTTTATATTTTAATTAATTTATGCCTCCGAACATTCATCCTGGAGCCAATCCATTACAAGGGAGGCACAGATGCTTGTCTGAAGGGAAACGACGATAGTTATGAAAATAGTTTGGGGTTTTACTAAGACCGAAGTAGCTTATTTAGAGGATTTATAGTAAATGGTTTTGTCGACTAGTCAAAGCGGCGCAGCGGCTACCACTATGCTATACTAGAGCGCCAATTTTGAAAATCGCTTTTATACTGATACATGACAAAGGCGATAATAGGAGAATTGTTTGAATGTTTCTGTCTGTGGGCATTGAGTATGATATCTAGATGCAACTTATTTCCGAAATAGGCAATATATTGGAATTACAAATCCTGTTTTGTTGAACAACTTTAAATTTCAGAGTTTTTCTCATTTGAATATTTGCACTGCCTCTCGTTCTGAGCTGGCTAAGCATCATTTAGAAGAGAGAAAATTGTGAGACATTCTTAAACTTAATTTTCATATTTCTGGCTACTATGTCAAGGTAAGGCATTCAAGGACCCTTGAAATTCTTGTGTTGAATGGCTGACTGAACAGGGTCAAAGTGTATCGAATGGAATCAGAATGGACCCCTGTATAGGTAATTGGATTTAAACTTGGATAGCCGTGTGATAGAGAATGCCAAGAAACCACTTGATCGATTTTTCATTTGTCCCAGAACTCACCACTTGTGGAGAATAAAAATATCAAATTCAACCCCTTCTGTCACTTATCTCTGGGTGCTTGCATGGTATGACAATGAGTTAGTTTCATAGTCCAATTTAATTGGACGGCCAATCAGGATACCTACATCATAGAGCTGTCTCCTTCATCAAGCTCTCAGCACCTTAGCACAGACCATGCTATAGTGGCATGGTCTGTTTTGGGAAACAGCACTTGATAGACTCCGTTCACAGATCCATCCAGATCACATTTTGGCCATGGGGACTGAGTCAATGGGGTGATCTTGGGAGCATGGTGTGTCTGGATGAAAAACAAGAATTTGTTCTGAATTTGGAGGTCATACTAATCCCCAGATATATTTCCTAGAAGATGTTTTTGTGTTAAAAGTAAAATGCAACAACAGAAAATGTTTAATACCTTACCTTAGATCTAGCAGGTCTTTAGGAAGGCACACTGGTGCCTGTTTTGCAACCCACTTATGTAATACACCCCCCTTATGTCTCAGTGCTGCTTAGAACATTCCAGTATGTGTCACATGTGGCACAATAGAATGGCTGATGTGGGGAAATAGTTTTTGGGGCTATTTTAACTTTTGTCAGGCGAACATTTATGTAAATTTACATATAACAAGGATGGAGATTAACACCTGCCCTGGGGGCCTCTGAGTCACCAGTCTGACCTGCTGTTGCCTCAGCAGAGGAAGACTAGATGTTTGCCCCATTTGCATTGAGCTTCCCCAATAAGCTCGCTGGGTCGCCTGCTACGCTGTGCATAATGACTATGCAGTTTATTTTAGTTTATTAGGACCACTCCCAGCAGGCACACTTGCCCAATTACAGGGATTACTGGCATGGGTGTTAAAGGATTCTTTGCACTGGGTCAGATGGTTAACAGAAGGCGGTTTCCCGCTGTGGGAATTGAGCCCACACTAATCCATGCTGTCTCGATGTGAGGGCGGGCAATAAGGCCACTAGGCCAGCCGGCCCCAACGAAGGCAGGGTTTTTTGTTCTTGCTTGGGGCCTCTTTGTAAACTGCTTCCAATCATCTTCAAATACATGACCCAGCTATTTAAGAGTTGCCCTAAAAGTTCGCTATCATGCTATCACTAGGAGAAAAAATCGCCAAAATTTGATATTTATATGTGAGCGTAAAATTATGCACAAATGCCTTGCAAGTGAGAGGCAAATTAAAAAAGAGTAGGTGTGGCTCTCCACCGAGCGCCCTGTATTTTAGGACACTACAATCCATCATCAGTCATCATCATCGTCATAAGCTGTCATGTGACTTCATGCGCCATCCCAAACCATCTAATTTCGCGTTCACCGACACTGCCGTGCGCTGTTTGCAGTGAGGTCCGCAGGGCGCCGCCACCGTCGCGGTGCCGTGGACAGGTCTCCATCCTGGTGAGGAGACCCCGGCCAGACCCTGTGAAAACCAGAAATGCTGACGCCAAGTGGCGGGCCAGTATCCAGGTAAGCTTAACCAGAGTCTTTTCACAGTAAATGCCGTGCTATTTATGCACATGAATTACTCCTCAAAGCAGATACAATTTACACAACAATGCTGCAAGTGTGTGGGTTGGTGGAGGGGGTCTCTTGGACTGGTCAGCGCCCAATCGATCGGTGTAGAAAAACGAAACAAAGGACTGCTCTGAGCTCCAGTGCCTGATGCTGTCCTCCGTTTTCACCTATCCCGGTCTTCCTCCTGCTGCCTCCCGTCCTGACTCTGTCCGCGGTGCAGGCCTGCTACACCCTGCTGCGGCCGGTCCTCCAGTCCCGACAGCCCAACTTCTCCCGGGCGCCCCGGCCCAGGGTGCTAGAGGCCTCCCGACAGCATGTACTGGAGCTGGAGCAGGCGCTGGCCATGCTGCTCGATATGAAGAACACGGGTATGTGGTAGAATTTCCCGGAGTGAAGTGTGAGTTAACCAAGGAATGGTCGCGTCGTTTAATCAGGGAATGGTCGTGTCGCTTAACCAGGGAGTAGTCGTGTTGCTTAACCAGGGAGTAGTCGTGTCGCTTAACCAGGAGTAGTCGTGCGCTTAACCGGAGTAGTGTGTTCTTAACCAGGAGTGGTCGTGTCGCTTAACCAGGGAGTAGTCGTGTCGCTTAACCAGGGAGTAGTCGTGTCGCTTAACCAGGGAATGGTCTTGTCGTTTGTTCTGATGTTGCAGGATCCTGCTTAATCTGAACGTTTACTTTGCCAATGAAGCTCCTGTGGGTGGATGTTTGGTCTTTATTAAATGGTGGCGCAACCCGTCCCAGGAATCAGCACTCAGTTGTGTTGAACCTTTTTCATATATTTTTGTATGACTGGATCATACTTTCTGAAAAGTGCGTGCCTTATCGTCACTCCAACCGTCCGCGGCCGGCAGTTATCCAGTCTCTGTTCAACGAGAGCGCCGAGCCGCCGCCCCGCCTCACTGTGGACCAGTACAAGACGCTGTTCCTGAGCTTGTACCCGCTGGAGTCGACGGCCACAGAGCCGCACCGCGCGCTCCCCTCTCAGCAGGCGGAGTGTGCTGCTGCACCTCTGGTGGTGCCGACGGTACCCATGCCGTTCTGGGCTGAACACCCTGCAACGCAGCCACCGCTGCCCCAGTCCGACACACAGATGACGTCATCAACTGTGACGTCGTCTCAGCCGCCGCTGACGTCAGAGCTGGCAGACCTGGAGAAGCTGCTTCACGAGGCGTATGATAGTACGGCTGACGGTGGAGCCACGCCTCCGCCGGTGCCAGCGCGGGACATGGGCCGCCAGGTAAGCTCCGGTGCCGAGGGCAGGTGATGTGATTCAGATTCACGTGTGGTACGTCAGTGATCCACACTGATGTGACTTCACGATGGCACGTCTCACTTTAAAACATGAAAAACGTGTGCAAATGAGTCAGGGATAAGAACACTGTAAAAGCTGTAAAGTATTCTACTAAAACACAGCAATCGTGACAAGGAAACAGGGTACAGACGGGCACATATAGCCTCCGCAGCTACAGTACCCTAAAACTCCAATTATCATCATCAGGAAAATATAACGCAATCACACATCCGAACGTCTCCTTGCTTCTTGGTAATCAACACGCCTCTCAACTTAGCCCAAAATGGTCGTTCTGCCGGTGTCGACTCGTCAAAAAGCTAGCACCACGATAACACAGTCGTGGCCTGCCTGCGTCCGTCCCGATGCGCTACAGAGTCAGCTGGGTCGTAGCGTGTCATGTCCGTGTGCACCACCCACTCATTCGGATGGTATTGACAATGGACGGCGTCTGTCGCCGTCTCTATGGCCTGGCACTCCGCCCGTGGTGTGGTGTTGCCCCGGCTGCCCTGCTGAGACGTTGAAGAGACGAAGACTAGGTAGTGGTAACGATCCGAGACCCGCATGTCCTGCGTTTTTCCACTCTACCGAGTTCCGCCCGCTATGGGCCTGGAGTCGAACAACGGCTTCGACTAGGGGGGGCACTCGCGGTAGGTGTAACTTACATCCACTGTAATTACGTGCTTCCTCTTCGCAAGGGGTGAGTTCTGGGACATGATATACCAAACCTGGGGATTTCTGTTATGCTCAATCTACCAGTCTCGGAATCATTTTTGTCGCGGATGAAAGAATCTTAGATGTGGTTCTGCGCGTGGCGACAACTCTTTCAAGTGTTGCAGCCCTCGTTCTCCTTGGTCCGTCTACAAGCGTATTTTATTTCCGTTCTGCCTTGGCATAGTTGAGTGCGTTTACTGGTTGCACAAACCAGTCTAAGCTAAGTGCATCAATCTTATCTCATTTAACGGTTTGCGGACCAGCATCTACCAATTAAAGCTAGTCCACCATATGAAAAGTGCGGTGTAAGAAGGTAAATCTCTAGCTGAAATGTTTTAGATGACTTGGCTCCTTTCGCTCGACTCAACTGAAATTAGCACTAAAGCGCACCACCCACGTACAGCTGCGCGTCAACGGAAGGTGACATTTGAGCTATGATAACACAATTCGATGCTAGAGATCGTATCCATGTATGAAAACTCACTGTAAATATTGGAGACCAGAGCACGGCAGCGGCTCTCTTCATGGACATAGCTCGGACACGAAAGTCAGTTTTATAACTGTGAAGATCCCTGATAAATATGGTGTTTTATCGTGTTCTCAGGTATAAAGATGCTTACTCAAGGTGCCGGAGAAACCTTGAGTAGTCCATGGCAACCTTGTAGCTTTATCTCACATAGTCTGATTTATTCAGTGTCTGATGTCCGGTCAGTCTCTGTGATGTTCGGTCAGTGTCTGTGATGTCCGGTCAGTGTCTGTGATGTCTGGTCAGTGTCTGCGATGTCCGGTCAGTGTCTATGATGTCCGGTCAGTGTCTGTGATGTCTGGTCAGTGTCTAATGTCTGGTCAGTGTCTGTGATGTCTGGTCAGTGTCTGTGATGTCCGGTCAGTGTCTGTGATGTCCGGTCCGTGTTTGTGATGTCCGGTCGGTGTCTGTGATGTCCGGTCAGTGTCTGTGATGTCCAGTCAGTGTCTGTGATGTCCAGTCAGTGTCTGTGATGTCCGGTCAGTGTCTGTGATGTCCGGTCAGTGTCTGTTATGTCCGGTCAGTGTCTGTGATGTCCGGTCAGTGTCTGTGATGTCCGGTCAGTGTCTGTGATGTCCGGTCAGTGTCTGTGATGTCCGGTCAGTGTCTGTGATGTCCGGTCAGTGTCTGTGATGTCCGGTAAGTGTCTGTGATGTCCGGTCAGTGTCTGATGTCCGGTCAGTGTCTGTGATGTCTGGTCAGTGTCTGTGATGTCCGGTCAGTGTCTGTGATGTCCGACCAGTGTCTGTGATGTCCGGTCAGTGTCTGTGATGTCCGGTCAGTGTCTGTGATGTCCGGTCAGTGTTTGTGATGTCCGGTCAGTGTCTGTGATGTCCGGTCAGTGTCTGACTGCCGTGGCGTCTGCAGGGGATCCGGACACCTCCGCCTTCCTGCGGGGACCTTCTGCTCTCCCCCTGACGGCGCCGAGGTCCATCCAGACCCCGCACCTACTGTCGCCGCTGACCCAGAGGCCGGAGACCCCCCACCTACTGTCGCCTCTGAGCCAGACGCCGGAGACGCCTCAGCTGCTGTGGCCGGCGGCGGCGGACCGTCCTTCGCCGGTGTCGCCGGCGGCGGGACGTCCGGGACTGACGCGCCTGCTGCAGGGCACGACGGAGCCGCCGCCGCCGTTCCTGCCCGTGCTGGATGTCGCTCTGCCTGACGTGGCCGACAACCTCAGCCTGGAGCTGCCCAGTCTGGATGTGAGTCGCCACAGACGGCTGGAGGGGTAGCTGCTGCTGGTGGGGCCTGAGCCGAGAGCGCCGCTGCTTGGTGAGGGAGATCGCAGATTTTAATGTTAACCTCTCTCAATGAATAATTCAGAAGCTTTCTGGGACCATTTCCCCACGTTATTGTCTTGCGAACGCAGTGAAGACCATTAGACCCTCCCCTTAGCCCTGTTACCTCATCAGATCAGACGGCCTTTCCTTGTGTCCTCCCTTCTTCTTGCCAAATGCTACGTTTCCTTTGGGCGCGCCCACCGCTGATACGTCCACAGTGCGTACCACAGGACGGGTGATCCTGTCACTGCACCAGTCATTGGTGTCTGGCCGGGCAGGCTGTAGTTTGCACGGTGTACTCCGACTAGAATGCTATGATTTTTTTTCTATGCAGGGACAAGGCTAAATGTCTGTCTTCTCCTCTCTGGTCAGATATCACAGGGAACTGAGCCGGTGACTGTTGTCCTGTGGTCAGGTGTCTCCTGAGTGGGGGACTGAGCCAGTGACTGTTGTCCTGTGGTTAGGTGTCTCCCTGTGTGGGGGACTGAGCCGTTGACTGTTGTCCTGTGGTCAGGTGTCTCCCTGTTGGGGACTGAGCCAGTGACTGTTGTCCTGTGGCCAGGTATCTTCCTGGTGGGGACTGAGCCAGTGACTGTTGTCCTGTGGCCAGGTATCTTCCTGTTGGGGGACTGAGCCAGTGACTGTTGTCCTGTGGTCAGGTGTCTTCCTGTTGGGGGACTGAGCCAGTGACTGTTGTCCTGTGGTCAGGTGTCTCCCTGTTGGGGGACTGAGCCAGTGACTGTTGTCCTGTGGCCAGGTGTCTCCCTGTTGGGGGACTGAGCCAGTGACTGTTGTCCTGTGGTCAGGCGTCTCCCTGTTGGGGGACTGAGCCAGTGACTGTTGTCCTGTGGTTAGGTGTCTCCTGAGTGGGGTGACTGCGTGCTGGGCTCGGGCACCGGCGGCGGCTCGGCTTTCAGTGCCGTCCAGCAGCTGGAGCACACCGTCCAGACCCTCTCCGTGCCGGCCCAGCTGGAGCAGTTCACCAAAATACAGAGGTGAGACCGGCCCTCACCAAAATACAGAGGTGAGGCCGGCCCCCACCAAAATACAGAGGTGAGGCCGGCCCTCACTAGAATACAGAGGTGAGACCTGCCCTCACTCAAGTATAGAGGTGGGACCGTCCCTGGCTGAAGTATAGAGGTGGACTGCCCCTCACTCAAGTATAGATGTGAGAACGTCCCTCACCAAAATACAGAGGTGAGGCCGGCCCTCACCAAAATATAGAGGTGAGACCTGCCCTCACTCAAGTATAGAGGTGGGACCGTCCCTCGCTGAAGTATAGAGGTGGGACTGGCCCTCACTCATGTATAGATGTGAGAACGTCCCTCACCAAAATACAGAGGTGAGACCGGCCCTCACCAAAATACAGAGGTGAGACCTGCCCTCGCTGAAGTATAGAGGTGGGACTGCCCCTCACTCAAGTATAGAGGTGGGACCGCTCTGTACTGGAAATGCTTATATGAGTTCGCCCCCACCAATGCACAGAGATGAGAGCGTTAGTTGTACTTCGGATGACGGATGAGGGGGCGTAGTCGGCAGCTGCCGCATCTGCCCCCGCGCTGTCACAGCCTACCAGCAACGCGTGCCCGAAAACCTTGTCAACTCCTGCCCCAGTGGGCTCCGATCCACTCACCCCTGATGATGGGGGGGGGCAGGTGGGATAGGGATTCCAACAAAAACGTGAACAGCGGTAGAAGTCTCATGTGAAGTGGTTGTGAAACTGTTATGTCCACTGGCCCAGGTCAATATTTAGGGCACGACATTTCAAAGATGAAGACAGGTTCGAGACATCGTTTTTGGCTCCGGCTACTGATTTGGTGAGTTAGTGCAAGTACTGATGCATCCTTAGATTCCCCTCTTTATGGAAAATTAATTGGTGTATGATAGGATCATACCAGGTCAGCGGTAAAATGACCTGGCCCAAGGTCAGGTCAGGTTCACTTCTGACCTGATATGGTTGTTATACAATTACACGTCTGACGACTGGAAATGACAAACGAACTCAATGGCATAAAAATGAATCTCTATCACCATTCTTCGCGAAGCTATTGACCTCAGTTTGAAATCGTGCTGAATGTCGTGTTACATTTTCCTAAATTCTTTCCAAAGAGAGGCCGTGACCCGTGCCCGGATATTGGCTGTCGAAAAATCCCGTTAGCCCTGGTTCCCGTTAGCACAAAATCCTGTTCTCTCTGGTGTCACTTGTACTATTTTGGAGGTGAGTTTAATTGACCTGTCCTACTGACCTGATCTAATGTCAGAGGCCTGAATTTTTTTTAAATGCTGAGAAAAGGATCAAGGATGATATGCTCCAAGTACGGCGGCATTCCGCGTCTGCGTTCTCTAGCTTCGTATAAAAAACTTGACGTAGGGGTGTATAAACACCCTGTTACCCCCCCCATTGGAGTGGGTTAAATCCGACCTCACTTAAAACCTGGCCTCCCAGCTAGAGTATATAAATGCAGGGGCTGGCGCGCCCGTATCCAAAGTCATCAATCAATCGTATTATTGCGACGCTTTCGATTTCTTTGTCGGGCGAATTCAAAATCAGGGAGACCAGCGGGCCGTACTGCAGTGCCACAGAGACTTGACATTGCGGGACCTGTCCTATGTTTCAAAACACGAGACCTGATTATGATGTTTTTGGGACCTGAGTGTGGAGATGGCGAGGGCTTTGAGCCGGTTCCTAAGCCACTGCAGGATCGTGATTCGAGCCCTTAACGAGTTCAGAGGGTGGGATCAAATGGTAGTGTTGCAAAGGAAATATAGGTGAAGTTTTTTTAATTCATCCAAAAATAAACGCATGCTTTTTCTTTTTGTTTTTCGTGCCAAGAGCAGTAATCTCGTGCACGAATGACATCAATACCCTCCTTTTTATGTATAACGCGAGTTAGATGTGACAATTCTGACCATCCCGGGGCCCGGAATACTGAGTCTATTTGTTCCCATTGCATTGTCAATACATTCTCCATTACCCAGATGGATCGCAGGACATGTTGGTCGTATCCTCACGTACGTACCTGATGCCAATGTCGGGTAATGATTCAGTTGTACAGCGTGTCGACTTTTTATTCAGTCTGCGACACTGCAGTGGTATTGCGTCTTATTATTGGCCTGTCAATGTAGCCAAGAGTTTTTTTCGCGAGGTGGTGTTTTGTTTTCGGCAACAGACCCGATTGGGTCGGCTGGTTGTGATCTTTGAGGACCTGCGAGGCTTCCGTGCCGCGAAAACGTGTGAAATTAGTCGGACTGTTGCGCAAATATTTGGAATGCGTGGTGAACGTGACTCCTCGTAGTATTTATCGTGGCTTACTGAGAAGAAGGATACAGTGCAACTTGTGGATGCAGAGTTTGGAGTCAATGTATTTAATGTGATGTATTTCTCCGAAACGCATGCCTTACTTTTTCTTGTTAACGAATTAAATGGTCACGTTGTAATATCCTAGCTCACTATGTAGTCATGATTGGTAATTCACGGGTCAGACTGTTGTTGCATCTTCCCACGCTGAATCAGGTGCACTGGAAAATTGACTTAGCCCATCTCGAGCCTTGATGTCTCAAGAAAATGGCTGGTTAAATGTTCTCAATTATTTTGGCTACTCTGAAACATTTTCCGGCTTTGCTTTTGCAGTAGATGTCCCTGCTCATTTTTCTGCGGGGCTCTTTGATGCCGTCTCAGCCGTGGTCTCCCGGAAATACGCTGCGGCCGTAATGCTGTACATATAATAGTGCTGTCCCTCACAGCAGATGCCTTCTTATTTTCGTGAGACAGCACTATGACAGGAGCACCGTTAAACAATGCACGAGAACAAAGGACAACTGTGCCAATTTTTTCAAGCGAAACCAGAACTAGACTTCTCTGGTAACTCTGTGACTGAGGTTTCCAGTTCTAGTGACAGTAATTTCCTGCCCTAACCAGTGGCAGAAACTCGTGTTATGATGATAATTGGCGGAGTACCCGGGCTCCGGCGAGTTAATTGTATTGGTGATCATGTGACTGCTGTCCATGTGGTGGCCACGACTCTCTGAGACGGGCCTCCGGTGTACTGGTGTTTCAGGTCGGACTGGGAACAAGACTCGCCCACCTTCTCCGCACCGCCGCAGTCTCACCTCTCCCCGCTCTCTCCCGAGGTCAGTGTCCTATATCTCCACTCTCTCTCGAGGTCAGTGTCCTATCTCCCGCTCTCTCCTGAGGTCAGTGTCCTATCTCTTCGCTCTCTCCTGAGGTCAGTGTCCTATATCTCCACTCTCTCCCGAGGTCAGTGTCCCACCTCTCCCCACTCTCTCCTGAGGTCAGTGTCCTGTCTCCCCACTCTCTCCTGAGGTCAGTTTCCTGTCTCCCCCTCTCTCCTGAGGTCAGTGTCCTATCTCCCCGCTCTCTCCTGAGGTCAGTGTCCTCTCTCTCTCTCTCTCTCTCTCTCTCTCTCTCTCTCTCTCTCTCTCTCTCTCTCTCTGTCTCTGTCTCTGTCTCTGTCTCTGTCTCTGTCTCTGTCTCTGTCTCTGTCTCTGTCTCTGTCTCTGTCTCTGTCTCTGTCTCTGTCTCTGTCTCTGTCTCTGTCTCTGTCTCTGTCTCTGTCTCTCTCTCTCTCTCTCTCTCTCTCTCTCTCTCTCTCTCTCTCTCTCTCTCTCTCTCTCTCTCTCCAAAAAAGATTACGAACCCCGGGTTGGGCACCGTTATCAGTAGCCGCAGGTGTGTGGTAAGTATTATTTTTGAATCTTAATAAATACAGGTGGCACGCTCCGCCCAACAATATCATATCTGGAGAGTGGAAGGACAACTGCAGCATCAACACAGTGATACATACACCTGTCGAGCTATATTCAAACACTACCCAGCTTGCACAACATCGCAGTAATTCACTTCTGAAGAGCGACCCTCCCACTAAGTTACGGCGGGATATATGTGGGCATCCTGCCCAGAAGAGACGCCGTATTACGCTAAAGTGGCGGTAAAAGGAGAATTCGGGCTGGAACCAGCCGACCCGGCATCCCCTGGGAGTGATCATCAGCTCACAAACCGACGTGTGGGTCACCCATTCCATTCCACCGACGGCTGCAGGGGGCGGCCACGCACGCAACAACCCGAGGCGCCCCCACAAATAAAACAAACAAATTACGGCATAACAAGAGGCGGAAACAGACGTCGTAGGTAGAGTACATCGCTGTCCAGTGATGTGCAGAAGCGCCAAAATTCCAGCATGTCCTCACCACACTTACCTTTTTTTTGTTTTTTATTTTATTTGGGCCACTCCCAACAGGTACACTTGCCCCATTACAGGGAGTATTGGCGTGGGTGTTTAAGGATCCTCTCCACCGGGTCAGATCGGACACGGAAGGTGGTTTCCCGCCGTGGGGATTGAACCCACGTTAATCCATGCTATCCGATCCAAAGACTGGCAACAAAGCCACTCGGCCACCCCGGCCACCTGCTGATACCCAGGACCTATATCTGCCCATTTGCTCCCAAGTGATAACGCTCGAGCAAATATAAAACAAGCCGAAACTCAGAGTTTGCAGGTAAACAGCATAGTGTCTGGAGCTGGTATTCTGGCTATATCCAACGCCAGGACGGCAATGCAGGTGACGAATGGGTCACCCCCGGTAAGCTGACGCGGCTAAAGCGACGAGGCCGCCACTTCACCGCAGCCACATGAAATGTCTAATAAAGCAGGAAGACGTAGGATGGCCATACCACCTGTCTCATCAAGCGAAGAAGACTGATCGGGTGTATCGCGGTTGTAGCGCCGCCCACACTCGGTGTTGCAAACGAGAGAGACGTCTAAACTCGACAGAGTGTGACTAGACGCCGGCGCTCGGCAGAGCTGAGTGATTGACTCTCGAGAGGAGGCCACTGTCACGCGGAACCTCTTCGCATCAAATGGCGGTGAACTGAACGACACGAGCTATACAAAACTCCAGCAGCAGCGGGGAACACACTGCCGGCGGGGAGAACCCCGTTGTAGTGAACTGAGGAGCTGGTGGTGGCGCTCAGCCAGGCAGTGCGTTCATTAGAGCGGACATTTATCCCGAGGGCCGGCGGGCAGGTCATCAGGTAGACACGCAGCATGTCGCGAATTTGACGACACGGGCCTGCTGACGATCTACCATCCCAGACACGCGCCAGTTGGGCTCCTTGCCTGACAGCCTGACAGCTATAAAGCTTAAAACCCGACAGCTATAGAGACTGATTTGCAATTGCTATTTCAGATTGGCCAAGGTCTCAGCGATTACCACGCGCCAAAACTCCCTCCAGCACCGATTCATGCACTGCTCTGCATTCCCAGAAATCCAAAAGAGGAAAGAGCGCAGAATCATTGACATATCCTAAACCAGAAGATGAAAAAGATGATGACCTGTTTTGAAATAAGATGGGAGTAGATCTTAACTGCTCTGAATCCACCTAGGTATCAGTTCAGGGTTTCACCGGGAGACTGGAGAGACAGGTGCCCGTCGCGCCACGCCTCGCCAAAATACTAACACAATCCAACATGAGCTATCATGTTCGGCTGAGGACAACACAATTGCTATTGAGACCCGGTCAAGGTAGCATGAACTATCATATTATGCAGGTAGAAAGCCAATCCATCACTAAGTTGTATTCCATGCGAAATCTGCGCAAGAATGGCAGAAGGCAGAAATTTGTTTAATGCACGGACAACACATGTCCTTTGTCTTCTTCGAGTTGAATTTAGTCATGCCTATCTGCTAGATGAGGCATCCTGCCGCTGTGCGGGTGTATCCGCTGCCGATTCGCTTTGTCGATTGAAACTGATTTGTCCACTGCATTCGGGAAACTCTCTGACGTCGCTTGGATACTGAAATTCTGCTTTTTTTACATGAAAATAATACAGCGAGTGATTTCGATGATTTATCAACGGAAAACAAATAATTCCGTTGTAAAAGCTCGTAACATCCATCGCCGTTGCGCTTGCTGGGCAGAGTGACGGATTACGTTGACGAGTGACGTTTGAGTTGCGAATTACACCCATCGCATGTTTTTCATAAAAATTTCCACCGATACGATACAGATAGAATTAAACAAGTCGTTAAATTCCTCACATGTTTCTCACTGAAAATTTGACTGCGGTCGGATAGGATATTTGAAATATACGTGTGAGTAGGAATCGCAATAGTACCCCGGATAGGTTGTGTGAATTTGTGAACATGATCTCAAGCAGGATATAGCTGCCGCAGTAGTTCCCTTCTTACCTGACGATGGTCAATCGTCGTGTTTTGTCTTGTCCCGACTCTGTTAGCTCTTCTGCGGCTTTAGTCGGCCTGTGGGCAGCCTTATGTTGGGGTTTTCACTGCAGTCTTAGTATATGCTTATGTTTTGGATTGTTTTATCAGGGGCAGTCTTTTGTTCTTGGGTTTTGTTCTTAGCGACTCATAGATAGGTACTTTTGTAGCAATTTTAGGTTTTTGCCGGTTTGGTACCTCCTCAAACTTCAGCAGACTGTGGGTATTGTGAGTTGCAGTATCGCCTTCTTCTCATCTATTACAGTGTTAGAGTCTTTTTAGAGTTGAGGAATAAAACATATATGATTCTGCTCTTGTTAGTCTTATTTTGCAGATTCTTCCTTTGCTCACGTGTATTCTCCCGCCCTGCGATTAGAGACCGTCCTGGCCGGCACTCCGGCTTGATTTTAGTTCCCGTGCTGCTCCTTAGATGGCTCTGCCTGCGTTCTGCAGCACCCCCGAAGGTGAGACAGCCTGGTGGCCTGAGAGTACGCCTCCCCGGGTGCCGGGCGCGCCAAACGCGCGGGATCGGCCGCCATCGCGCCGCGCCGCGCTTCCGACTCCTGCCGGCGCTCGCTCAGCCTGCTGTGAAACCGCTGTCATAGGTGGCAGCACCGCTGCGACGCATGGTGGCGCTAGTTTTGTACGTGGTTAGAGGTGATTCGGTAGTGAGGTTTGGATCTGAAGCTTTGATATCCCAGTCGAAAATCCTAGTCGCTACGCAGAGTGTCTTCATTCTGATTCATGTGGTCTGGGTTTTTTTGTGTGATAGCAAAAGCGGGCAGTGTGTGATCACTACGCTAACATCCACAACATCTTCGCTTTTCCGTTCCCTTTAAGACTAGAGATTGGTATCGCCTAATTTGGAGTAAAATGTTTAAATATGTACCTGCCACGTCACCTAAACCTGCAGAGACTTAATGAGAGTTTCCCGTACCGTGAGGTTATCCATGGAAACTGACGCTTCTCCATTTCCTGAGAATTTCTGAACATGCAATGTTTTGTTTTCGCTCGTCCTTCGAATGTTGTGAAACCTCTGTCCTTCGGGCTCAGAGCATATTTTGCATTGGCTTTTGGCCTCCGGTCTTGACAATCGGAAATGAAATGTGAGGTTTGCTAGGTGGGCTAGTGCTACTATAATGGGTCAGGAAACCTGCAACATGTTACTGTTCAGCTTTTGAATTTGATTTATGACAGAACTTCTGGACTGGCTAAAATCCGGCAGATTGACTCATACGATATACGTCTGCTATTTTACTCTCCTGTCCGGGAAGATGCTGAGCGGCGTTGTGCAAACTCGAATTTCGATGCAGCACCAGTCGAATGATTTCAGTGGTTCTTGGTCCCCACGACATGATGAACCCTTCTCAAAAGCAGAGGACTTCATGACCCCACCATCAAAAAGCATACCAATTACAGAAAAATATGTCAAATAATCTATGAATGTTTTGTGGCACCTGCCTGTCAAAGCTAAACATACATGTTTTAAATTCATACACTTTTGCTGCCCGTCGTAAATGGCACTGTGAGCCGAAATGTGACCATCTCCGTGGCTGGGGATCACGGCTCTTCATAAGAAAATCATTGACTCCTCTCACATTCGTTCTGTCAGGAAAGGAAATACGCTGTGTAGCGGGGCAGGCCAAGTGCGCTGAGGGACAGAAGGGGAGGATTCATAACATCGAAAGGAAGGCCTCGGTGTCAGACATGGAGTTTTTTTATTGCATCCCCGTTGGCAAAGTGGCAACGAATTCATGATGTTTACTGCTCATGTCTGGTTTTACTGATTTATAATTGATTATTCGTGATAGTGTGTAATTTAAATGAATGTTCATCTCGGCATTCTTCGTATAATACAGTTTTCCATGCAGCATCGTTGTTTTTGGTGAGCAAAATACGTTGCTTGAGCTGGTTTTGAACACCGATGTGCAAACTAATCGTGGGAACACCCAGCCATCGAACCCTGTATATATCGTTGCGTTTTTCACTTGTGCTAAGTCATCCTTTATGATTTCCCTTTGCGGGAACGAGACACATATCGGCAGCCTGCATAGAATACCAATATTTCATTCAGTGGTTTTGTTTGTCGAATAACATAAACGGGGCTCGTGTTATAAATGACTATGTCAAAAAGCAGCGGGATACAATCGGCATCCACGCTGAGGAGCTGGTAGGCCGTGAAGGGGCGGCCACGGATTTAAAAAAGGTTGAGATGAAACCAACCTCCAGCCCTGCTTAATTTTCATATGCCTCACGAATTTTTGTGGCATTCCGGATTCCAGATGGATTGACTTCGCTACTTCATTTGAAACCGAGAATGGTGGACGTTTTAACCATGCTTAAATGCAGGCAAGATGGCGAACCTAGTTTCAAGCCTTAATTTATTAACAATATCGCCTTCTTTACGTAAACTCGGAAATTGCAATATTCTATGTTCCTTTCTTCAGAATACATGAATGCCTTTTTAATGTTTAAAGCGTGGAATCGGTGCAAGCCGAGCATGTCTGAACCTAAGTCATACTGATTAATGCCATCTGGCCGGATCACTGGAGCCAATGACCTTGACAATGCTTTATGACCTTGACCTATGATTTTGACCTTGACTTTCATGTGGGGTGACCGTGACATTTAATCCCGGTTATATGACGTTAACACGTCACCAGTCGGTCTACATTGCAGGCTAGCTGGTGCGACTGCGCGATTGCGAGTGTCTTAAAATATAGGTATGACTTTGAAAGCTTATAAGTACCAAAGTGATATACCGATTGTCAGAATTATTTCACCAATCGGTGCGCTTATGCATTTTCTCAAATGAAGCTAAGTAGTATTTTCTGCCGGCGAAAGATTCCGCGGCTACCTTGGAAAAATAAGCGGGGTTAACTTAGGACCCTCTCCACTGCGCGTGTTAACCCGCGCCCCACCGGGGTCCGGCGCCACCTTCGCCCCACCGGGGGCCATCGATGGCCCCCCCTCTAACTCCGAAAATATGGGCGTTAGCGCAAATCTGCAAAGTGCAATAGAAAGCTCGCGTGAATTCAGTAAGAAATTACTTCGCATGTTTTAGTGCTCAGGTCAATGGTTTGACCTCCAGAGGTCAAATTAGGTCAAGATCGGCTATTTTCACTCAAATATGCAATGATTAAGCAAACTGGGCATAACTCTTATGTCATTAGAGCTATTGAGGCCTGGTAAAGTACATTTGATAGCAAATTGCCAGTATTTTTTCCGCTATGTGGAACGTAAAGACCTCCCGCCAGTGGTTTGACCGCCAGAGGTCACCTCGTGACCTAATATGACCAGAGGTCACGAAAGGTCAAAAAGTGACCTTGCCGTATATCAAATGAAAGCCAGTGACAAGACAAACACGATGGTGTTTGTTTTACCGCTCTAGCTCAATTAGGTCAAAAGTTATTGTCAAAATACTGTTTTTGACCTCTGGTGACCTTGGATGACCTTGGAAAAGTCAAAGGGCAAATACGACCCCTGGGATCCGTGAAAGGGTGTCCAAAAACGTTGTTCTGAGCAGTCTGAGTATTTGCAATCATTTTTGTGGCTTTTATATCATGAAATAGCTTTTCCCCATGCTTTTCCAATGGGAGAGGTCGCCTCGTGACCTGACCTCAGGGCACGAAATCGAAAAATCCCGGATATACACCTTGTAGACCCTGGAGGGGTCATGAAGTGTAGGAAGTTTCAAATCGATCGACTTTGAAATGTAGCTCTTACAGAGCTCTAAAGGTGAAGTGAGGTGACCTTGGTTGACCTCGTCTGGTGACCCGGGGTAAAAAATTTCAGGGATGATGGGAAAATGATGCAGTGAGAGGAAGAGCCCTCAACCGCTTTGCTGCGCCTCGTCGTTTTTCTGCTATCCTGGAAAAACCTTAGGGGGAGCCATCGATGGCCCCCCGGTGGGGCGAGGGTTAAATCAGATCGGTCAGCTGTGCTCCAAAATTGGTGGAGGGGTGGCCTTGACGTCGGAGGTTGGGGAGGGCTCGTTCTCGGTTCCACGACCTTAACCTTCTGGACCTCCAAATTAACAATGGCACACGGGATAAATGTCTGATTTCGCTATAGCTCTTGCCGTCATGTCAAACAATGGAAAGTCATGCATTCTAATGACGACAGCTAATGGTAGGAGTACTCCCGTTGCTCCTCGTATAACGCATGCATAAAATACTATTCTGAACGCCATGTAACTAATGGTCATCAGCAGGGGCGTAGCCAAGGGGGGTCGGCAAAGGAAGTCCCCCCTTGAGGACATGGGCCGCGCCTCGCGCGGCCCGCCCGCACTATGCTCTGTGGCCAATTTTGAAACTTCATAACCCCTTAAGCCCTCTCCAGCACCCTATTCTGTAACTAGCAAGGCCCTTTTTACCCATCAGAACTGTTTGTAAAACAGTATCCTTTGAACCACTGGGGACCCGGGCACCTGTTCACAGAAGGGCCCGTTCTGGTGAGCTGGGCCCTCTGTAACCGACAATGGCCATGACTCACAGGCTGTCAGGGCCGCCAAGGACCTGTCAGACCAGATGGGGCCTCTTTCAGTGATGAGACCATTGTGGCTAGTAGGGGCCGTTTTAGCCCACATGGCCCACTCTGACGGTCAGGACTCTTACAGTAGAGAAGCCTCTGAACTAATAGTACCGACTGCTCTCTGCAGGGCTCCCTATCGTCAGAAGGGCCTTCTCTGGTCAGCTGAGCCCTCTACAGAGGCGTAACCAAGGAGAAGCGACTGGTGCGGTGGCCCCCTTTAGGGCCCGAAGGGCCCTCTCGAGGATAGCGCGAGGCGCGGCCCGCCCGTATTATGCTCTTTGGCCCGCTGTGGAACTTCATGTCCAATAGGGCCCTCTTTAGCCCTCTCCAGTACTCCATTCTGAGACAGGCAGGGCTTTTTTGATCATCGGAACACTGAGGGTCCTCTGAACCACTGACACCCTTCAAGAACCTTTGTCGACAGAAGTCTTCTCTGGTCAGCTGGGCCCTCCTTAACCGATAAAACCACCATGGCCTGCAGGGCTCTTTGGGCTGCAGGGTCCGCTGCGAGTCATAGGGCCAGCTATAGCCACCAAGGCCCTGTCTAACCAGCCAGGTCCTCTTTAAGTGTGGAGGCCATCGTGGCTAATAGCCCACAGGGCCCAGCCACGAATGATACGCGAGGCAGCATCATTCTGAAGTCTAATTAAGGAATGCTCCCTCAAGGGACGTTGCCACCAATTGTTTTCTATGCGGATTGGATTCCAGGGGTGCCTCCTGTCCTGGGTTCTGAGGGCCTCCAACTGGCGGGGGGCCTCCGCTCTGAGGGGACCAGATAATCAGCTTTGTACATATGCCTCCGCTCTGAGGGGGCCATACACTCAGCTTTGTACATATGGCGGTTGTAATAAATTTGTCTGTGGTGTTCGATATCCTTCATTAGACGTGGGACCTAGGTCTGTCAGGGGTCTTAAATATATGCAAAGTACATATAAATGACGCTGGGGCCTCCTTGTCATTGAAGGGGTCGCAGCGTGCCACTTCGTTGGACAAGTCCTCAGTAACCTGTTCGTCTCAACATTAGGTCTTGGGAGAGGTTGGCCTCTATTACTTACTTGCTGACGAGGATTCTCTTTCCTGTAAGCGTCTGTTAGGAGGCCCCATATATGTCAAGGCCCCCAATAAAAATGCCAACTATTCATGCAGGCGGGGGCCCTCTTCGTGCTATGAGCTTAAAAAGCTCTGCTCTTGGCATCCTAACGATATTTCTGTACAGTAGGCTTCCCAAAATTCCAGCTGCTTCCGTAAAAAAATATTTGACCTATAATGAGCACAAAAGCTTCTTCCTACTTTCTTAACAGTTTATTTCTTTGGAAACTATGCAGGGCAAAATAGTTGCAGTGTTCTGCGCGGCCGTTCTGAAAACCAGGCATAAGTGCTCAAAGGATCGTTATTCAATTAACTACGTTGACCTTTTATATCTATACACCACGTATATGTTGCACTATCACATCTACACACCATGTATAAACTGTACTATGCCATCTCTACACAGGGGCGTAAATTTGCGAAAATCCTTGGGGTACCCAAATTTGAAAGAATACCAATAACCATCACGCAAAAACAGCATGATGTTATCTTTGTTTTGGCGCTCATACAGACCTGCCTGATCAAATAATTTAAAGTCCTAAAAATGATAAACAATAAAAGTAAAATATTTTTTAACACTAACTCAACATTTCATTGGGGATGCCCGGGCACCCTCAATGAGATATAAATCCACACCCCTGTCTATACACCAAGTATACATATGTTGAGCTATGACATGCATGCATCACGTATAGACGAACTACAGGAGCAGAGGGCCGCGCAGATGCATCCCACTCCCGTCCCGCACAGCAGAACATAACACACACCTGCATCCCATGAGCGCTAGGCGTTATGCAAACAGAAATAATCGTCCAGTCAGGCAGTGATGGGGGAGTGAGCCGAACGGAAGCCATAGCGACGCGGATGCGGCGATTTTCGGCGGCTGCCGTCAGAGGTAACCAATCCTGCCGGTCATGCCGCACATCCGGGACTCTGCATAAAGTCACCTGCCCGGCGGCAGCAGCGTCGAGTTCGCCCCGGGGTCTGTCCGAGGTGACGCTTCCAACGCCGCCCCCTGCCGACATCGCCATGAAGCTGCAGCTGCTGCTGGTGAGCCTGCTGGCTCTGGTCTTCGTCGCTGGCGCTCTGGTGAGTTTCGCGTGTTAAGGGCTGTGAAGAGTCTGTAGAGTGGGTCAGGCACTCTGCACTTATCTGCAGATGGTCTGCCAATGTTCCGCCTTTTCTATCGATACTAACAGAAGACTCGTTTCAATAATTACATTTTTCCGACAGGGGTTGAGCGACGAAGGTGCGAAGCCGTAGTCCAACCAGTGACAGAAATGGGCTTAAGTCATGTGTGCATGTCTGAAAGTATGTTTTTGGAGAATATGTGATAGTCCGAAGCATTTAGCGAGGTCAAGGTGTTACCATAGTAGCAGCGTGTATGATACCTTACCAAGGCATTGTATCAGTAGAGTACAATTTCTAACGACTTTGTGGCGCTCGGTCGTAGTTTCCACGGTTTAGCACGAGATGGCAGCCCTCTACAGGCTACCTGAATCCGCCGTCTCTCATAGTGTATGTCAGTAAAGTCCGGCAAAACGGGTTCATTTATGCGCATGGGTTAATGTAGTTCCATTATTTGATTAAAAGCTGAATTTAGTAGGCCGAGTAGTTTGTTTTTAGCTGGTGAAAAACAGTGGAGCCATGTTACCCCAAAATTTGGGTCTCCCAGGCCACTGAATTAAAAAGTGAATTGAGTTTGTGTTCTGATGCTGAGGTTTTGGGATGTTATGATATTGATTTTTGGAAAAATATTAAATATTTTATGGCAGATCACTGAACTTCGTTTTCACAAACTGGTATTTTTTTAGTGTGGACAAATATCGTGGTAGCCAGTTGCGGATGTAGTCGATAGGTTTTTTTTTGGGGGGGACAAACCATAGAAGAAAAGCAGAGAAATAAAACAAACGTCGCATGGTGAAATATTTTTCCACAATTTAACTACACGATAGGTTCCGGTCCAAACCGAAATCGGGAAGCAAAAAACGTCACGAGGTGAAAGATGCCATCACAAGATGCCTGCTTTTGCTATCCAAAGATCATTCGCTCACAAGATATTCTAAATATCAAGATGACCAGAGGTTGTCAACTTTGCGGGGAAACAGTTTTTCGTTTGGGGAATGTTTTTTTGCCCCCCTCCCCTTTGCACCCTCCTCCATCTGTCTTACACCATGCATGGTATAACTACATCGTATACACACCAGTCATCTACACACCAGCCACTCTTCTCACGCGCAGGGGCGTAGCCAAAGGGGGGCGGCAGGGACAGCCGCCCCTCCCTGAGGGGCCGGAGGGCCACCTGAGGACACGAGCAGCGCGAAGCGCGGCTCGCCCGCATTATGCTCTGTGGCCAAATTTGACGTTGTATACCAGACAGGGCCCTCTTAAGCCCTCTTCAGCACTCTATTCTGTAACAAGCAAGGCCCCTTTTACCCTTTTGGCGCTGTCGCAGGGGTCCTTTTTGGGGCGCCGCCCCTCCCTGAGCGAAATCCTGGCTACGCCCCTGCTCACACGCGTCCGAAACACGTGAGCCGAAAGCTGCCTACATATATTGTTTTCTCTCACTGCAAGTAAGAACTAGATGACACGCATTCCAGCTAATGTATGACATAGAATCGAGCGATTTCTTGTAAAGCTGTGAAAAGGTTCGCACCTTCATCGATCGGACCAGCTGCAGATAAAAGTATCGTCGGGCTATGCTGATCGGCCTTACCCCTGTCGAAAAATTATCAGGTTCTTGGCTAATACCTCTCCTGGCGTATAAGTGTATGGGCTGGAATAAACCACAATTGCACCAGAGCGACCACTGGCCAGCGAAAGCATCACCTGGTAAAGGGGGTAGCGTCGCGCAGTAGAGCTAATGTTACCTGTCGTGTCTGATGATGCTGCCTGCGAAAAATGGAACACAGACGAGCAGCACACCAACATATGAGTGTCTGAGTTATACCTGAAACTGTGGATAGGAGAGAGAAGCACGTGCCTGCTGTGAGGCCATGATGACCCTGTGTGAGGCTAAGTTCGCACAGTGGCCGTATCTCCCTAGCTAAGACAGTGAAATAATCTGTGTAAAATTATGGAACTGGAACGAAATTTTGAACATTCCAGTGGCGGTGTTCCAATAGAGGGAATGTTTCCAGTTGGCGGGCGTCGATATTTTATCCACAAGGACATGAAAAAAATCGAGTCTCATGCATTTATGATCTAGATATTGAATGTGTTTATATGTATGTAAGATGTGTTTCGTTTGCAGCCTCAGAAGCCTAAGCCGGGGCCTGGAGCAAGCGAAGAGCGGCGGGACCGCCCCGGCATCGAGCCTCTGCCGGGCGGATCAGAGGAGAACGAGCAAGGTATCAGCATTATACCATTGAGCGAAGAAAACAGCAGTGAGGAGGATTCCGATTCTTCAGAGAGCCTGGAAGAAGGGAACGAAGAAGATGACAGCAGCTCAAGCCAAGAGGGCGAAGATGAGGGCGACTCAAGCCAAAGCATGGAAGAAAGCGCAGAACAGCTGCTCTTCGAGTCTGGTGAGCCGCCGGTGGAGGAGAAGAAGAGCCGGAGGAAAATGAAGAGGCAGCTGCAGCTGGAGGAGGGTGAGGAGGGAGCTGCTGGATGCGGCGGACTCCGGGGTCGCAGAGGGTCGAGATCCGGCCGTAGGGGGTCCAGATCCGGCCGTGGCGGTCTCGGAGGCGACAGCCAGGCCTCCACTGGCGAAGACGCCGACGTGTCGACCGCTGCCGGCGGCCAGGGCAGGAACGGTGGCCGCGGAGGACGCAGAGGTCGCGGAGGTCGCGGAGGCCGCGGAGGCAGAGGACGCGGCGGTCGCGGAGGCAGAGGAGGACGCGGCGGTAGAGGGCGCGGCAGGCCCCAGCAGCCAGAGGAGGAGGGAGATGGACCACTGGACGGAGAGCTGGAGCCGGAGCTGGAGGGAGGCGACGCTTCTCTGCCGGGTGAGGACGACGACGCCGTGGCTCCTCTTGTGGACGATGAGGGAGTGGCGGTCGAAGGCGGGCCTCGGCAGGGTAAGAAGGGACAAGGGCTAGAAGGACGCAAACCGGTTGACACGGCGTAACTACTGCAAACGCACTGGACATAACTGAGCTACATTGAAAAGAAACAGCACCTCAAATCTCTACCAGCACTGCAATGAGGAATATCTTATCTAGAGCTCCCGAATGCGGTTTGTCAAAATATTGTCTTGTTTTTCTTCGTCGATGTGTTTGGGCAGTTTCATCCGCATTTTTGTGTGAAAGTTATATTTTTGATAGCTTTATAGTGAGGTGGTCACCAGTTTTTACCGAAATATATTTTCCAATGTACCTATCGTTTTACACTAGTCAATGCACATATTCGAATACATTCAATCGCCTTGGCTACCCTGTTTCCGATATGTCTGGGACTGGATGCTGACGAGGTGCAAGTCCTGGCAAGTCCTGGATTTAGCTGGATGTGGACGAGGTGCAAGTCCACAGCAGCTCAGGTGTCGTTTACTTTTTACTTTGGAATTGATGAAATACAATGTGGCTGACATTCCATGCTTTCAACTAAAAACATACCTATTTAAGAAAGCCAGTAACTGTCACGTATTTTATGTATATATATACAAATAGTATAAACTTCTTTCAATGTGTTTCGCGCTCACCAAATGTAGCAGCGAGTTAAGTTTCAATGTTTCTGGGTGGGACAAGCTCTTCAGAGGTGGAATCACCCACCAGACAAATAAAGGGATATTTTCCTGTTATCAGCAAAGCTTAATGTGTTCTCGGCGGGCTGCTGTGGAACCGGATGCAGCTGGAATCTCGACAGACCAGCACGCAGACAGGTCGAATGTATTTTGACGAAATCGTGTCACTAGGGCTATCAGCGACCCTGAAAATACTGATGACACTTTCCGTCCTTTCAGCAGAGGTTCCGAAATTATAGCCTGACCGCAATCCCGCAGAGCTAGCATCCAAACGCATTTTCCTTGAACATATATTTAACATATGTAAAGTATAATGTGTCATTTTGAAAGAAATCCAGAAAGGTATAGGTATCCAGGTTTCAAGGTTTCTCCTCTGCCCATGTATAATAATATTTCATCGCAGATAAAATTATATTTTATCGTTCGAGGAACAAGGAAACGGAACATAGATCAGCGGTACCCGATCAACAATAAAATTACTAACTTGCTGCCTCCGGGACATATGTTCCAGGTAACTTCCGTTTTGCTAAGTATACCAAACAGACAGTATTATGAGAACTTTTGATATCCCCGGCATGTACTAGATTACAAAATAGATGAACATTTTCAAGTGCTTTGATGTGAATTTATGATCATGAGGAGCTTAGGTGGACTTTTACTCAAGCTTTTGTTAGTTTTGTTTGTTCACTTGGTCATCTTCGATAAAAGTATTTATTAACCGCTCACTTCACTGAATAAAAGAAAACCCTAACTGAAGACGTTGCATTTTTTATTTCTGAAAGCTGAATTGAGACGCTGATCAGCATTGGTAGATATTCTATGGTGTCAGCTTCAGCTCTTTTTTATTTACAACACTGAATCACAGGCAGCCCGGAGTTACGTAATCACTTCACCCGGCAGATTTCAAAGGGTCCTTCTGAGTGGCGTCCCTGAGTTTGCGGATGGTGTTCAGGGTGCACAGGCAGCAACTGCATTATTCACAACTTCAAACAAAAATGAAAAAAACGTACAGATCGTTCCCCCCAGTCTGCCTACCACACTGTGAAGGACTCTGAACTTTTTCCAACACAGCATTGTGTGACGTGAACTAATAGCTGTCGCAGTGTCAGCCTGCTGTCAAAGTCCCTCTAATGGACACAGAGTGCTCCCAGAAAAACCCATGGCAAGAACGTGCACACACACAAATGGCGCTGCCGCTGCGGTATCGGCACCGAATCGGCTGCTGAAGCCTGAAAAAGACCAAAACCACCGGCGTGTCAAGCAACTGAGCGTCTCTGGGCTAGGAGCAGGGGCGTCACCAAACATTCTCGTGGCTGGGAATGCGGTGGAAAATGTATATTTGTATATTTTTGCAATAGCGATCTCCTCTTCGCTACACATAGCCTTAGCAGCTGACATGTCTTAAAACTCGAAATATTATCTTCGCTACTGTCATGATACTGCAGCAGTTTTGGCAGTCACTGACCACACAGCTTGGCACGCCCATAAGCCTAAATAATAGATATGTAATGCAATACGAGTACTGTCTAGCCGATCGAACTTAGGGGCAGACATAGGTTTCGATCCCTGGGTCTGTCCCACTTTCTTAAAAATCTGTGGCAAATCCGTGCTCCTGATCGCTAAAGCAATCGCAATAAAGGGTTTCAAAAGAATGTGTTTCACGGGCATACACATACAGACGATAATGATAAACAGTTGACCAAAAACGTTTCTGATCAGAGCCTTGTCCGGGACTGTTTATCTACCACGGTCATGTAATACGACACTGCTAAAAGGCGTATTACTACGTTGCAAAACACGAGGCAAATTATGCGATCCCACGAAGGCGTATAATAGTACGGCTCAAAAAGAGTGGTGGGTGGTAAAGCCAGCGGTTATTTGGACTCGCAGGCGTTCACAGATTTCACCATACCACCTGAGACGATGGCCAGCCCAGGGCTAATGCGACTTTGATTGGTTCTGTGGCGTATAATCTTCTCAGAACAATGACGCTCTGCCCTCTGCCTGATACGAGTCGGAACTCAACACTGGTGGTGCCAAGGGTGCGGGGGGAGCGGAGGAAACCGCATCATGACCCCCAACGCCTTTCCGAAACGCCCAATTTCCCCCAAACTTTTCATCAAAACACTACGTTTTTAAACACATTTTACTGTTTCTTCTTGGATAGTGTTTTTGTTTGCCCTTGAAGCACAACTCACAGGCGCCAAGTTTAGGAAGTGTAGCAAAGGAATCGCGAGAGGAAGAGGACAGCTTCCAAATTCGCTGCAGCTTCCGAGAGCAAAGCCCCGGAGTAGTTGGAAAAAATCCTGAAATGGCGCGCTGATAAAGGAGGGGACTTCTTGGGCTAAAACAAATCGGTTCACGGAATGAATTTGGGGTTCAGTGAAGTAGCAGCGAATTTCAGAATATGTATTGAGCATTAAATCTCTGGTTGAATTAATTTAGTGAAAACTAGCTATGGCATCCATGGCATGAGACACGGAGGTGGGTATATTACAAAAAGATGTGATAACATGAAACAAAAAATGCCACGGTTCGAGAAGATAATATGGTAATTGCCACGTGGTGTACGGCCCCAAATGCAACGGCTGTCATATTCTTGTATATCCGCCTGAATTGTGTCGCAAACTTCAGATTGATCAAATTTACAGCTTCTGAATTACACCGGGGAAATTTTATCACCCCCTTCCCACGCACATGCCAATCTCTCTCTCCTCTCTCTCTCTCTCTCTCTCTCTCTCTCCACCGGCATTTTTCTGACGTTCATGCTCCTCCCCCATTACGTTTTCCCGCTACTATGCTATGATTTTGACCACGGCAGGCCTGTCTCGTGACGTCAGCACCGTCCACAAGGTTCGACTTAATCTGATGAGCTGTCCAACGTTGCCCAATGTCCGGTGTTGCTCCACGATAGCGCCCGCACCACCAGTCCACACACGTTGACACACATATCGCCCCTTCAAGGCCAACCTGTTTCGCTGTTTGCATGCCACACGTTTTGGCGCCAACAGTGTAATGAACCCGGGCGAGGCACCTGTCGAAAAAGTTTCGAGCTGCTTTGGTGAGAAGTGCAGAGCGGGGAGCCAGGTGGGCCTGGTCAGTCGAGGTCACCGATGGGGGGCGGTGTGTAGCGTGCTGCGGGGAGGGGACTGCAGCCGCGTGGGCCATCTCGTCGAGAGAGAGAGAAAGTATGAGCCGTGTTGGCCGGTCAGCCGGCGGCCAGCTGCCACGGTCAGAGGTGCTGGTGACGGTCGGCAGAGCAGCTGACGCATCTGCTGACCCCGCGGTCATCTGCCACGTGACACGTGTCAGTCGATCTCCGCGGAGAGACTAGGCGCGAGGAACGACGGGGTGGGAGACATAGCCACAGCTCAGGTAGTGCCGAACATCATCAACGCTCTCACTGGCGTCCGATGCTGACGAGTGAACAAGTCTTCACGAACGACGCGCTTGATACTCCTCCACTGTTTCTGCAACATAAGAGGACAAGAGTGAAGTTGCAGTAGTAGATCTGTGACTGGCAGCGATGGCGACCTGGACAGGACCGCGACTGCCTTCGGCTCCGTGCCGGCGTGGTGTGTGACAAATTGAGCTGTGCCAGGGCTTCGCCGACAAAAAGTGAGCAAAACCCTCCAGTGGTGGCTGGTGACCGACATTTGCGGCCGAGCCAGCGGCGGCGGCTCTCGAGGGCGGACCGTGTGTGTATGTGGGCGAAAAACGTGTGGAAGGGGCCAGACAACCGGAGCGGTTTGCGAGATAACTAGGTTTGCGCGGGGGATACGCTACTCAGCTGTGTGACGTGCAGGGAGCGTGACGGTTCTCAGCTCGAAGCTCGCGATTGGCAGCAGCTGGCTGCGTAGAATACACATGACAGGTTTCATGTGTTTAGAATATCGTGAATCTCATCTCAGAATCATCCCAAGCAGCCGGCTCAACTCCGGGAATCGAAGGCAATCTGAGATTTAGATCGACAACGTCAATGATGCAGGTAAGTGGTGGACGTGTTCCTTCGGCTTCAGGGCCCAAAGTATGCCTAACTCAGATGTTGCCGCCATGTGATTGCATGTTGAAAACACTCTGCCGTTGACCCCATACCGAATCCGGTTTTTCCGTTAGGAAAGGGCTTTAAACTTTTAAGAGAGAGAGAGAGAGAGAGAGAGAGAGAGAGAGAACAGACATTCAAAGATAACCAAGTAGTCAGTTCGGCGTGATGAGATGTCCATCATCAAACGCAGTTAGACAGGAAAGCGCGAGAATATGCACTGATTGAATGAGGAAACGTTGCATAGGTGCCTTCACTTCTCAAATGTAGATGATCATCACGCAAAGATGGAAAACGATGAAAAAGATGGGGCGCGGTAGTGGAGTGGTCAGCGTAGTTGGCTTCCACGCAGGTGACCCGGGTTCAAGGCCCGGTGGTTTCCCTGAACACGCAGCAAGCTGGCTCCCGAGAGGCCATTTCAACAGAAAAAGATTTGGTGACGCCATAACCCTAGCAGTTGGTGCGTCAATAACGCTGTTCTGCTCCATGCGTGATCTGCACCAGTCCGCATCACCCGCATCACCTGTGAGGCCCGTGCCGTATGGTGAGGAACTTTGTCAACTATAATCCTCCCGAGGAGCATAGTAGGCTAGTGGGTGGCCATCCCAAAGGTTAGAAGTAGTCCGCACAGTCCAGACCCAAGCTCCCGTAAAATTCGAGGCTATGGAACAACGCCAGTTTGTATAGAAAGCCTGAATAATTCATTGGTGCAACCGTGCCGTTGCCATGATATCATGACTCTTAACCATGGTCAGTCACATAACGGTTGATTATTCGTGAGAGTCAAATAAAGAAAAATTGCTTGTTGAGATATGAGATTACCCTCCGATTTCATCTGTGTGCTCACTTTTCATTCGCTGTCATTCGTAGAAGCTGGGTATGTGACAGCGGGGTATGGGTTAATGTGTCATGCTGTAAACAAATGTCCTTCAAAGACAAATGATTGCCGTTCATTGCCAAATACATATTACATAAAATCGGAGCCGGTGTGAAAAGTTTGGCAGCGGGGTTCTCAACACCCCTCTGTTGACACAGTCTGATGACAGCACTCTGTGGGGCCTCACTCTGTTCACGGTTGGCAGATGCGTCCTCTCGCCTGGATGTTAATTCTGCTCCAGTGGACGGCAGCTTACGACTACATCGACCAGCTGGTAGACGAACTACTCCTGACGCGACCCGGTGAGCATCCCAGCGCTAGACCTGTCTCCCAAACCTAAGATTCCTACCGAGATGATGCGACTGCAAGTGTAATGTATTGAGTTCTATATTGCATTCCATGCGGCAGAGCATTTTATTTCAAAGGGAAGGGCAGCCTAGGTGGGTCTAATATTGTGAAAGAGGTGGGAATTGTCACAGGGCTACAGACTCCCGGTGTCCACCCCATGCTCTCCCGTTCCGCCGCTTATGTTTATATGCAAGACTTTGTTCAGTGTCACTGTTTCCATTCCAGTAGCGCCGCCGGCTCTGGCCTATCGATCACGTATGTCACGGAGCTGCGAAGAATCTCCTGCAGATCAGTGCTCATACATACAGTTATGACTGAACCCGAGTACCAGAACAAATGTTGACGACGACAGATATTCATAGGTTTTTCTGCTGTCAGCTCACTGCCTCAGTGGTCACTCATGCGTGCTAGTATTCTTGCTCCTCGTTGCGTGCATTACAAGCAAGAAAAACAGCTTCATGACCGTCATTGATATTAGCCATGAACATTTGTGATGCAGAAAATCTACCTGGATGCCCAAAATCCACAATCATACCTTCGATACGACAAATTTAGTCAGCATTTTCGGGCGTGCTCGTTTTGGAAGGCAATGAGGTCCCAAAGCAATACTCCGGTCTGCGACCTGGGCTAATGCCCCACCGGCGCAGGAGAGCCGCATGACAATGTGCTGAAAGCAAACCATATTTCGTTCTTAATGTATGTCTTCATAAGCCTGAAAGTCAGTTTTATCATTCTCTTCTTTGAAATAACCAATAAAGAGTACGTGGTCACCCCCCGGATTCGAACCCGACCTACCTGACCAAGAGACAGGGCCTCTAACCACCAGACCACCGTGCCATACTGCTCTCCCTCCCACTAGCTGAACAGCTGTGACCCGTCAGGAGGTCACTGGCTGGTACAACTCCGCCGAATATGCCGGGCCGCTGGCGCCGGGTGCTGTGCTTGTCCCGAAAAGGCACGATATAAATGTGCTTCTAGAAGACGAACCAAGCATTCTTTTGGGCTGAAATTACTTGCATCGTCGAGCTAGGATCCTAAGCTAGCTTCATGCCAAATTTCTTCCACTTCGATCCATTTTAAGGACTTGAAACCATGGTGAGAAGCAAAGGTGGTCCGAGAAATTTAGCATCTTGTAATACATTTTGGACTAATTACTCGAAAGCCATCAGAGCTAGGTGGGTAGTATAAGTGAGCGCAATGACCGCAAGTAACTTTCCTATTCAGCCATGTCAGTTCTGAGTTTGTGAGTGACATGAACTTGGAACCAGGAAGATGCAAATAAAAAGTGTTTTGATTCAATTTTTATTTATGCCCATAAAACAAAGAATTTCACATTCACAATTTCCATCTCCAAATATTATCAGGCGGAAGCAATGTTCTTTCATTATTTGAAATGAAAACTCATATCGGTCAATTAGATTGTGAGATATTAACGTTGAAATGAAATGAACCAAAATTCAATCTTCCGGAAGAACTGTAAATGTAGGTCAAAATTTTATGTTTTGCACTCAAAACTATGCCTAAGCACTACAAATTTTGCCTAGCTACCCCTAGGTAACTGCCTTTCAGCTAACTGAGGCGTGCCTTCGGACATTTCGAGCGCACAAGTCGGTCATCAACTTTTAGCAGGTTTTTTCTGACGTGAGAAATACCGCGTTTTCACGCAATAAATATTGTCAGATCAGCTCAGTTTTTTCCCCTAGCTGGCCCTTGTTATCTTTTGAAAAGGATATAAAATTAAAGTTTGTAGCTTCAGAAGTAAAAACTAGAAAAATATAAAACAGAAAAAGTTTGAGCCAAAATTTCTCAAAAACTATTTTGGATTTCGACTCAGGGGTTCAGTTTGGGTGTCTGGAGCAGAAGGGCTATCACCCTACAAAATTCCAGAGCTCTGACATCAATTCTCAGGACTGACAGACGCCAACAACAACAACCCCGGTCTGCGACCTGGGCTAACGCCCCACCGGCCCAGGAGAGCCGCATGACAATCTGCTGAAAGCAAACCATATTTCCTTCGCAATGTATGTCTTCATAAGCCTGTACGTTAGTGTTATCATTCTTTTCTTTGAAAAAAAACTAATAAAGAGCGCGCAGTCACTCCCGGATTCGAACCCGGCATCTCTGATCCATAGACAGGGGATCTAACCACTATCCCAGCACGCCACGCTCTGCACCCTCCTATTAGCCCTGCACCTGTGACCCGTCGTCAAGAGGTCACTGGCTGGTATCGCTCAACCGAGGATAGCGCCGTGGCGTGGCGCCGGGTGCTGTGTTAGTATAGAAAAGGCACGGTATAAAGCTGTTTCTAGAAGACGAACCAAACATTATGTTGGCCTGGAATTACTTGTATCGGCGACCCAGGGCCGTAAGCTAGCTTCATGCCATATTTCATCCACTTCAATCTATTTTAACGACTTGAAACCATGGTGAGAATCAAAGATGGTCCGATAAATTTAGCACCTTGTAATACATTTTCGGACTAATTACTCGAAAGCTGTTGAAGATAAGTGGGTAGTGTAAATGAGTGAAATGACTGCAATTAACTTTCCTATTTAGTCATGTCAATTCTGAGCTTGTAAGTGACATGTGCTCGGAACTGAGAAGCTACAAATAAAATGTTTTCTACTAAAATTATATTTATATATATAAAACAATAAATTTCAATATCACGATATCCATTTCCAAATATTATCAGGCAGAAGCAATTTTCTTTCATTATCTGAAAGGAAAATTCAGGTCGGCGCATTATATCGCGAGATATTAAGATTTGAATTAACAGAGTAAAAATGTAGTCTTCCGGCAAGAATGGTAAAAACTAGATCATAATTTGACGTTTTTCACTGGAAACTATGCCTAAGCACAAGAAAATCGACCTAGCTGCCTCCAGGTGGCTGTCTTTAAGCTAACTGAAGCGTGCCTTCTGACATTTCGAGCTTATAAGTCGGCCGTCAAATTTCAATAGCTTTTTTGCTTGTAACAGAAATACTCCGTTTTTGAGTAATAGATATTGTCGGACCAGTTTCAAATTTTTTCTTAGGTGGTCCCTGTTGCTTTTTCAAAAGGAGCAAAATTTCAAATTTGTCGCTTAAGAAATAAAAATGAGAAAAATGCAAAATTGAAAACATTTGTTTCAAAATTTCTCAAAAACTATTTTGAATTTAGATTTGGGGGCCTTAGTTTGGGCGTCTGGCGTGAAAGGGCTATCACCCTACACAATTGCAGAGCCCTGGCATCAACTGTCAGAACCGCCAAGCGGCCAGAATGGGGCCTCTTGAGAAATCTCAATCCGCTTTGCTCCATGGATTTCGTCATGCGGCTCTGACAGACCACGACGAGACCCGTCTGAGCGGCCAGAATAGAGCCGCTTGAGAAATCTCAATGCGCTTCGCTCCATGGATTTCGTCATGCAGCTCTGACAGAATGTGAGAAGCTTGTGAGGGGGCTTTAAATATAACATTTGAAACCCCCTAAGACTAAGGTGGTGCTTTAACATATCCTTAAGCCTTCTGCAGCAGCAAAAAACTTTCGTGTGGAGCACTGCCATGCCTGGTGAATCTTGTGCCTTATCACTTTTACAAACTTCTAAATTGAATTCAGTTCTGGGTCAGCCTAGGTCCAATCACTACACCAGGCCATTTAACCTCGCACAACACAATTCAAGTGACATCAGTGACTGTAGGTTTAATTTGTTGATCTGAGCGTATCATAACAGGCTCACTGAGTACCAGAAGTTATGGTACTTGACACATTTACAGGTACCAATGACCTAGGTTAAAGTACATATTAGAGGTGTTCCATTGGAAATATGTGAAGGAAGAGAAAAATACAAAATACCCCCAACCGCCAGATTCAGTAGAATGGGATATTATGTCATACCCTTGCTTTCTATGCTTATTTTTGTGAGTCGGGGCACGCACGCCATCACAATACAAGCACCCAGGTTTTACATCACTCTAAGGATAAACAAGACAGAAAAATAGCTTGTTTTACGTATTGCCATCGAAACCCCACGGGACAGGGTATGCACCCGCTGTGATGTATTGTGCGGTGGAGGGTAAGAACAGATGCCAGACAGACACGCACCAGCACCATCTCCCAGGAGAGGCATTTCCTAAATGGAGATTTTTTCCCAGAAGAGACGCCAGAAGAGACGCCAAACTGAACGCCAATGCGCGACAAACCTAATGCGGTTAAGTCATTTTTGACATCGGGTGACTTTGGAAAACGTTACCTACATCTGGCGGAACACCCCGAACCCGGAGCTATACTATGCCGCAGTGTCTTCCCTGTACCTATACTGTGCCGCAGTGTCTTCCCTGTACCTATACTATGCCGCAATGTCTTCCCTGTACCTATACTGTGCCACAATGTTTTCCCTCTAGCTATACTGTGCTGCAGTGTCTTCTCTATACCTATAATGTACCGCAATGTTTTGCCTGCACCTATACTGTGCCGCAGTGTCTTCTCTGTACCTATACTGTGCCTTCCCTGTACCTATACTGTGCTGCAGTGTCTTCCTTGTAGCTATACTGTACCGCAGTGGCTTCCCTGTACCTATACTGTGCCGCAATGTCTTCCCTTTAGCTATACTGTGCCGCAGTGTCTTCTCTGTACCTATACTGTGCCACAGTGCCTTCCCTGTACCTATACTGTGCCGCAGTGTCGTCCTTGTAGCTACACTGTGCCGCAGTGTCTTCCCTGTACCTATACTATGCCGCAATGTCTTCCCTGTACCTATACTGTGCCACAATGTCTTCCCTGTAGCTATACTGTGCCGCGGTGTCTTCTCTGTACCTATACTGTACCACAATGTCTTGCCTACACCTATACTGTACCGCAATGTCTTGCCTACACCTATACTGTACCGCAGTGCCTTCTCCGTACCTGTACTGTGCCGCAGTGTCTTCCCTGTACCTATACTGCGCTGCAGTGCCTTCCCTGTACCTATACTGTGCCGCACTGTCTTCCCTGTAGCTATACTGTGCCGCGGTGTCTTCTCTATACCTATACTGTACCGCAATGTCTTGCCTACACCTATACTGTACTGCAGTGCCTTCTCTGTACCTGTACTGTGCCGCAGTGTCTTCCCTGTACCTATACTGCGCTGCAGTGCCTTCCCTGTACCTATACTGTGCCGCACTGTCTTCCCTGTAGCTATACTGTGCCGCAGTGTCTTCTCTGTACCTATACTGTGCCACAGTGCCTTCCCTGTACCTATACTGTGCCGCAGTGTCATCCTTGTAGCTATACTGTGCCGCAGTGTCTTCCCTGTACCTATACTATGCCGCAATGTCTTCCCTGTACCTATACTGTGCCACAATGTCTTCCCTGTAGCTATACTGTGCCGCGGTGTCTTCTCTGTACCTATACTGTACCGCAATGTCTTGCCTACACCTATACTGTACCGCAGTGCCTTCTCTGTACCTGTACTGTGCCGCAGTGTCTTCCCTGTACCTATACTGCGCTGCAGTGCCTTCCCCTGTACCTATACTGTGCCGCAGTGCCTTCCCTGTACCTATACTGTGCCGCAGTGTCTTTTCTGTACCTATACTGTGCCGCAGTGCCTTCCCTGTACCTATACTGTGCCGCAATCGCTTCGCTGCAGCTGTGCCGCTAGGGCTGCCCATTTTACTGGCGCCCCCAGGTTTGCAAAATAGTCCACCAGATTCCCATCATTTGGGCTAAATGCTACTCAGAACTGGTTTTGGTTTCCTCGAGACTCGATAACTGACCATGCGCAGCGAGGTGGAACATAGCTTCTATACCGTACTGATACACAGTGATGCAGGAGGCCAGAAGAAAAAGGGGCGGAACCTTTAGCTAAAAAACCAATTGCGATAGAACGATGATTTTTGCTTCAAATGAAGCCCTTTTATCGAGTGGTTTGGGCTTACGACAAATGGCCGTTTGGTGATGTCAGTAAAATATCATAATTGTGTATTGGTGATAAACACTTTTGATTGAGAACCTATGACGATAGCGTGATGATTTTTTCTTCAATTAAAAACTGATAGTCAAATGGTTTGAATCAAAACACAAAATATCAATTTTCGATTCCAGATTTCGAAAACTATATAGTGATGTCATAAAAATGTCACTACACGTTGGTAATGCCATAGGCGGATCCAGGGGTTGGGGGCAAAGAGGGACAGGCGCCCTTAGGGCTGCCCATTTTATTTGCATCCCCAGGTTTTCAAAATAATCCACAGATTCCCATTATTTGGCCTAATTGCTACTCAAAGCTGGTTTTGTTTTCTTCGAGACTCAAAAACTGACCATAAGCAGCGAGAGTGAACATCTCCCCTATATCGTACTTATACCCCAAACTAGACCATGAAACCTATAAACTATCAAATATATCTATCAATAAGACTAGTGCTTTTATACACACGCCTCATTTATTGCGCCATATTGAGTACGAATGCGACAAGAAGCTTCACGTGTAACACAGCACCAAATCACAGTCATTCACAAGAAGCATTGATGAGTCTCCCTTCAAAATAACTCCGAGCCAATGATGCCACCAGCACCGCCGGTCTAGATTCTCCGTTTATATCTTAAATGTTTAATACGGTGCAAACCATTGAACTTCAATTACCAGTAGTTTTTATTGGTCAGTTGTCTTCTTGGTGAAGCTGACATATACCTTCCAAAACGTCTCCAAACCCTGCAGCAGTTTTTTTGTTCTAAGCCTGTCTTTCCTGATAAGAATTTGGCTGTATTTTGTGATGGTGCAGCAGCACGTCCCGCAGGTCGTTGGTCACTTTGGCATTCCACACAAACTCCTCAGTTTCCTTGTACTGATGGTTATCGCCCCAGAGTTCGGAATCCCTGGCCAGTCACTTGTGGTCGACTCCCAGGGTGGCAAAAAGCATAAAGGATTTGGGGTCGCACAGGCGGCCATTTCGGTCTTGGAGGTGAGCTATTTAAAGCTGGGCTTCTCGAGGGAGTAGTGCTCAGGGCAAGTGTTGGGCAGGCACGACTGATACACCGCCAAGCCAAACAGCATCCTCGCCCACAACCCGCTCTGCAGCACTCCCTCGAGAAGCCCAGCTCCATGGACCTCGCCTCCATGACCGAACTGACCGACCTGTGCGGCCCCAACTCATCCATGCTCTTCACTAGCTTCAAAGTCGATCGCAAGTGGCTGGTGAGGGGTTCCGAAGTGTGGGGCGAGGACCAACAATACAAGAAAACAATGGAGTTTGTGCGGAATGTCAGAGTGGCCAACCACCTGGCCGAGAGGTGCTGTGGTACCATCACAAAGTGCAGAAAGATTCTTACCAGGGAAGACCATCTCAGAAAAAAAACTGCTGAATAGTGTGTATAAGTTCCAGAAGGTGCACCGCATCTTCACCAAGACGGCACTGAACAACAAAAACTACTGGTAGTTGAAGTTCAAAGATTTGCATCGAATGAGATGAGATCTGAGATAAGATCACCGTATGACACATAAGATCTAAACTGAGAATCTAGGTCGGCGGTGCCGGTGGCGTCGGCGGATTGGAGGCGCTGTGAAGGGAGGATCATCACTGCTTCTTGCTATGCTATTGACTGTGACTTGGTACTGTATTACACGTAAAGCTTCAGTCGTACTCTATGAAGCGCAGTAAATGAGTGTGTATATTAAATCCATAGTCTTCTTGCTAGACATATTTGATAGTTTATAAGCTTCATGGTCTATTTTGGAGTATTGCATAGTGATGCAGCGGGCCTAAACAACAGGATGAAACCCTTAAAAGTGACGTTTTAGAAATATCAAATGGATATGATGGCTTCAAGAATTCATTGGAACATGGGCAACCTTGCTTACTTCCTTCATTTACCGTGCCACGTCGATTTCACGGCTGCTGAAACAAGAAACTTGTTTCCATGTCACTACATACCGGAATCTTGCTAAAAAATAATGGCATGATTCAAAACAAGAATCGCAAATGCGAACACCTAGTCATCGATAGTAAAAGTACACCATCCTTACCTTTCAGGTTTCTGTGACCATCTGGTCACAGAAATTCGGCTCTAGCTAGTCCCAACAACATAGAACATTTAATAACGATATGTTTTGAAAATAGCATTCCCACACAAATCACGTTTTGTTAAGCTGGCAGAAAATGTAGTATCAGGATCAGCTTGAAAATTATGGGGAATAATTGAGGATGTGCCCTCTATAGTCTTTAAATGGTGGAATCATCTGGTTTTCATCCGGCGACCGAAAATAGGTTATGACGGTTTTAGTCCTAGACTAAAACCGTCATAATTTGTTTTTGGTCGCTGGATGCCAACTTGATGATTTTACCATTTAAAGGCCGTAGAGGATAAAAACTGGCGATTTTACACACGTGTAAACGTAATACCACGGAACATGGCACTAGCTGCGGTGGTTGATATGCTCCAAATCAAACACTTTTTCCGTATAAATCGCAAGTTTTGCTCAGCTTATTGCTTTTGGTAAGATTTTCGGCTTTTTTAGTGATTTGAACGAATTGTACTGAGCATCAGAGCCATCAAATACCATCAATAGTCTCTGTGATGGAACTGAAAATGATCGTCAGCAAATAAAAATTGTGGTGTTTTCATGCGTGACCAAAGCGTGATGTAACGGAAACCTGAATTCAAAACACAAGTATGTTTTGTGTTTGTTTGAACTATTCAATGATAGGCCTTCTAGTTAATTTAAATTGATGTTCTATCATTATAAGCTCTCGATTAAAAAGGACCATTACCCATAGGTGGATCCAGGATCACTAATCAGGGGGGAGGGAGCACCTTGCTAAGGTAGGAGGGTGCTATCCGGACCAAGGGGGCACCACTTTTGGCCGAAAAAATCCTACCAGGTTGGCGCCAAATCATATCGCGGGACGCTCATTTTCGCTTCGAGGGGAGGGGGTTAGGAAGCAACCAATTTCAGGGGGCGCCATCGGCCCTTTAGAGGAGCGCTGCGACTATTTTAGGGGGCGTCGAGGGTGGGTTGGGGAGAGCACATGTCCCACTATGCCCTCCCCCTGGATCTGCCTATGGCATTGCCAACGTGCAGTGACATTTTCATGACATCACTATATTATAATTTGTCGAAATCTGGAATCGAAAATTGATATTTTGTGTTTTGATTCAAACCATTTGACCATCAGTTTTCAATTGGAGAAAAAAACATCATTCTATCGTCATAGGTTCTCAATCAAAAGTGGTTATCACCAATGAAAAATTATGTTATGTTACTGACATCACTAAACGGCCATTTGTAGTAAGCCCAATATCGAAAACCAACATTGTGCGTGCATGCTTGAACCACCCGATAGAAGGGCTTCATTTGAAGCAAAAATCATCATTCTATCGTAATTGGTTTTTTGAGCTAGATGTTCCCTTCAGTTTTCTTCTGGCCTCCTGCATCACTGTGTATTGGTACGATATAGGAGCTATATTCAACCCCGCTGTGCATGGTCAGCTTTCGAGTCTCGAGGAAACCAAAACCAGTTCTGAGTAGCTTTTAGCCCAAATAATGGGAATCTGGTGGACTATTTTGCAAACCTGGGGGTGCCAGTAAAATGGGCAGCCCTACTGTGCCACAGTGTCTTCCCTGTACCTATACTGTGCCGCAGTGTCTTCCTGTACCTATACTGTGCCGCAGTGCCTTCCCTGTACATATACTGTGCCGCAGTGTCTTCCTTGTAGCTGTGCCGCAATGTCTTCCTGTACCTATACTGCGCCGCAGTATCTTCCCTGTAGCTATACTGTGCCACACTGTCTTCCCCTCTAGCTATACTGTGCCGCAGTATCTTCCCTGTAGCTATACTGTGCCGCACTGTCTTCCCTCTAGCTATACTGTGCCGCAATGTTTTTTCCTGTATCTATACTGTGCCGCAGTGTCTTCCCTGTACCTATACTGTGCCGCAATGTCTTGCCTACACCTATACTGTACCGCAGTATCTTCCCTGTACCTATACTGTGCCGCAGTGTCTTCCCTCTAGCTATACTGTGCCGCAGTGTCTTCCCTGTACCTATACTGTCTCGCAGTGTCTTCCCTGCACATATACTGTACCACAGTATCTTTCCTGGGCCTATACTGTGGCGCAGTGTCTTCCCTCTAGCTATACTGTACCACAGTATCTTTCCTGTGCCTATACTGTGTCGCAGTGTCTTCCCTGCACATATACTGTACCACAGTATCTTTCCTGTACCTATACTGTGCCGCAGTATCTTCCCTGTAGCTATACTGTGCCACACTGTCTTCCCTACAGCTATACTGTGCCGCGGTGCCTTCCCTCTGACTATACTGTACCGGTAAACATGTTCAGCCCAGGCAATGCAACGGTAATCCCGTACCAAATTGTCGCAATGGTAAGGTGAATGACTGCTTCCCATCATTTGTTAATAGTTTTAGAGCTATGTGTTAGAAATCAAGCGGGCCGTTACGTTCGGCTGTTGAGTAGACGGTGTACTAGCCTCTTAGTAAATAGTCGACAATTTGCCGAGCACATGCAGACGTTGAACTTTATTTTCATTGGCAAGAGCCTCACCACTGCAGCCCAAAAGTGCCCGATGGTCAGAGTTTACTTTATAACTTTAGGCCCTCGTTGATAGAACATGGCAGCAGGTGAGAGGCCACATTACGTAACGCTTATTTTAGTTCTTTTTCTGCATAACGCTGCATCTAGAACCCCTTCTCCTTAAAGATAGAATATGGGATTTCCGCAATTATGTTACCAATATTGACTTCAGCCTGAGTTTTGCGGGAAGTAACTACCTGATATATTTGCGTTTAAATGGTAATTTTAAGCCATACCGTCCGAGGGGGTTTCAGTCTACCCACAGGCACATTCTTAGAGAGTAGGTATGGAAATATAAAGCGGGTCCTAAGCGATAAGCTCTAATGGATTAAAAAAGTGATCTGGCACACCATTTGCTGAATTCTACCACGATATAACCTTTTATCGGAATTTATGCCATCATTTCATCTATATTTTTCATTTAGTCACAGAAAATATCACATTGAGGTTAGAACTATTGCCACATAACAAGTATTGTGTCCATTGAGGGCCAGGTATAATAAATAAAAAAACTGAGATAGGCATTGACGACTCTGAGGATTACACTCAAAGTTTTGCATCTAAAATGGTAGGTACATCCAATTTCTTTTGTTCCACTTTACTTTTGCTTGCTGTCGAACCAGCCTACACTTAGTAAAACATGTTTTCCATCAGTGCTCTGGTGGTGCACGAGCACTGATGGAAAAAATGAAAAAAACACCGATGGAAAAAAGCACGAGCACTGAACGAGGAACCCAAATTCCAGGAGCTTCTTTTGGAAGGAAGCAGTCTTGTCTCAGGTGGAACAATAGATGGAAACAGAATTTACGTTATGTCAGCTGACCCAAGCGTTACGTAATTTATGGATGGCCGTCAAGCGATGAATGAGTGAATTTTCGATGGAAAGTATCCTCGTAACTGAGATTTCTTGAAAGCTTCATGAGTCGCAGTCCAACAGGCATCCTAGCCAAAGTGCATGCGACTTCACTTCGTTGCTAAACGCAACAAAATGGGGGCGGCGGCCCAGATATCTCCCTCCCCCCAGACCGCAGTGCATTGTTAGAGCTACCATCGCACTTACGGTATTTTAATATATAATTGTGCATTGTTAAGCTCCAACACACCGGCGTCATCTGTTATACATACTTCTTGTAGATGCCAAACCTCAGGGATGGATCCAGAGGGGAGGATTCCAGCCATGGACTCCTGAAACTGCCACATTTTGTTTCCACTTTAGCCTATAATTACAGATTTTCTTCTTCATTGCTACGTGCTTCACGATTCTCCCCAAATTACCTCTCTCCTCCCCCCCCCCCCAACAGCTCAAGATCCACCTCTGCCCATCCTTAAGTCTCTGAAATGGGTGGGCGCTTCCAGTGTGTCGTATTATACACGGCGAGTTTTAATTACAATGGCAGAACCAGTCCCAACCGTGGTCACAATGGACTACAATGTGGCCTCTTACATTCAAAAGTGCAAGAAGCGAATCACTGCTCCAAAGGAGTTCTTCGAAGTCAAGCAGCCCGTAATTTCGTACCCCCTGATCGCAGACCCATGTGTCACGATTTTAAAGGAGTGTTATGCACACCAATGAAAGCCACAAGCAGCACATGTCACATTCGTATATGGCATCGGCCAGTTTCGACATAGGTCCCACTGTGTCCTTCCATGTCTGTTTCGCTGTCTGAATCAGCCCAACACCCAGAATGGCTTAGGCTAATCGTGTTATCTCCGAGTCAGTGTTCTCTTGTCAAGCCCAATCCGAGAGACGAGCCCCATGGCGCAACCGAGGAACAGCCCACCTTCTGAGGCCCCACCACCACAGCTTGGACGGGTACACAGTGCGTGCAAAACTTTATGAAATCGTCTCAGAGAGGCACCGATGCCGCCAAATTTACCGCAATCATTCATGATCGAGTATATTTTGAACACAGTCGGAACTAGTCTCGACAGCAACCTAAATATATATTTTTGAAAATCTAGATGCATGCTAATGCCAGGTATGATCAATACTTTATGAGGAGGTACCATGAATTTCCCCATGAAGCCTTGCGGGATGGACTATACCGAGTTTAGTCATTAAGACGGATACTGTTCCACTAAAAGAAGGGAATTATTCACTCAACTTTGAAATTGTTTGCCTTTGGCAGCATCCTTTACGTGGTGCACCAAAGTAAGGGGCACCCGCTGCGGTATTTAAATCAAATATAATCCCGGCATGTCTGGCTTGAAATGAGTGCGGGCAGCTGAGGAGAGAAGAACTGTCGAGCCTGATGCGCACAGCTTCAATCGCATGGAACTGCACTGTACATCACTACCAAGGTGGAACATGGTTTGCAAACGAAGGATCCACATGGTAAATGAACCTTTCTTTTCTGAATCCCGTGCGGAATATCTTAAGGAGCAGCAATACATTTTAAAAGCACCAGCTAAAACTTTGCTGGATCTGAAGATATCTTATGAAGTTAAATTAAGTGCATAAGTCGAAAAGGTCGTTCTTGTACTTGCAACGTTTACGATGGGCTGGTTCCAAAAATTCTTCGGAGCGAACGGCCGTACCGTAAACGCTTGCGTGCATGACGCCATGCTACCGAAACAAGAAGCCCAGCATGACCTCATTCCCATAAGCAGGCTACGATAGGCATGATGCCAAAAAACTATCCAGATCTGCTCCAGGAACCGAGCTCTTGAGATCGTTTCAACATAGAAGCTGCCCTCGCGAGAACTTTCGGTAAGCCTACATATGATCCACTTTTTGCCTATTTTATCTCGACTGTTTGGGAGAGCATGTTGCAGGCATTGAATAATGAGTGAGTGAATCATTGAAAGATGTATGCGTTTTATCTACTGGACAAAAAGTTCATTACAGAACTTTGGAGCACAAGGAAAGGCGTGCAAGTGCTGGCCTGAATTCATGTACTCACAAATAATTTACCATGACAAATATTTCAAAGCAAACCTTTAAAGGAAGACCATTTTCAAAGGAAACTTGTCTTACCATTACAATGCTTATAATATGCAACATGTATAGAATTTATTGCACAGGAGAAGGTGCATGCTGATTATAAAAGATAGTTAATGCCTACCCGCCCAGGATTTTTGGGATGCCTTGAAGTGGGGAATGACCATTTTTGGGCGGTTGGGGAAACTAGGGATCCCCAGGTCGAAAGTGGTTTTGAACTGTGCTTAAAGCACGGGCCGTTGGGAAGGCATTGGGCCTTTACCAAAGCGATATGCGATAGGTAGCATTTATGATTATTGCAAACTGTTCGGTCTCTTCTATATCACGTAAAGCTAGGAATCATTTAAGTCATTTAAGCCGGTATAGACATATTCTCAGCATCACTAACCAGTTTCGGATCTTGGAGAAGGGATTACGAAATACACTGTGCCCGTCATCCCTCAAACCTCCGGATTTTACAGATTTCCTGTAAAAAAACAGCTTTCACGATATTGTACCCGTTTCCCCACTCCTCACCTACCCACAAACTTGATACCACTGCACTGGGAAGCACACACCGTCAGATCTGTGCTTGGGGTCATTAAGGGCGTTGATCTGAATAACTAATGGTCCGACCAGCGACCGGCCAAGGGGCGCCGCCATATACGAGCCGCGGTTGCGCTGGCCGGCGGCCGCTCCAGCTCCGGAGTGGGGGCAGGGCGGCACTGCACGCCGTTTCGTCACCCGGGCCGCCCACGCCGCTTCACCAGCCTGCCCCGTCCGAGTGTGTCGCAGACTGAGACGTCAGCGCGTCTGACATGAAGGCCGCCCGCAGCGTCCAGCATCGTCTTTTGACTAGGATTCTCAGGCAGACTGAGGAAGAACAAGCTTCATCACCAAGCGGCGTTCATGTTGTGCGCGATATGTGAGCCGGTTTGGACTCGGCCGGGATGTACCGGGGTGTACGCTAGTGCAGCGGTGCGACGGTAGGACGACGCCGGGAGCTCGCCGACGGTAGTGACAGCTGTTGCGTCACCAGGTCCATGGACGGAGGTGGCAGCACCAGCCGCACCGCCGCGCAGGCGTCAGAGTGGCGCGCGCCGCAGAATTCGACGCACGCCATTACCGGGAGAGAGGGATAAAGAGGTCGGGGTTTAGACGATGCTGCAATCCTGTCTTAACGACCCTGTCGAGGTCCAAACACCCACATCTTAGACATACATGGCAGCGCGCTAAGCAATGTTATTGCATTTTACAGAGGATTAGTTCAAGGATTGCATATTCTGGTGCAAGGGATTTGTGGCGCCTCCCGCGCGTCAGGAGTAACTCGTCTCACTGCTACCCACAGCAGCGCTGTTGGAACATTTCGCATAAATCACAAGGGACAGCAGCCGTTGTAAGAAGATTTTTCATCAGTGACAAACCACTTGATTTGGGGAAACTTGCTGGTAATTCTAAGACGTGCGTGGTGACACTCAAACCGCTCTCCTCACAGCTGCTCAGTGCATTTTTCTAGCAGCAGACGAGGCGTTGTTTTATTACTAGGATTATCCCTTTCATTAATAGGATAAATAACCATAATCCCAGAAGAAATATTTAACCAGACTCGTTTCAAAAAACGACTTTACTGTCTATCTCCTTGGGCCTTCCATGGGTACCATTTACTCAGATGAGGATATAGTTATGATGATGTAATGATCCGATTGCAATAATTTAAATCTTATACAAAAACCTTGAGTTTTATTGATGACTTCCCAATTTCTAATATTTCGGCCTCTTTATCCCCAGAGCGGATCAGTGGCCCATAAGACTCAGATACAAGAGCAGCTTGAGTAAGCTCTATCTATATCCTGGACACGGGAACGGACTTTTCGACTCATGCAACCAGAAGTATGGTTTCGGGACTTCTGGTCGTGAGTCGATAAGTCCGCCCCGCGGCCGGTAGGTAAAAGAACCACTGAAGCTGTTCATGTATCCGGGACGATTTTCGGCAGTTTCACGGTACATTTTAGTTGACGGGACGGGACTTTTGTGTCACGGTTTGGTGGATTCGGGACCGCGCGATTCCAGTAGAATTCCTAAATTCAGGGTCAACGTAGCGAAGGCCAAAAACAGATATCAGGCTTTCAATATATCGTTCTGACTTCAGTTCAAACCTGGCAGAATAAAAACGTCAAAACATCGTGCCAGTTCCCGCTGATGATGCGAATATGAGTGCCTGTACTTCCGACCGGCAGAGTGTCGTTGTGCACTCTGTTGTTTTCGGTGGTGCAATAAGCGAGACTAAAATCCCACCACCAGCGCAGCCCTGTGTGCGGACCGTGACACGCCAGAGCGCCATCATTAGCCATTGAGGTGCAGGGTAGCGGATGCGGTGAACAGTCACAACGTGCATGACCTTTGGGTGAGCTTGCAACCATAATGAACGTTTTTCTGTGTACAAACAGGTAGTCCAGATGCATGAGCAGATAAAACACAAACAGGGGAAGGGGGAGGGGCGAGGACAGACAGGAAACAAATGAAGATTCTTCCGCCCTGAAACCCTCAGATTTTCGAACACTGCTTCACGATTTTTGGACCTGTTGCCTCCCCCATCACCCCCCCTGTTGCCTCCCCCAAAAAACTGGCACTGACCAAAGCCGAAGGTACGTTTGAAAATGGACCCAAACGGCCAGGAGGATCAGGTACGGCCAACCCACGATGAGTTGTCATATGGGAGCTTGGCATTTGTTGTCAACAGACTTCTTTAAACATATATTTATGTTGGGTTCAAAAACGAATTACTTTCCAAAACATATAATATTTTCGTTTTACATCGCTTACTGTAAAAATTCATCACAAGCCACGGGAAGTACCTACTGGGAACACCACGTGGAATTATTCATGGGTACCGCCATAAGCTCCAACGTGGATTATCCAACGAACAGATGCGAAGCTCATTTAAGCCGCGAATGTATTTTATATTCGTTAGAAAAGCTCTTAGTCGCTGTTGAAGCTTAAGACCATGACCTTTATGCTTGCACAATGCACATGTTTCATATCAGCCAGATATTTAGCACAAAAATTAGTCACTTTGTGCTGACGTCGAAGGATGGAGGTCGTCAAGGGGGTTAGTCACATATATCTTCGACGAATTTGAGGCGGGGGCATATCTACTGCGTGGGTTTGGCAGAGACCAGTGTTAACTCTTTCGAACGATAAGGAAATCTGTCTAAAGTCAATATTCAGGGTGGAACAGACCATCAGACCATCACGGCCAGTGACGGCAAATTTAAGGAGGGGCACGATGGGCTTTTCAACCCATTTCTTTCCAGCCAACGCCATAGGGTTAGTTTTAGAATCAATTTCGGATTAAGGGGGCACCGTGCCCCCCCAGTTCCACCGGCAGTGATTCACGTCACCTGGTAAGGAGTAAGGCGACATCACGACAACTGGTAAGAATCAGGCGTCACATCACGACACCTGGTAAGGAGTAAGGCGCACACACGACAACTGGTAAGAATCAGGCGTCACATCACGACACTGGTCAGGAGTAAGGCGCACATCAGGACAACTGGTAAGGAATCAGGCCTCACATCACAACTGGTAATGAGTCGGGCCTCACATCACGACAACTGGTAAGGAATCAGGCGTCACATCACGACAGTTGGTGAGGAGTAAGGCGTCACATCCGACACTGGTAGGAGTAAGGCGCACATCACGACACCTGGTAAGGAGTAAGGCGCCACACCACGACACCTAGTAAGGAGTAAGGCGCCACATCACGACACTCGGTAAGGAATCAGGCACACATCACGGCACCCGGTAATGTATCAGACGTCACATCACCACATCTGGTAAGCAGCGCCCACCTGATGTGAGAGAGGCGCCGCCCTCGCCGGCAGACGGTGTAGCAAGCCGGATGTTGCAAACGGCGTCAGCGTCGTCGCCGGCGGCGACGGCGGTGGCCCCATCTCCTGCCGTCCTGCAATGTTGCGCCACCGCAGGCGTGGTGAAGTACGCCCGTGCACGGGTGTCAGGCTCGCAATATCGCCGCTCCAGCGGGGCCGTCCCCGGGCGACGCACGTCATGGGCTATCCCCCTCAGCAACTGGCGGAACAACCCGCGGAGCGGAGGCCGCCGTCAAACACGGCGTCCTGAGCAATGAGCCGAGACGCATGTCCACAGGTGCCGCGGGTCCCTATATGTGTTTTCATATAAAAAAAAAAATATATATATATATATATATATATGACCAGAGGCAAGGTCAGGGTTATGAGATCATCAAAGGAAACTCATTAGGAAATTTGTTTAAATTCAATAAATTCCCAGACATCGATGATAGAACATTCATTTCGACGTCACCGTGTTTGGCTTGCCAATGCAGTTTGCATGATGTTCATTATGACCTAATAATGGCCTTACCTGACCTGGCCTAAGGTCAGGTCAGTTCAATCTTAGAATTTAACCTGACAGGATTATACGTAGATAAATAATTTGATCGGGCTTGGCGGGAGGAAGCCAATGGTGCTGATATATTTTCTAAAACTGTTTTCTAGGTTAGCGATTGTGTTATAAAACTTAAGCATGCATTGTACATATATAAATATATTATTACGTCCATAAATAGGCTTCAACCCCAATACAAGACCAGCACACAAACACACACTTCAAACCCACAATACTACATAACAAGACCGTGAGATAACAATTTAAAAAATCCGGTCATTTAGCCTATCCTCTTCCTAAATGCCCACAACATAACAGCCTCCCATCCCACTGTTCCATGCTTCACCCCCGAAGCAAAACTACCTGCTCCGTTCGCACCCTGGGAGTTCTAGCAACACGGTCAGTCCCGCGTGACTCCGGCTAGAGATTTCGGAGCGACGCGAAACACCGCGACGTGCACCCAGAGTCGCGGAGAGCAATCTTAATAACTTTATGCCCCGTTTCTCGCAAATCGGAAACGTCGGCCAGCCCAAGGATTGCAGGGCGGGGTCACGGCCACGCCTGCTCAGCCCCTTTACGATGCGTGCACCAAAATTTAAAACTTTCGGATGCGGTGTTTTAGTGGCATTGCATCCTCCCCATACAGTCAAACAATACTGTATATGAAAACAAGGACCAACAAGACGTTTTCTGGTCTCTGGTGGATTTACGGCTAAGCGATATAATCCAATGAGGATGCCGTAACAGCGACGAGTTACTTGCGATACTTGTTTTCCCAGGTCAGCTGAGCCGACGTAGACACCGAGGATCTTAGCATATGATGTGGTTTGATAGGTGTTACCGAACTGAATAGTAGGTTCGGGTCACACCTGTTCCGATTCAACTTACAACGAGAAGCTCAGTTTGCTGGGGTTTACTTTGAGCCGATTCTGAGCAAACCAGTCGTGGGCTAGTCTAAGCGTACTTTCCACACGCAGTTTTAGGTGGCAGATGTTTGCCACAGTGTCTGAGTCTAGAACTGTCATCCTCCCGTACAGATGAGCTTGCCCGAAGACAAGCGAGATACCAGGTCATTTGTAAAACGAAAACAACTTATTCCAATGACAACATACTTTGAGCACTAGAAACCTGACCAAAACGTGGTTAGTAACGTTTTCGGTAGAGATCAAGACGAACTAACTAACACTGCCCTCCGCTCTTCGCTACCTTGCATGGCTGCTGAGATCTGGGGAGGTGCCCAATCCTCGTACCAGCAAAGGCAGCACGGACCTCCCACAACTGGGCGTGTTAAATGTATGGCTGGAGGGCTTTCCTAATCCAGCGAAAGAAGGCGGCAGGGGTTTTGGATGGGTCGGTAGCGATACCACAATACAAATCCTATGGGGCCCGGCCCTGCTAACAGACCAGCCCCCAACAACAGCCCACCAACGCCCCCTAGGCCCTGGCGCCCCCCAAAACCCCACGCCCCTATGGAGACTGCGAAATCCAAATACTGCGAGGCGGTTCTGACTCCACTGAACCCCGTCGCCAAGTTTAGTTCGAACGTCACATGGGATGCCTATGGATTGGATTCATCCTATGCTTAAAAAGGGCACTATATGAATTTGACAGCACCAAAAATAAGTCATTTTGACTCTCCCCTGTACAATTAGCAGAACGTCGCCGTTGAGTTTTAACGTAGTTCAGGTTGCGCAAATTTCGTATCAGCTTGGTCTGTTTATGCCAACACACTGTTTATAGAAATACAGGTAAGGATGGAGGCGACAACGTCAGTGGATCCTGGGTAAATACAAACATGTTATCAATTTCAACTCTTATCGTCACTGCTTCTCATCACTCCGGTTTTCTCCACAGAGGTGCGCGAGCTGCTGCAGCAAGTGGTACAGCAGCGAACATCAGACAAACGGCCGGAGCAGACACAAGGACGGTCAGCCCGCAGAGGCCATGCAGAAGGGCGGCTCTTCGGCTCCCTCATATCCGGTCTGTTCGGGGACCCGCAGGACCCCTTCGCGGGACCCCTCGATCCATTCGGACGGCCAGTGGACCAGTTCGGAAGGCCAGTGGACCAGTTCGGAAGGCCAGTGGACCAGTTCGGACGGCCTACCAACCAGTTTGGAGGGCAAGTGGACCAGTTTGGGAGGCCGGTGGACCAGTTTGGAAGGCCGTTGGACCAGTTTGGACAGCCGCAGAGCCAGCCTGGACAATCCCCGGGCTCACTGCTACTGGGTCCCAACCCGCAGTGAGTTGATGTGTGTTGTAGTCACTGAGCGCGGGGGGGGCGCCGGTCCCCCTTAAATACAAATTTAACACTAATCCAATGTGTGACTGGACAAATTATGAAAAGCCCAGGGTCCCCCCCTAAATGGACGTTTCACCGGTACTGGTTGCAGTCAGCATGATAATGCTTCTATGACAAACAGCTAATATAGAGACCAATTAAAAATACCCTGCCCAGGTTTCAGGTTTCTTTAAAGTAGGTTTCAATGATCTCTAATCATATGAAAACCCCTAAGTCACTGAGTATCTGAGATAACTCTAACTCTTCGTGTTTAGAACGGTCGGCTACGGTGACGGATGTTTTGGAATGATATACATTCACGTAGCATTATGTATGCTCTTGGCTCGGCCGGTCTGCCGCTATCTTGTGGGTAGTTCAAAGATTGAATATCATACTCGAATCCGGCGCCAAACTGACGCCGCAAAATGGCATTCATGCCTTGTTTAGGTTAGTGACTTACCACAGGTCATCTTCACCAGAGTCCAAGATTATGCTCCTTAAAAATGTGACTCTCAATACAGGTTTCTGCCACACAAAGCTCGTAATTTCGTTCCACCAACAGAATTCCCAAATGACTCAACAGGTTCCCACACAAAGCCAACTACCACCAAATCCAAGATTACCCTAAAAGTGACTCAAACAGGTTCCCACACAAACCGAATCTATCCACCAAACCAAGATTATGCCCTAAAATGTGACTTCAAAACAGGTTCACACACAAAGCTCGTAATTTCCGTTAGCGTATATTTATTGACACAACCACGTTTATTTGAAAATGTGATAAATTGTGCCCCAACGTGAGCAACTCAGGCGCACTCACTATTAGTGTTCGTATACCACCCGCATAGACAGATTAACATGAGTGGTTTCGTGCCAGAGTAAGAACCCAGTTTATGGTTTGGCTCGGTTGTCGTGTCTGACGACTGTGTGTCCGTGCACCGCCAGAGACCCAGTGATCACGCAGAGTGCGGCACTTCTGCAGGACGTCAACAGGCGCGACCCCAAACAGTGCATACCGCGCCTCATCTGCTCGGCCGCCGCCAGCGCCCTCACCAGGCCGCCCACCACCGCCGCCACCACCACACCGGCGCCACCCGTGGTTCGGCCCCCTTCCCCGCCCCCGCCTGTCATCCGGCCCCCTTCTCCGCCCCCACCTGTCATCCGGCCCCCATCTCCACCCCCACCTGTCATCCGGCCCCCATCTCCCCCCACCTGTCATCCGGCCCCCGTCCCCACCACCTGTAGTTCGGCCCCCATCCCGCCCCCACCTGTCATCCGGCCCCCGTCCCCACCACCAGTCATCCGGCCCCCGTCCCCACCACCTGTAGTTCGGCCCCCATCCACGCCCCCGCCTGAGGTGAGGCCACCCGCTCCTCCAGAAGTGGCCCCTCCCTCGATAAGGCCCCCCGGAGATCAGACCTCCCTCGATAAGGCCCCCGGAGATCAGACCTCCCTCGATAAGACCCCCGGAGGTCAGACCTCCCTCGATAAGGCCCCCGGAGGTAAGACCTCCCTCGATAAGGCCCCCGGAGGTAAGACCTCCCTCGATAAAGCCCCCGTCTGTAACGCCAGCTCCGCCAGGTATCCGGCCCCCTTCCCCTCCGGTGAGACCCACGGCACCGCCACCTGTGCGTCCTCCGTCGCCCAACAGCAAGCCGCCCACCGGGGTTCGGGTACCGTCACCACCAGTCATCAGGCCGCCGGGACCGCCCGTGGGGGTCAAAGTTCCAGCTCCGCCTGTCACAGGTGTCTCCCCGCCCGGTCTACCTGATGGAATCGCGGCACCGGGCCCACCAAAGGGCGTTTCTCCACCTGCACCGTCTAAGGGAGTGTCCCCTCCCGGCCTGCCCAATGGTGTCTCAGCTCCCGGGCCTCCAGTAGGAGCGACGGGATTCCAGAAGCCATCCAACCCACTGGTAGCATCCAGAAGCTTAGGCGTCCTGTCAGGTCCGGCGCTGTTCGACCCAGGCTCCCGCCGCGTGGCCGGCTTTTCGACGGGCTCGGAGCCGATCTTCGCCTTCGATGACGCCCACTTCCAGATCGAGTCGCGTCGGAGGCTGAGTCGCGGCGAAGGCGGCCGCAGTCACCTGCAGCCGCAGAGCCGAACAACGCCGGCCAGGGCTGTGTCCAGCCGGGTGTTCTTCTTCGATAACACAACCAGCGAGCCAGCGCTGTTTGACTCTGGACGGGAAGCCAGGCAACTGCTCCTGGAGCCAGTGGGGCCCGATGCTTCGTTCCATGTGGGGCGATCTTTGCCCGAAGCGCTTCCCACACAATATGATTCGAGAAGAACGTCAGCGATACCTGCTGGCAGCGGAAGGGTGCGGTTCGTAGACGACACCAGATCGGGGCGATCTTCCCGGGAAAGATCGAACATAGTGAGACGATCATTCGCCGTGGCAGAAGCGAGGAGACAGCCACGTGCTGGTAGTGCTGGCCGATCCTCCGGCGGACGGATTCGCTTCCCGGCCAGACGGCGCCGCAAGCGCTTCGTTGGATCATTCATCGGCAGCTTTTTGAGGTTCGTACTATAAACGTCGTAGGGATTCTTAGCCATATTCAAAATTTGTATCATTAACACCCAGGGTCCAACACAGAGGGCGAGGCCCCTAAGATCTCGGAAACTAAGAAACTAGAGAAACGAAATAAGAGGGGGGGGGGAGGACACATCAGACCGATTTTATGACCTAGGTCAATACTCAAGCAAACGAGGCATAAAGGCAAAACTGCCATGCTGGGGACCACCGGTAAAGCCGTGATTATGTGGGAAAAGGCGGAATAACAAAGCGACCAGGGCATAAGAAAGGTCCAAAGAGCCTCCCTTCAATTTGGGGCAAGGTCATCAAGGTCATTGACCTGTAAGGTCACAATATGGACCTGACATATAATCCCGGTTATATGGTGTTATGACTTCACCACTCGGTCTCCAATGCAAGCTAATGGTCCGACTCGCGATACGGACCAAAATGCAGGTCTGACTTTAAAAGCCTATAAGTCAAAACATTTTCGACCGATTTCAAAAATCTTCACCAATCGACGCCCATTAAATTCTGCTTCATGTGGCAAAGTATCGTGTTTCGGCTACGAGCGGTCTCCGGCCACCTCGAAAACAGGTGGGGGCCCGAGGCCCCCCCAGTGCGCGTGTTAACGCGCGCACTGGAGCCTCGGAGGCCCCCTCGCCCCGCGGAGCAAAATCCTGCTTCTGGGCCGGCTCGATCCCGCGACCCATTGTTTACGCGTCACGTGATCCAGCCGAACGCGCGCGCTAACCGCTTGCGACACCCAGACCCAAAAACAACAGCATATCGTAACAAATATCAAATATAATACATTACGCTTGTGGATTAAATCTAAGCATTTTCCAGGTTCGTTGGACATTATTGCGCCAACGAAGTGTGTGTTTTGCACGAGTGGAATACCTTTTCACAGCATTTCCTGTGATTAATACTAATAGCTTGCAAAGATCCACAAAACCTCAGTACATATTGCCAAAAATGCGTATTACATGTACCAGGTCAACACTTGACGTGTTTATTTACTCGTCGCATCAGCCGCCTCACCGTGTAGAATATTTTATCTGGAGCGTATCTTTGTGACCAGTTGAAACGTCTTATGCGACGATTTCTCCTTCCAGTCCCACTAGGACTCCTGGGAAATAACATTGCCATTGGCTTTGGCCAAGTTCTGTCATGTTAAGTAGAAACAAAGTTCAACGTAGTTTATAGTCCCAACGGAGCTCTGTGAACCTGAAATTGCAAGTTTTGGACTTTTCATCCGACCAAAACGACATGGATACGATTAACAACATAATGCAGGGTACGATTTACATTTCAGCAGCTCATGTTCCCCCCCCCTCACGTCCCCACCACGTGCTGATCTCATTTCTCAAAAGTATCTTCAAAGGTTCTGACCATGGTTGTTCTGCATGATGAAAATGGTCTACAATTGTATTAAAATTGCACCCGTACCAAATGGACGGAATACAAAATGAAACAATACAGAATGTGTCCAAATTATATTCTTTTTAGCGCTAGCGTACCAGCTCTCGGCCGTCGGTAAATTATTCGTATAAAAATGACTCCCCAGCAAAATAGGTCATACAAAGTTCGGTCAGCAGAACAACTTTTACATTTATTCAAGTCGCACAAAATATATTTATTAAATCGTCATCAAGCAGAATTATTTAGGCAGACTAGATTTCATATTAATCAAGTATTTAAATTACATTATCCTAGGCACAAGTAGTGGAAAACTGGGTTTCTCCCTCACCTAGGTCGCCCGCAAGGTCAGTCATGGCGCAGTGAAATACGGTGTTTGCTTAAGTCAAACAGTCTGAGACTATGGACGAACTTGAAGGGATTGCACACATCGATCAAATATGAAGAATCGACTGTAACATTGCTGGTATAAGAGGATTACCTGACACATTCTGTTTTGAACCAATGCATCATTCTATCATCATTCCTTTTCTCAACAACAAATCCGAGAGCTTAGCGGGGCTCAGACAAACACTTTTGTAACTTCAAGCAGGAATTGAACAGCCATAGCACGACGCTACACCACAGATCAATAAACCAGACTCAACGCCGTGGTACGGCGGCACCTGCGGACATTGCATAGCGAAAAGGGAATGACTCCGAGACGGTTTGACTTCGAAATAATTATGGAGGTACCAAAGCGCCATTATACAAGGTATCAAATGTGGTTAATATAACTTAACTCTTACCCTTGCTGAGCCGTGCCCCGCGCAGGCTTTTCGGATATGGCCCAGACACGGCTGTGATGTGCCTTACGCTGCTTAGCAGAGCTTACGGGGCATTAACTGCGTGTCCTTGGAAAAAAACATCGGTTCGGGTACATCAGGTCAAAGAGCTATAACGTTATCCCGGGGGGGGGTTTAAGGCCCATATTCGTTTTTTTCGCTTTTGTGCTGCATTCTGTCATGCGTACTTTGGATGTAATGCATGTTGTGACCTAATTTGACCTATGACCTTTGACGACCTCTAGTGAACTTTATAAGCCATAGTACTTCCACATCTGACCTCAGGACTCTCACTGGCAGGGTCCAGAACGCGATAGTTCCTCCCATCTGACCTCGGGACTCTCACTGGCAGGGTCCTGAACGCGATGGCCCAGCCGTACTCGTTCTACCCCTACACGACGGCTGCCCTGGAGGGAAGTGTAGGCACGCGCGACCGCTGTGCCCGCCTCTTCCCTTCCTGCCCAGCCAGCGGCCAGGGCGACTTCGTCGACATCTTCAACAACCTCAACCAGAACGTGGATGGCGGCGTCAGCGCTCTGTTGCCGCCAGTACGTGTGCCTGCCCTAGACGCCTTCTACCAGGGCTGAAGCAGCCAAGAAGTCTAGTCGATACATCTGACCTGCTGGTGAGCAGGTCCGTGCCAAAAGACTCAGTGAGGACAAGCTGCTGACCTTGCATCAGTTCCGTTCGGTAAAGGATGGCTCGCGACGCCTCATGAGAATGGACGTGAAGGACGTCTCATGCTACCTGAGTTGAGATATCCCCTGTTTAAATAGGCGGTCGGGGCCGACACTACTCCCGTGGTGGTGAGCATCCACGGCTGAGCTCCCAGATTGTGCGGGACCAGAGGTAGGAGGAACCGTGCGTGGTACAGAAGATAGTGACCGGCTTTTTGAGCTGTACTGCTTTCCAGGGAACAACTAGGGCAAACATCCGTAACTCAAGTCGTTGTTTCAACTGTAAAATGAGCCAAAAATTCAAAAGAAAGTATGGAAAACGCCACAAGTTTGTATATAGTGTTATATATTTGTTTGGAAAAATCAAGGCAGCCTTACACTAGTGCCTTGTTATAGGCATTACAAGTTTTCGTCGTTGGATTTGTACTCGGAATACTCTCGCGTTTGTATTTAGATAAAGCTTGCACATGTCGCAAGCCGTTAGCTTCGAGAACTGAAATCCCAGTTTCAATAAACAACAGGGGCAGAACTGAGTGGGCAACAGGCATTTTCAAAGTGTCCACACTGGTAGTTCATGCAGTCATGAGCGTGGCGCGTGCTTTTGCTCGTGTTCGTCAGACGGCGCTTAACCTGCCAGGGGCCACGATGGCCCCCCAAGGTTTTTCCGAGATAGCAGAAAACGACGAGGCGCAGCACCGCGGTTGAGGGCTCTACCTCTCACTGCATCATTTTCCCATCATCCCTGAAATTTTTACCCCGGGTCACCCAAGGTCAGGTCACCAGACGAGGTCAACCAAGGTCACCCACTTCGCCTTTAGAGCTCTGTAAGAGCCACATTTCAAAGTCGATCGATTTGAAACTTCCTACACTTCATGACCTTTCCAGGGTCTACAAGGTGTATATCCGGGATTTTTGATTTCGTGCCCTGAGGTCAGGTCACGAGGCGACCTCTCCCATTGGAAAAGCATGGGAAAAGCTATTTCATGATATAAAAGCCACAAAAATGATTGCAAATACTCAGACTGCTCAGAACAACGTTTTGGACACCCTTTCACGGATCCCAGGGGTCATATTTGCCCTTTGACTTTTCCAAGGTCATCCAAGGTCACCAGAGGTCAAAAACAGTATTTTGACAATAACTTTGACCTAATTGAGCTAAAGCGGTGAAACAAACACCATTGTGTTTGTCTTGTCACTGGCTTTCATTTGATATACGGCAAGGTCGCTTTTGACCTTTCGTGACCTCAGGTCATATTAGGTCACGAGGTGACCTCTGGCGGTTAAACCACTGGCGGGAGGTCTTTACGTTCCACATAGCGGAAAAAGTACTGGCAATTTGCTATCAAATGTACTTTACCAGGTCTCAATGGTTCTAATGACATAAGAGTTATGCCCAGTTTGCTTAATCATTGCATATTTGAGTGAAAATAGCCGATCTTGACCTAATTTGACCTCTGGAGGTCAAACCATTGACCTGAGCACTAAAACATGCGAAGTAATTTCTACTGAATTCACGCGAGCTTTCATTGCACTTTGCAGATTTGCGCTAACGCCCATATTTTCGGAGTTAGAGGGGGCCATCGATGGCCCCCGTGGGGCGAAGGTGGCGCCGGACCCCGGTGGGGCGCGGGTTAATACTGCGTCGTCCGCGTGGCGGCACTTCATTGGCCATCATGCCTACCGACAACCACGGGGATTACTCGATAGGTACCCTCTCAGGAAGATGTTTTCTGGGTTGCCATCTGTGGCAACGGTCTTTGTAGGCAAGCTCCGGTGTAATTTATGTTAACATAGCTTCGGTCACGTTTGCGGATTCTTCACGCTGCATATTGGAGGAATGGCGGGTTTTCGGTGTATGTAGGTGTGGCAGGAGACGTGTTTGTATACGCATGTACGTGAAAGCGGGTCAGCCGCATAATGTTGTGTCCAGAAACTCCGTGCCATGGTTTAGAGTCGCACCATTCGTCTCCATACGTTTTCTGAAGGAGATCGGCGTCATGTTGCCGAGGCCATGATTGTCCGAATTTCTTTATAAGGCTTCCAATTGTTGTGGAGAACCAGAATGGTAATCTACGATTCATTCCCAGCACTAAAGGGCCAAACGTATATGAGGACCCGAAACCGTGATTTGAGCATCTGTGATCTAATTGCTTGAGTGTTTTTGCACCTCTGATCTAATTGTTCGAGTGTTGTTGACATACCTCGCCGTGGTAACGGTTAACCCCTTATGAATAACGTGCATGTATAACCAGTGCCATTAAACCCTCATCGACCCGCGTGTTCAAAAGACAAACGACCCGACACGTTCGGGCACCACCTCTGAGGGAGTAGCACCAGTATGGTAGTGATGCGATGGACAAAATAAAACACTGACTGAAAGACGCTCTCTCAAGTGGCGGGTTATGTGTAGTCACTGGCGGACGCAGGAGCGCCGTTTTTTTGGGGGGGGCTAACTCTGGAAAAATCGTAAAAACTTTTTTTAATCGGCCAAAATTTCGCCATTTTGGGCGCTTAAAAAGCCCCAAAAAGTTAAAAGGGCCGCTAGTGTTCATACCTCGTTCAAAACATTAATAACGCAGAAATGCGTGTCTGCTTCTTCTTTTTGCACTCTTTTATCTAAGTGATTTGTATCTGAGAGCAGTTTGAAGAGAAATAAGAGGATATTCACGATATCTGCTCCAGTCTTTTGTGTCACGTGATCAGCAGGTCTCGCCATGGGCCAGTATACTACTGCACAAACTCAGAGGAGACTGAACACATTGTGACAGCTCAACGAAAAGGAACCGTTCAGAAAAAAATAAACACTAAAAGAGAGCTGTTCGGTGTAGCCAACGATCCTTTGTCCACAAATTTCGAAGCCATCTTTCGCGCGACCATGGATATATTTTCACAGTATCCTCACAGCGGCAATGTGATGAGAACCTTATCACTCTGAGACGGTCAGATGAATGATGCATGTTTCTAGCAGCACCCAATGCCCAGCATCGCCAATCTGTGCCCTGGATGCTCTTTGCTCACACACTCCACAGACAGTATCTAAACAATAACGACAGCAGGCACTGTGCCGGAAACAACCGTCCTCACCATAAAAACAGCCGCACACGACCGTCAAAAACGCACGTAGCCTCTACCACTCCGGTACTTCAAACACCTCCTTCGCACTGGATTTCCGCACGCGGACTGTGCCAACTTTCGAGGTGCTGCCATTTGGCGACCCCTCCGATAACTTGCGCTTATTCATCTTGCCGGTAGATGTCTCCGAGATCGAAACCTTTACAGGTGGCCGTGACGTGCGAACAGAGACATCAGCTTTAGCATCCTCCGCGATCCTCGGAGGTTTTTCTGTGGACGGGGCCGGCGTTTTCTGCCCCGTCACCGCCGCAGGCACTCCGCCTGGCTGTGCAGTGTTGTCCTTTCGGTTCGCGTCCTCCCACTGCTCGTACGTAGAGAGGGTGAACAGACCTGTCGCCTTGACGTTCTGCAGGACCTGACTGGCCTGGTCTCGACGATCCAGAGACACAAACGCTGACGTATCGTCTATCCACTGCACGTGGACCCTGCTGAACGGGCTGAACAGCTGGATCAGATCGTTGGTTTTCCAGTGACTGGGAAAGCTGATGTGGAACACATGGTCACGTGACGGCGTGACGTCATCACCGGTGAGGTTCAGGTAGGGCATGTCAGCCATCCGGAATGCGAAAACCTTGTTGGTGAAAGGCTTCACAATATCAGCGCTGGGAGACAGCAGCGGCCGTGGGGGCGCCAGCAGCAGGCCCAGGTAATTCACCATGGACGCGAAGCACATCCCCGTGAGATAGGCATCGTATCCTGCCTCGTGGTACTTGTTATCGCCGACGGTGTACTTGGTGCCCTCGCCCTCGCCCACGACAGACGGCATGCTGAAGGGATGGATGGTGAGCGACTCCACCAGCTGTGCCAGACCGGTGGAGATGATCTGGTCCCGGAATGGCTGGGTGGACGCCATCACCTTAGTGTCCACCAGGCAGGGGAACACAGCAGTAAGCACCGACTTGAACTCCTCGTACGTTTCCGGCAGCGGACAGAGAAACTGGTGCACCATGTGCAACAGGTCCAACAACATGTTGTGACCCACTACAGGCTTTCCCGATTCGCTGATGGCGCTGAAGACCTGTGAAAAGCCGGCAGCTTCGTCCACTTTTTCCTCCAGCTTCCGTTTCTGCTGTTGCTCCCGCTCCGACGGGCTGAGTTGTCTGGAGACTCGAAGACGACGCCTATCTCCGGGCAGCTTGAGGGTCTCCAGCTCCAAAGGTGTCGTAACGCTGGAGCCGGCGTGGTCATAGAGCAGCTTCCGCTGGAAGCCCGTCAAGCCGTCAAAGTCCAAAAACTCCTCCGATGACTCCACGAACTGCTTGATCTGTGCGATGGCGTCCTCCAGAAACTGCGCCTTGTCCTCGGGCACAGGCTGGGGCGTGACGGTGGCGCCACCTTCGCTGCTGTTCGGCTGCCTCTCAGCCAGCTTCTCAGCCAACTGCAGCTGTAGCCGTTCTCTCAGAACATCCAGCTGTGCAGGCCGCATGAAGGGAATCCCGTCCCTAATCAGGCGATTGAAGTCGAAGCCATTGGTTACAAGAAAGTCCAGGCTGGACGGCTGACACAGGAACGAGCCTTGGCTGCCGCTGCGAGGGAACAGGTAGAAGTTGAAGGTGCTTTGTGAGTACCTCTGCTTCTCGTCGTCCAGCCTGAACGCAGATAATCCGAACTGAACGACGAGATAGTCCTGTGCGTTCCTGCGCAGATGGTGGTACCGCTGGCCAGGCGTGTCGTAGGCACAGGACTTTCCGCCGGCCGAGAGTCCAGTGAACTCGCAGTCGATGGCGATGAACGAGGCCTTCGAGATGGCATTCTGGACGTTCGGCAACTGCTCGGCAAAGTTAAGTCTTGTGATATCCATGGGGGGTTCTTACGTAGCAAAAGCCCACACATAGGTACCCGAAGCCGAGAGCCCTACCAATCTGAGCGCAGAATTACCTGGGCAGCACCAGCCCTGGTCTTACCAGGTCGTTTGGTGAAAACTGGGTAATGCTTGAAACTGACCGACCATGGATAGCACAAATGACTTCGCAACCAACTTAGGTGTATGTTTCAATAATCGTTCGGACTTCAGCAGACGAAGCACCCACAAAGCATCTGAAACGCATAATGGAGTCATTCATTTAATTGTAACTAGCTCTGATGAAAGGACAAATGACTTCGCGACCAACTTGGGTGTATGTTTCAATAATCGTTCGGACTTCAGCTGACGAAGCACCCACAAAGCATCTGAAACGCATAATGGAGTCATTCATTTAATTGTAACTTGCTCTGATGAAAGGACAACACCTGGGTGTGCTGTTTGCAGAACGTGCACGACCACCGGCCCAGACCACTTTCATTACACAATTTGCCTCTATAATAACACAAATGATCCTGGGAGCACGGAGCGGTCCGGGGGTCTGAACCACCTTCTCCACTGCAGGGCAACTCAGATCCAGATACACTCAGATCCCATCCTAAGATCTGATAAGTTACGGCCAAAACAGCCCGAGTTTTCTCGGCAAGTTTTGAATAAGACATATGTAGTTCTAAACATGTAATATTTATTTCCACAAACCTCATGATATGTTGCATTGAGGAAGAAGGCACAATAACTAATAGGCAATAAATGGCAGATAGTGTGGATCCACTTCTGTAAATCAATGTTTGCGTGTGCGAGAGAGAGTGAGAGTGAGAGAGTGAGAGTGAGAGAGAGAGAGAAACACGTATTCTTTTACCATTTGCATTGCATGCATTTCTTAACTTGCACATCTTAGGCTTGCTGCATTAGCTGCATCGTTTCATAGGCGGATCCATGATTTTTGACAGTGGGACATTCCCATCGGAGAGCGTCGCACGTTGTAAGATGGTCAGCACGAGTTAGCGGCAAGACCCGAGGATATATCTCGGGCGGGGTAAGGGGGTTCTGGATAAGCGATATCAAAGGCCTTATCTCCGACGGACCATGAGGGGGTTGTGACCACTCCCTCTCATGGACTGGAATCCATTCCTATCGGTTAGTCAAATTCAGGTCATAATCAACCCTGACTGCCTCACCCAATACTCTCAATCGAGTCAATTCACGTGCAAAGTTAGGGTGAATCAGAGTGATCGACTCACTCACTCGGAGCGCTGGGTCGAGTCACAGCCGTAGTGATATTCAAAACATCCGTCCAGATCAGATTGCCTAACACTATAAGTTTGTGGGGGAAATGAGAGCTAGCATCTCTCGGGAGGCAGTCGCGACGCAGCGTCCGAAGAAAAACGGAAATGCCCCTTACGAAGTCATAGACAGCAGCGCTCCACAAGGAACGCGCAAGAGATCCAGTTTCATCTACGGCCACGTTGGGCTGCTAAAAAAATAAACAAAAGTTTCGCGATATTTGTTCCCATACCAGCCGATATCAAAGCAATGCTCACAAGCAGTCCAACCCTGCCAGCCGATATGGCACCAGAGCTCACCGGTGGCGCACCCCTACCAGCCGGCGCAGCAAATGTCTTCACCTGCAGCGTACCCACTACCAGCCCGCTACCATCAGCAGATCCAGGAGGAAGAGAGGCAGGGGGTAGGTGCCCCCATCGACCCTCGGCGCACCCCTTAAATGGCCACGGCGCTGCTCTGCAGGGTCGATAGCGCACCCCCTCTGAAATGTCGCTTCCCCCTCCTCCCAGGATGCAAAAATCGGCGCCCTGCGATAGAATTTGGCACCCACCTGATAGGTTTTGTTGGCACAAATGTGGCGCCTCATTGGTCCGGATGGTGCCCCCGCCCCATTCCAATCTGCTATCTTGGATCCGCCTATGCGCTACGCAGTCATATTTACCGGTCGCGCACCACTACTGGCCGACGTCGCACCATTGCTCAATACCTTCATTACAAAATACATGACAAATACTTGAATAACATATAGTCTCCTTTGAAAACATTCAAAAGCGAAGGAATGGACCACAACAATATTGACAATCAAATACTCAATCGTGCCCATGCGCTGCTCCTCCTCCTTGTTTTGGGTACACACAAATACAGTGGTCACCGGCTGCAGCCATTTGCTTACTAGAGGTGGGACTTTTTTGCCCCAATCCCGGCCCAAGGACCCAATCTAGTCTCAGCGAGACTAAAGCAGGGACAAAAGGCTAATTGCCAGGACTATGATGGGACCAGAAGCAAACAGGTTCGATATTATTTTACAATTAGGTGAGCAATTACATACGACCTTCTACTAACCATCAACTCACATCATCTTATGTGCTGAGAACAAATTAAATCACAATTTCCTCCGCAAATTTTTTAGCATTGAATTTACCACCTATCTTACCACACCAATGCTCACATCAGACTTGTTTAGTCAAGACTCAGAGTCCGAGTCGACTCAAGTTTTGCTAGTGAGAATTGAGTCCACTCACTTCCAGATTTGGATTGGGTCAGATTCGACTCAACTGCTTGACCAGTTAAGTCGAGTCAGAACCAGAGTCGGCCTCCAAGCTGTGAGTCAGAGTTAAGTCAACTCTCCATTCCTGCTTTCTAAGCTCCCACTGGCTGTGCCCACCCGGCAGCTCCGCACCAGAGCTACATTTCATGTGATGTAAGCTCGGATAATTACCGTCCGGAACGGTTTATTTTTCCGAATACCGAAGGCGTGCGACGCCTTTTTAAATGCAAACCGCGATGTAGATGTGTACGATCAAAGTGTCACCGAATTCAAGAAACGCGTTGTTTTATACTTACGTGACAGGAGATAATGACGATCGGCTGTGCCTGTTTCTGTATTGATATTCATTGTTTTAAACCTTTTGACTTCACCTGTCAGTGGGTGCCCATGCCTGTTGGTGATTCTTGAAATACATAAATACATACAACTCAACACTAAGGTATTTCTCAACATATGTGATCGCATGACTGACATTTATAAACTTTCATACACAGTTTCAAAAGCACACACATTTGTTAGTAGCAATAGCATACAAATTAGCAATAGCATTCGCCGACGTCGCCCACCGCGCTGCGTGCCTCGTCCGAGATCGTACCGGAAACCATGCTGCCGCGAGGTGGTGGCTGACGCTGCACTCCCCCGCCCGGGCGGGCGTGAGCGACCTCTGCCTGATCTGCTGTCGTGCTCCTTGGGTGAAGAGGCATGTGGGTGATGAGGCGTGTCAGGAGGAGCCCTGCTGGCGCTGTGAAGCGCTTTCAGGCTCGCGATATGCTCTCCACCAGCGATCCCACAGCGCCGCATGCCGTCACCTGATGGCTGACCTGGAGCCCGTGCGCGGACACCGTTCGGAGGATGATCGCGCTGGGCCTGAGCGACTTGGTCGGCTGTTTCTGCAACCTAGTATCCGGCCCCTTTAACAGCGCAGAGGCCAGCGGTGGCAGGGGCGCGCATTCCTTGCTGGCGGCGTTACTATAATGCTCAGAGGATACTGACTATTCAATTTCTGGCGACATATACCGACGCCGATCGCTGACTCGTGCCGGACCCGTAGGATCGGACCGTCTCCCGTAGGACCACCATCGGCCGCGTGATTGAGGTAAGACAACCCCCTCTAGTGCATCCTCAGGGATGGATGTCCAGATCTCGTCCTTGCTGACCATCTCCTCTCACCATATATCCTGAAGAGACACATCAGGATGGATACATGTGTGGCTAGAGGAGTGACCCTGTTTATTCGGTGACGGTGGAGTGTGAGCCCCTCACTGCCTCCGAGCTGACATGCTCCGTGGCGGGACACAATTAACCTGTGTGTGCAGGAGTCATCGTGCGGCGCAGTCGCATTGTGAAACAAGCTTCTCGGCAACTAACGTCTTGCGTGAAGGAATGCCTCAGGTGATGCTGGTGACTTGAGCCTGTTTGATGATTCAGCTGGTAATCTCAGGTGATATTCATACACAGGGAAGTGTTTCTTCTGTTATTATAATTGTCAGCATCATTTTCCAACTTGCTGGGTTTCACTGATCTGCTTGGTGCACGGGCTGTTGGTGCTATGTGCACTCTGTCCCTCAGCATACTTATGCCTTCATCATTGTATATATGCCTAGGTCATATTGGACAGACTGGAGATTGGGACCACAGGGATGAACCTGGTGCCAAATGCTGTGACTGGTGGTACCACCTGAGGCACCCAGTGGTTAAAATCCGGGTGAGAGCTTCAATATGTTATCACACTTTTGTGTCTCGTCTTACCTCAGAGTTGTCAATTGGCTGACAGTGTTCGAGTCCAAGTCATGAAGCCGTGGAGCTGGAACGACAGTGAGATGTGTGCTCAGTGGGGGAAACTGTGGTCATCGTTCCCAAGAATGACTACGTTCCCAATAATGGGAACAATGACCCATATTTGGAAACGCATTTGCCATCGTAGATTCAAACTGGAATTTCAGACAGCTTGAAACAAATAAAGGCGTATATCTACCGAATTATTTCAATATGTCAGTTTTCCGGAAAAAATATGGCGGCCAAAGGCGGATCCAGGGGGCAAAGTGGGCACGTGCCCCATAGGCAGATCCAGGGGGCAAAGGGAGTTTGTGCCCCCCATCGACCCTCTGCGCTCCCTGAAATGGTCACGGGCCCCCTGAAATGCTGCTTCCCACCCCCCCCCAGGATGCGAAAATCGGCTCCCACCGATAGGATTTTGCGCCCATCCGAGAGGGTCTTCCGGTAAAGAATGGCGCCACCGGGAAGGCGTCCCCTCGATCGGAAATCCTGGATCCGCCTATGATAGCGGTCCAAGGATAAAGGCCTACCCCTACCCCTGCATGAAGCAGGCTCAAAGGAGTAGAAGGAGGCATAGGCGGATCCAAGTTTTTTTTCGAAAGGGGCGTCATCCGAGCAGGGGGTGCCAAATTCTATCATAGAGTGGCCAATTTTCACATCCAGGACTTCTTTTGGGGGGGGCTAGGGGCTCAAGCGTCTCCCGCCATAGCCTTCGATCAGTCTCCGTGTATGTTTTTACTACATGCACTCTGATATCTTGAGGGGGGGTGGGCTTGAGACCCTAGGGAACCCCTATTAGGGGGCGCAAAATCTTATCGGATTTTCGCATCTTGGGGGAGGGGGGCGGTGGGAAGCAACATATCAGGGGGGCGCCATCGACCTTTGAGGGGGCACCGTGACCATTTCAAGGGGCGCCGAGGGTTGATCAAGGGGGTCGCCAAGGGTTGATCAAGGGGGTCGGCAAGGGTTGATCAAGGGGGTCGCCAAGGGTCGATGGTGGGGGGGGGTGGTGCCGAGGGTTGTTGTTGGTGTTTTCCCTCCGGCCGGATCATCTCGGCGTAGCCCGAGGGCCTGTGGGCCGGGGGCGGCCAGGAGGGCCGCGATCACGTCGTCCTCTCGGATCGTCTCCCGGCTGGGAAAGATGGACCCCAGCAGTCGCAGTCGGTCCCCATCAGTGCCGGGCACGCCATCAGCATGGTGCCGAGGGTCGATGGGGGAGGGGCGCCGAGGGTAGATCGGGGAAACGTGACCCTCTTTCCCCGCCTGGATCTGCCTATGAATGAAGCACCCCAGTAGAAAATATCGAGTTGATGCATCGGCGCACCATAATTCATCAAAACACTACGGAATAATTCAAACAATCTTGGGGACAAAAAACTACAGGATCTAAAAACTTTCAGATACAAATCAATATAAAAAAGCTTAGAAAATGTGAAAATACCAATTTCAAGCACTACTTCATAAACAGATGAAAGGCACGGTTTTCCTCTATTTCCTCATTCATCAGCACATGGTGGGCAGCAACTGTGTGACGCCAAGAGAAATATTTTTTCCGTCTACAATTTTGGAATTTTGTTTTTATACTACTATTTTTTCATTGAATTTCCCCAAAATTATCTAAAAAATAATACCTGTCTGGCTGCACAGTTTCAGAGCAATCTTTGCATCGTTCTTTACCGTTGGGGCTGGATCACACAGTTTAGATCAATATTTGAGGGAGGGTTCAAAGACAGATTTTCTAATTCAAAGTAGAAACCCCCTCAAATTTTAAGAAGAGTTAAAATTGACCAGGTAGAAAGATACCCCTTGTCTTTTCTAAGCTCCTGTTGTGTTTTCTGAAAACATCGTTCTGGGCGTTCCCATCCTTGGGAACGTGCGTTTCCATTTATGGAAGAAGCGTTCCCAAATATGGGTCAATATTCCCATTATTGGGACCGTAGCTATTCTTGGGAACGCTGACCACAGTTTTCCCCCACTGTGCTACTTGAATTTCCAAGGCAGGTATTTGATTGAGTTGTGCTCAACTTTGGATGGAGTGCAGCTGATGGCTGTAGGCCGGTGATGCTGGAACTAATCTTGCTTGAGATATATTGGATGTGATGGGAGTCGGTTGTTAGCTGCCAACAGTCTTGGTGTGGGCACTCGTCTGGGGACGGGCTGTGCCGGTGGGTGCATTGGTGAGGGTAGTGCACAGAGGTATTATGGTAGTAGGCAGATCACATCTCGCAGTTCAAAAGGATCACATCAGAAGGTCCACTGATCAAAGGGTCTAATGTTCATAGGCTCTACCCTCTGAAAGTTAGACCTTTTGAATAATAAGTCCAACGTTCAAAAGGTCCAAAAAGGTGTGCACAGATGCTTGAGAGTGGGGTGTATGATGCCGCAGAGGCGTGCTAAGACACATGATTATAGGAGGAAATGAGGGTTAGGTTGGGTTAGGTTAGGTTAGGTTAGGTTAGGTTAGGTTAGGTTAGGTCAGGTCAGTTGTGTATGCCCTTGGTCCCTATTTTCTAGTCTGGGGATATCACCCCTCTTTCCAGATTCTGAGCACGGCTCTGGTCTGGGTACCACTTTGGGAAATGTTTTAGAAATATCCCCACATTCTGCAAGAAAATCCCTAGAGGTGAAACAGACGGAGGGAGGGAGGGTTTGAGTAGTGGTAAGTGGTACCCAGACCAGAGGCGCACCCAGATTCTGGAAAGAGGGGTGAAATCCCCAGACTAGGAAATAGGGACCAAGGGCATACACAACTGACCTGACCTGACCTAAGCTAAGCTAAGCTAAGCTAAGCTAAGCTAACCTAACCTAACACTCACCCTCACCCTCATTGCGTCCTATTATCAGGTGTCTTAGCACGCCTCTGCAGCATCATGCACCCAACTCTCATTCATCTGAACACGCCTCTTTGGACCTTTTGAATGTTGGACTTATTATTCAAAAGGTCTAACTCTCTTTAACACAAAAAACAACAACAACCAAACTCAAACCACCAAACACAGCAAAAACAAGCAAGCAGCCCCAAGCGGGCCCCAAACAGCCGGCCCCCCGGCCCGCGGCGGGGGTAGAGCCTATGAACATTAGACCCTTTGAACGGTGGACCTTCTGATGTGATCCTTTTGAACCGAGATGTGATCTGCCTACTACCATAATACCGTGCACAGACCCTCACCCTCGCATCCTGAATAAACACCTCTGCAGCTGAAGTGGGGAAAACCAGAAATCATAAATAAATCTAGAACTTAGCACAAAATCAGGATCTTTTAATTTTGAGGGTGCACACCATACACAGTTCTAATCTCATTCACATCCAATAATTCACACTTAGGAACCCACATCTTCATTTCCTATTTTCTTTCTTCATTTGAATGCAAACACTAACAAACTAAGTAATATAAGCACCAAATAAAGGATACGAAACGTTCTTATTTTGCACAGAAGCCTTGAAATGGGTCGTCTAAACGCAAACTAAAAGCTTCAATTACCTGCTATTTCAAAGCACTACCAAAAGCAATAGAGACTACCTATCTTGATTTGTCGTGACTTGAGGACATACCATACCCTGTTGGGAAGTAAGATACCTTTACTTAAAGATACGTTCAAGAGGAATTCCTCCACGCCCAAGTGACGTCACATGGGCGTACAGGAATTCCTTCACCGCTGAGCCGTGTGTTGAACTGCTGCTAATGGCACTTCCCGCTTACGAATTTGTGAGAATACACGGTAATCAAGTTGATCCCAAATGCAATTAATGATGATTCAATTTTCAATTCTGTGCCTCTATTTGCAAAAATTTTGATATTTAATCATTTAATTTTCCCATGTTATATTCTACGAGGTGTGACGTCACATCCGGTGGTCTGCGCTTGCTGTTGGAGGGGGAAGTACCTGGGTACACACTATTGGTATTATGGTAGTAGGTAGTAGGCAGATCACATCAGAATGTCCAAGGTTCAAAGGGTCTAATGTTCATAGGTTCTACCCTTTGAAAGTTAGACCTTTTGAATAGAAGTCCAACGTTCAAAAGGTCCAAAGAGGCGTGCTCAGATGCATGAGAGTGGGGTGCATGATGCCGCAGAGGCGTGCTAAGACACATGATAATAGGAGGCAATGAGGGTTAGGTTAGGTTAGGTTAGGTTAGGTCAGGTCAGGTCAGGTCAGGTCAGGTGTGTATGCCCTTGGGCCCTATTTCCTAGTCTGGGGATTTCACCCCTCTTTCCAGAATCTGAGTGCGCCTATGGTCTGAGTACCACTTTATACTACTCCTCAAACACTCCCTCCTTCTGTCTGTTTCACCCCTTGGGATTTTCTTGCAGAATGTGGGGATATTTCTAAAAAAAATTTCCAAAGTGGTACCCAGACCAGAGCGCACTCAGAAGTGATACCCCCAGATTAGGAGATAGAGACCAAGGGCATACACACCTGACCTGACCTGAACTGACCTGACCTGACCTGACCTGACCTGACCTGACCTGACCTGACCTGACCTGACCTGACCTAACCTAACCTAACCTAACCTAACCTAACCTAACCTAACCTAACCTAACCTAACCTAACCTAACCTAACCTAACCTAACCTAACCTAACCTAACCTAACCTAACCTAACCTAACCTAACCTAACCTAACCTAACCTAACCTAACCTAACCTAACTCTCATTTCCTCCTATTATCCTTTGTCTTAGCACGACTCTGTGGCATCATGCACCCCACTCTCATGCATCTGAGCACGCCTTTTTGGACCTTTTGAACGTTGGACTTCTCATTCAAAAGGTCTAACTTTCAAAGTGAAGAGCCTATGAACATAGACCCTTTGATCAGTGGACCTTCTGATATGATCCTTTGAACCGCGAGATGTGATCTGCCTACTACCATAACACCCACTCTGTTTGTGCACAGAAAATAAAACTCAGTCCCAGTGGCGGATCCAGGGGGGGCAAAAAGGCAATTTCCCCCAAAACGGAAAAGCTTGGGGCAAAACTATGTTTTTGCCCCCTCCCAAAGCGATCGACTTTCTTTTTCCCCCGACTCCTTTTTAGCTTGTAAGCAAGATTTTGGTGCTTCAACCTCTCAACTTCAAACAGAATTAGTGAAGTTCAGTGTAAATATTGGGGCTTGGATAGGAAAAAAAGTATCTTGAGTTCATATTGTTCACCCCGTGTCGTTTTTTTTGCTTTTCGTCTCCAGTTCCCAAAATCCTACCAAAAAGGCATATTGTAACGCAATTTTCCACTGCGCGACGTTTTTTTTGCTTTTCGACTTTGGTTTGCCCCTCCCAAACTACCCGGCTAGATCCGCCACTGCTCAGTCCTATCTCTGTCAGTGCGAGAATAATTTCAAACTTCGCGAAACTAACACAAAAAATACATAAAGAAACTTTTCGCAACAAACCATCCCTCTTCAAAAATGAGGACTGTTGTCATTCACCACTTGCTCAGTCGGTTGCTCAGTCCACGGTTCCTATAGATTGTAAAGTATGTAAAGTAAAGGTATCTTGCCTATAGATAGCTCAGTCGTGCTTTTTGATTACCATGGGTTTTTGTGTGCGTCATCACGCCACAGGGGAATCCCCACGCCAGCCAGTCACAAGTCGTGTTATTGGGTCTATGTCAAAAGGTCCTCTGTTCAAAGGGTCCACCGTTGAAATGGTCCACTGTTCAAAAGGTCCACCAATCAAAGGTTCCACTGTTCAAAGGGTCCACCGTTGAGATGGTCCACTGTTCAAAAGGTCCACCAATCAAAGGGTCCACCGTTCAACGCTTCCTGTCATATGACCTATTCGTCATAAATACCGCGGTGGTTGTGTCGGCTTTGATGTGCAGGACTACAGTCATTTGTCTCTACTACCTATTGTGTCATCCATGGATACAATGGACAGATTGGGGAGTAAATCCCACAAGATGAGTCAGTGGGAGAAGTGGCTTTTCAAGCTGTGGACGATTTGAACGTTGGGTCTTCCAGCGATTACCATGCACAAGGGCGTTTCAGAAATCCTCTACAATTCTGAAGGTTTTACAAGCTAGTGGACCCTTTGAACGGTGGACCCTTTGAACGGTGGACCCCATTAATGTTAGAACATATGAACAGTGGACCTTTTGAATGGTGGACCTGCTGAACGGTGGACCATATGAATGCCACCCAATGCTCATTATTTGTTTGTTTTTGAGAGGGTGTGTGAGTGTGCTGCGTGGATTCGTCAATCAATGCGCAGTGTAGTATTTATTAACCGAATTTTTCACATGTTAGTTCAGAATGTATGGGGGCAGGAATTGTCACCTATGTCATATGTTGAAATATTGATATTGATTCTTGTTTTTTTGCATTTGAAACGTTGCTTATTGTTTCAATTATGACTGCTCATGAAGGACATGCCTTACAAACGAAAGGCCCTCGAGGCCTTCATCTAAATCACCTTTAAGCGTTGAGCATTTTTATTCATTCTTTTACAGCAAATGGCTTATGTAATGAGTTAATGCATTATGATTGGCATATCTTAGAAGTAAATGTGCAGTCAGTAAATAGTTAATGTCATGAATATACGTATGTACTGGAAAGTGCTTAATACTGAAGGGAACGTGCATTTTATGTGTGCATACTTAGCCACCATTCTGAGTCATATATAAATCTGACTCAATAATTATTTGAGGCTGAGTCAAGTTAACTCACTTCTAAATTTTGATGAGCATAATTGGCTCACCATTTTCAACATGGCAAGTATAGTCAGAATCAGTCAGCTGTTGAGTTGTGAGTCAGAGTGGAGGTGACACAATAGAATTTGAGCCATTAACAAGCCAGTCTGCAAAGTATGGCAGCAGGCCAGACAAGTCGCACCAGTCATCCAAAATTATCGCACCACCAGCCTAAAAAAATTCGCACCAATCTGCCATATACCAGGGAGAAAAACACACACATTCCTACCCCACACGATGCAATACTACCTCTCTTATTAGTTAGTTAAGGACTTTTTATAAGGCCCCCTCCTGTGTCTTCAGAGCTATTCAGCCATTATTTTTTTGGTTTTCAGTGCCGACTTCCTCGCACCAGTCTTGCAAATTCGCACCAGGCTGATAAAATTCCCACCACTCGCTCTTGTCTCCAAGGGCACTCGCACCGACGAGATCTCATCGAAAATGCCATACTTTGCACACTGGTTAACAAGTCTGCTTCCAACATTGGATAAGTATTTTGTTGGGCACCATGCTGCCTCCAAGAACATTAGATAAGTATATTCGGGGACACCATTCAGGACCATTAGCAAGCTTGTAATGCTTGTGTGGTGTCCAAAGGCAACCAATGACTGAATAAATATAAGGGGATAATTTTAGCTATTTACCAATGTGCAAAGTATGGCACTTTTGATGAGATCTCATCAGTGTGAGTGCCCTTGGAGACAGGAGTGAGTGGTGCAAGTTTTATTAACTTGGTGCATATTTGCGAGACTGGTGCAAGGGAGGTGACACTGAAAACCAAACAAATAATGGATGAAGGGTTATACAAACACAGGAGGGGGCCTTATGATACTAACTAACTAATAAGAGAGGGAGCATTACATTGTGTGGTTAGGGATGGGTGCGTTCTTCTCCCTGAAAAATTGCAGATTGCTGAAAATTTTAGGCGGCTGGCAGTGCAAATTTTTGGGAGAATTTTAGATGGCTTGGGTTACTTGTCTGGCATGCTGCTATACTTTGCAGACCGGGCTAGTCACACAATCTGGTAAGCCAAATAAACATGAAAAGAGTGAGACAAAAAATTGTGCCTGCGGTTCAGGAACATATAAATATGAAGAGACACAGAGAGCTGGACACACATACAAATATACATATTACTAAATACAAAAGATGGGACAAAAGAAAATAAAGGTTTTAAATGACAAAAAGAAAAGGCTGTTGGGACCCAGCCTAGACTGCTACTTTTGGCTAATCTACATTGAGATGTTGAACCTGAGACAGGGATGAGCTTTTTCCAATAAGTCCCACTTTGAATCCAAATAATTTTTTTAATTTTTACCATGTGGCACATGTGTGTTTATAAGCACACCAATTACCATTGTGCTGACATGCTACTGGTCCGGGTGAAGCTGCAACTTACTAAGACAAGCACAATTGTCTTGATCGGAAATAATCACACTCAAAAGAAAATATATGGTGTGCTTCCACAATACATGCACTTGCTGTAAGCATTGCATGGCTTCTGCAGTCACTTCAGCGTCTAATGTGGGTATTGGTCACTGTACCGTCACTACCCTAGTCACGACATCCTGGTTTCGCGGTATGCTGCTGCGGCGGAGCGGTGCAGGTGTAACTGCTGGAGCCGCCGGTCCCAGGCTCGAGCTCTCTAGCTCCTGCGATGCTGAGGGTGTTACGCAGGGGCCTCGCGACGTGGCACTGCGTGTGTCAGTGGTACTGTAGGCGTTTTATCCAGCACCGGAGGTGACGTCGCCGGCGCCTTGGGACGTCCAACAGTACGTGCTGAGGTGCCCCCCAAGCGATGAGAGCTCTGTGGGCACATGCAGTGGCACTGAGCACGTCACAGCGGCACCGGGATGGCCAGGGACGGCGCCGCACGTGTGCTGGTCTCTTGGGGATCCCTCTGTAGCTCGCAAAACTTTGCGTACTGCTGGCGTCTGCCGTGTTATTGTCTGCGGTCCCTGATGGTAATCTGGGAGCCTCTATTAGATATTCGGGCTAGTGGGCCTGTGTCGGGGCATACTAGCTATGTGAAATCACTTTTGCGTCACACACTGCTCGTCGGCAAGCGGCGGCTGTTGCGTTCGTCTGTGTGAGCGGTAGACAGCAGGTTCTGTGAACAGGGTCCGGGAACACGGCTGGCCGTAGATTGTCCATTGCCCTATCCCCAGCTACCGAGTATGGAAGACTTACTGAGGTCGTTGCATGCCTCACATCTAAGCTGCTGCCGAGAGAACGCAGAGGAAAGCCTAAAAGGTCGAACATCGGCCTGGCGATCTTTCAGAGATGAGGTCATGGCGTTTGAGGTCAGATGAGGTCATGGCTTTATGGCCATGACTCATCTCATCTGATTATGACTCAGACCAAAAAAATTCGAATGATACACATGGAAAGTTCTGAAAGCTTTGTTGTAAAATGCCCTTAACCGCATTGCAACCGTCACCAAACCATATAAAAAACAAGGGCTTGCACCCCCATCCCAGTATGGGCGAGGCTTAAGATTTGACATAGTTTTTATTTTCAGACACAAACATGGGTTATGAATGGCTACTGGCATCTGCCCTGCCCCATGTGGGGGGTTTGGCCGGTGGTCTTATTACCGCCAGAAATATTCCAACATGGTATAAGGTGAGTATCGACCCGGAGTATCACTGGAGTTGAATTTAATTGTGTTGATATATGTGTGATGTGTATGATAATGTATACATAATTTAATTTCGGGGTTTTGATTTATGGGGCGCCCTTAAGCCCCAATCATCAATCATTAATGGTTTGTGAAGTAGCATCCATTTCCAGTTTGTTACATGTTTGTACACTAGAAAGGTTTGGAAAATTGATAAAAATTAGAAAAGTAAAATTGCTCAATAATTGTAAAAAAAAACATGTCCAATTTCCTTACTAACATTATTTAAAATGGATAAAGCTCAAAAGTTGGTAGATTTCATCAACCTAGATACAGTACACACTTGTTCATCGTTAGTTCAGCTGGAAACCGTTTTAAAGTAAAAGTCTGCTTAGTTTCATGGTTTGCATAACACCCACAGTCAGAGTTATTTTAAAGCGATGTGTTTTACAGAATCTGAAGAAGCCGTCCTTCAATCCGCCGAACTGGATATTTGGGCCAACATGGACAGCCCTGTACACTGCGATGGGATATGCTTCCTACCTGGTGTGGAGGGATGGAGGCGGTTTCCAAGGTAACTTCCCGATCTGAAGATGGAGTCAGGATATCGCTATCTGGACCCAATTGGTGAAAGTGCAATCCTTATGTTGGCGTAGACGGAAATACAGCTGCAAAATTCCGTGACTGGTGTGACAGGCTCCCGAAATTTAGCGTTGCGCGATGTTCCGGGCGGGGGCACATTTCCGTGTCCCCTCCCGATAGTGGACGTGTTTTTACCGTCATAGACAGCTCCCTCCGCCGTCAACCGCAGAATCACGCCAGTGGCGCCGCTTTGTAAGTCATGTGAAATACGAGCCACCTAAAGCTGACGTCGGTATGGTGTCCCTCGTGACTCCTAGAAGGTGCACTTACAAGTGGGTATTGGCTGCCCATGCGGCTTCATTCTCCCTGGCAAAGCTGCAGAATTGTCTAGTCCTATATTTCGCATATCTGAGTCCTAGATCTGTCACTCCTGCGCTAAAGTGGTGGTGTGGCGCTCAGTGGCGGATCCAGGGGGGGCAAAAAGGCATTTGCCCCCCCCAAACAGAAAAAGCTCTGGGGCAGACTGTTTTTGCCCCCCCAAAGCGATTGACCCCCTTTTTTCCCCGACTCCTTTTTAGTTTATAAGCAAGATTTTGGTGCTTTAGCTCAACTTCAAACAACCATTTCAGTGCAAATATGTGACCTTGGATAGGAAAAGTATCTTGAGCCCATATCTTTCAGCCCATGATTTTTTGTCTGCTCAAATAGCCAAACCTGCTGGCAAGTCATATTATAGCGCAATTTTTTCAATGCATGACGTTTTTTTTTGCTTTTCGACTTTTTGCCCCTCCCAAACCGACCAGCTGGATCCGCCACTGGTGGGGCTGTCCCCACACTGGCTTCCACCCTCCCTTTCAGAACATATGCCGATTAATGTGTATTGTGCGTCTCGAATTCAATCGGGGCAGTTATCATCAGTGATACCACGGCCTTTTACTGCGGCTGGCGGGTGAACTAACCGCCGCCTGTGTTAATTTCCAGGCGAGGCTCAGCTGCCTCTGACACTCTACGCCACCCAGCTGGCTCTGAACTGGGCATGGACGCCCATCTTCTTCGGCCTGCACCGGACGGGACTGGTGAGGACGCTGAGCTGACTTCACCAGAGGGTTCTTATGCAAGAGCCGGGGTTGGCTCTTAACATAATAGTTACTGCCCCGGGGGGGGGCACTTCATCTAGTATAGACGATGTTTGTCGCGTCGCTTTTCAATGAGGGATGGTCAAAAATAGTTCTTGGCAGCCAGTGTTACTAGCTGTAAGAGTTTTTTGTCGCGTTGCTTTTTAATGGGAGGGGGGGGTGTGGTCTTACATAGTTGTTGACAGCCGGTACTTCTAGCTGTAAGAGTTAGACCGAATACTACTCCCTTTTTGTTGTCGATGAATTCCTGTTAGCTGGAGGTGGAATGTACCACCTTAATATCTGGCTGACGGGGGGAAGGCAACATTTTGTGTTGGGATGTCAACGCACGGTTTCATTTTTCGGATAAGCAGATGTCTAGGTGCGCTCAGTTTTCGAAGATAGCTCTTTTCTGCAATCTGCTCCCATTGGCTCACTTCCCAAAACTTCTTCTCTCAGGCGTTTCTGGAGATCATGGCTCTGGTGCCTACTGTTGGCGCATGCGTGGTGACGTTCGCACCCGTGAATCGCACCGCGTCCTACCTGATGATGCCCTACCTGGCCTGGGTTGCCTTCGCCTCACTCCTCAACTACTACATCTGGAAGCTGAACAAGAACGCGAAGGCTGAGTAGCCAGGTGATGTGATCGGGTATGAGTGGTTGGTGCCGACGCATCGCACCCACTGAGTACTCGTCATTCCAGGTCGCCGTGCACTCACCGTCCAGGCGCCATACCAGCCTTGAATTAAGGCAGAGCTTGTAGATGTATGTGTAAGACGGGGTTCAAGCTGCTCTCCGAGAAATCCGATGTACTGTGAGCAGTTCATGCTCGCAGTACATCCATGACTTGGTTGGGAAAGACAACATTTGAGGGAATTTTCAGTGGCTGTGGTAGTTGAAGATCATTTTAGGCTGGAAGCCGACTGATGATTAAAAAATATGATGGAAATGTTTGATTTGGACGTGTAGGATTTGCAAGCCATTTTTACGTCCCGTGGGGTGTACAAAAGCATACCTTCACAGCTGCGCAGGCTTCCATCCACAGAACTAGCCTCGGCTTGACCATTTGGGGTGTTTGATTGGTGCAAAGTCGGCTGGCGTCCGCCGCCACCCGCTGCAGCTGAGACTGCTGGGCTTCCTTACTGGCGGGTATATGCGCCGCGCTATGTGATGCAGATCTTGTGTTGTCAACGTGTATTATCGGGAATTTCATGTGAAATTTTCTCCTATTAGCCTCGCTAATGCCTAATGATGTGATATAGGTCCAAAAATTAGACTGTGCGTGGTATTGTAATGGTGCTAATTGCAGGAAGTACCTGATGAGAACATGAAACCGCAAGCCGATGACTGTGCCTCTTTTCACTTGGCACTTCGGTCTGTTACGTCTGGCTTATTTTGTTGTTCGCGATTGTTATTGTTTTCGTGTTCTGTGATCAGGATTCGTTATTGGTGACTGATTTTATATGAGCTCTCTACGGAAGTAGTGCTTGGCCTTGTGCCTTATCCTGTTCTAAACCTTTCATAATATGTATCCATGTAGATTTAAACAATTTATCTCATTTATCAGCAAACTTATCTAGATTTGTAGGTTAGCTGACAATCGCCTCCCGCCGCGGAGTGTGTAGATGATCGTGCACTAAGAACATGCCGTATTTATTACGTGCCACACGAGGCTTCAGTAGGATGTTTACAACACTTACTCGCGAAAAATTCACTTGCAATACGTGTATTGGTAAATAATATGTTTGTGCATATAATAGAACTGCACAAACCCGGCACAGACGGACTCAGGCCCTAGAAAATGTGGTGACAAACAACTGCACGTGCGAGTGAACTCGCGCACACCTGCTTCTTTTGAACAAACATCGCATAAAAATTGCGATCAGAACAGTCTATTACGAGACTCGTGATATGAAGGAACCCGCATGAATGTAAAAATCTGTAAACAAAAGAGATCCCTCCAACAAAAATCACATCCGCTCCCAAAAAATAACGCAGCAAGAAATACCGTAGAATCGTACGTTGGTACCAGATCAAGGGTTCATTTTTGGTACTGAGCTCAGCGTGAAACCGCTGTTGGCAGCACCGTTGCCGCCCGCGGCTAATCAACCACGCAGTGGTTACTGGTCGATGACGGTATTTGGTCGGGGTTCACGCGGCGCCGGTCTGACTGCCGTAAAGGAGACATCTCGCGGCGGTCGCATGAAGTCCGATTCGTGTCTAGCGGGGCAGTGGCGCCTAGGCGCGTACCTGAGGAACATACCAGGCTCAGTGGGTTTTCGCGGGATCAATTTACAATTTCACGTGAAAGCACAGTTTGAAATTGACGTGACTGGTTGCTCAGCACAATTATTATTAGCATAAAAACAAACTGAAAGGGAAACATGACGACAAAGGCACGTGCGAAGCAATGTCAAGAATATTGAGAGGCCAAGGCATATGTTTGGGGTATGTCGTCCCAGGTAGCGCTATGGTGTTAATGGTTGATGAGCTGAACGTTTGGTCGCGGCTATCTGTTTCATCGCCTATAATATTTCAGTGGATACTTCCCTAATGAACTTGCCCGGACGGCTAGAGAAGTTCTGAACACTCTAATTTTCTGTGTTTTGACGGGAAACTGACGGGAGGAGCTGGAAAACTTAGTTGAGCGTTCGGTATTGTCAGTTTTGTAGTCATCTTTTCGCCTGTATAGTATTGTGTGCTAGCAATATTTTAGGAGAATTATACACACAACTTAGTCTAAATCAGGCTTATTTTTAATGCCTGAGAAGGTGGGTGCGATATAGCAAACTCGCTGAAAACGTCCTAAAACAGCATTGCATATGCGCACATACACACACGAAGAAGCACACACACGCTCAAATATTGCGTAACATTCTTATCGCAATAACTCACCCTCCTCCGTTCTATCCTGCACGCCACTAGCCTGGGTTCTGAGGGGCCTCAGCTGACGCAGTCCCAGGGCGCAGCGTCTGGTGGTGGGGGGGGGGTATGCTACACTCACCGCCTTCTTCAGCGCCTGGTCGAGGTCGGCCACGATGTCCTCTGGCTCCTCCAGGCCCACGCTGAGTCGGATCAGACCGTCGGTGATGCCCAGCCTGGCGCGGTCCTCCGGGCTCACGGCCGCGTGCGTCATCAGGCAGGGCAGCTCGGCCAGCGACTCGTACCCGCCCAGAGACTCGGCCAGCGTGATCACCTGACGACGGGACAGGTGAGAAGGGGCAGCATCGGCCGCTGCCGAGAGTGGTCGTCTCAATAATCATCAAAAACAGACACCGTCTCTATCACGGCCACTTCCCAAAGGCACACTTGCCCACTTGTATTGGCGCTGGCAGTACTCTATGGCCTCTCCACCGGGCCAATTGGGACGCGGCTGGTGGTTTTCTGTATCGGTATCAAGGTCTAGCTACTCCATTCAATCCCCACCTGGAGGCCAACAACGAAGCCAGTAGTTCACCCAGCCGCCGCTTAACTCAGCGTGCACGTAGTTTTTGATAGCATGAAGTCCTCGAGCATATTAAGCGAAACAGACTAAGTGTTCTGACCGTGCCTTTTCTAAACCAACACACAATATGAAGGCTGGAACGACTCAGCTGAAGATTCAGAACGATGAAGAATAAGATGTTCACTGGCAGCTCACGGATGTCTCTTACTAGCCAGTTTAACAGGTCAGATAGGCGCCATACGGAGCTCTTCCTGGGCTAACTACATTTGCATTAACACCACGATTCTTCCAGCACCAGCAATATACCCGCCTACATTCCTTCCAATACTGATGTCACTGAACCAGCATCATCTAGATATCGCTGTACTGCCCTTGCCGCATGGTGTTACGTACCTTCAGTGCCTGCAGGAAGGCGCGCGATTCGGCCAAGCCGCCGCGTATGTAGAAGCTGAGCATTCCCGAGGGCCCCGAGGTCTGGCGGCAGAACAGCTCGTGCTGCGGGTGAGACGGCAGGCCCGGGTGCAGCACCTTCTCCACCGCCGGGTGCGCCTCCAGAAACTTGCCCGCCGTCAGCGCCGAGCTGCTGTGTTGACGCATGCGCACTGCCAGCGTCTTGAGGGAGCGGTTTACCATGTAGCAGTCGAAGGGCGACGGTACCGGCCCGGTCGCTGGCGAAACAGAAGCAGGAGATTAACGTGATGATGTGGTATGCAAGGGTGCCGCCACGGAATTTTCGCAGGGGGGACGGACCCGGGCTGGTGCTGACGGCATTAAAGACCATTGACTCAAAAAATTGGGGGGGACGTCCCCCCATCCCCCCGCTTTCGGCACCCATGGTGGTATAGGTGTTTTTTTAAGTTATGTGCTGGCTGGTTGGAACTGCAAAACTGAAATCCCGTACTGCCGCTACTAAATCGATGTCACGTCTTTCAGATTGGGAGTGTGTGTTCTGAGGTACCTAATAGTTATCATCCTAAGGGCCAGGATTCGCCTGAATAAGCTACAATTTAAGGATAGTTATAGTTGAAAATATGCGAATGCGGATGGTACTTTAAGGGAAATGTATACCTCCGTGTTAACTCCCGTCACACTATTTCATTTGTTGGCGAATTACGCTGTTGAATTCGTATATCTCTCTGTGACACACGAAACATGAGAATGTAACAAATATTCACCTCCCATGTTGTTGTCCTTTCATCTCAGCAGGCGGCGTGCCTGCGTCTCATTGGCGACCACTCACCGTTCTGAAGGAACCTGAGCTGCTGGTGGATGTCCTCGTTGTTGGTGGCCACCAGTCCCATCACCACGTCTGTGTGGCCGTTCAGATACTTGGTCGCTGAGTGCATCACGATGTCTGCACCCAGCATCAGGGGGCTCTGTCGAGTGGGAGCACTGTCAGCAGGAGTTGGAGATGTTTCGGAGCTCGAGAAGTGTTAAGCTGCCACGATATGTCAGTCGTGTAAAACAATTGTTTTCAAGATGGCGATTTAGCTGCAGCCTTGATATTAACCCTCGCCCCACCGGGGGCCATCGATGGCCCCCCTAAGGTTTTTCCGGGATAGCAGAAAAACGACGAGGCGCAGCACCGCGTTTGAGGGCTGTACCTCTCACTGCATCATTTTCCCATCATCCCTGAAATTTTTTACCCCGGGTCACCCAAGGTCAGGTCACCAGACGAGGTCAACCAAGGTCACCTCACTTCACCTTTAAAGCTCTGTAAGAGCTACAATTCAAAGTCGATCGATTTGAAACTTCCTACACTTCATGACCCCTCCAGGGTCTACAAGGTGAATATCCGGGATTTTTCGATTTCGTGCCCTGAGGTCAGGTCACGAGGCGACCTCTCCCATTGGAAAAGCATGGGGAAAAGCTATTTCATGATATAAAAGCCACAAAAATGATTGCAAATACTCAGACTGCTCAGAACAACGTTTTTGGACACCCTTTCACGGATCCCAGGGGTCATATTTGCCCTTTGACTTTTCCAAGGTCATCCAAGGTCACCAGAGGTCAAAAACAGTATTTTGACAATAACTTTTGACCTAATTAAGCTAGAGCAATGAAACAAACACCATCGTGTTTGTCTTGTCACTGGCTTTCATTTGATATACGGCAAGGTCACTTTTTGACCTTTCGTGACCTCTGGTCATATTAGGTCACGAGGTGACCTCTGGCGGTCAAACCACTGGCGGGAGGTCTTTACGTTCCACATAGCGGGAAAATTACTGGCAATTTGCTATCAAATGTACTTTACCAGGCCTCAATAGCTCTAATGACATAAGAGTTATGCCCAGTTTGCTTAATCATTGCATATTTGAGTGAAAATAGCCGATCTTGACCTAATTTGACCTCTGGAGGTCAAACCATTGACCTGAGCACTAAAAAATGCGAAGTAATTTCTTACTGAATTCACGCGAGCTTTCTATTGCACTTTGCAGATTTGCGCTAACGCCCATATTTTCGGAGTTAGAGGGGGGCCATCGATGCCCCCCGGTGGGGCGAAGGTGGCGCCGGACCCCCGCTGGGGCGCGGGTTAAACTGCGACCTAACTGCCCTTCTGCATTGAATGAGGCTGTTATTAGTCTAATTTTGAGCGTTTGACTAGGATGTCTTCTCAGAACAGAAGAAGGCATAATAGCTCAACATTCGTTCAAATGCTGCATTTCTCTTATTTTTGAATATTTTCACTTCCATTATAGCGCGAAAGGTTTTACCGCACTAGTTCGAGTTCAAAAGTTTATAACGATGTGCACCAATCGACTCACAGAGCTGATGGTGGTTAGTTAATAAATGTTTTTTCTGTCGAAAGTTATTGACTAAATTATCAAAAACTGTTTACCTGATCTGAGATGTCTTGGCAAAATAGACAGGTCAAATATTTCAGCTTCAACCTTGGGAATTGATCATTAACGCATGATGTGGGAATTTTCAAGTCGATCTGAAATGTGTAGGCTGAAAAACTTGTATTTCGCAATTTTTCCTTAGGCTTTAAATGGGGAGGTCGGGTATCTGACCTTACCTTAGGTCATAGATACTAAAAATCCTAAACAGCAGAATGATAGCCCTAGGCGTATTCATAGCGCAAAATGAGTTTAACCCTATTTCCGGCAGGGGCTAATATTGCCCCTAAGGTTTTTCAAGAATATCTCGAAACGGCTTGCGATAGAACTTGAAACTTCCTGACTTTTCCAAAACTAGTACAGGCAGGTTTTCTGAAATTGTCAATATTATATATTTACCAGGGGCGGAGCTATGGCTGGGGTTTTGGGGAGGTTCTATCCACAAACCAAGTATTATTGTATGCGATGGGTTCTTTGTAAAAGGAAGCCGTCTCTGCTGATCCTGATACCAGTTATATGGTTTTATTATATTATTTTTATGTGAGATGATAGTGCATTCACAATTGTCACTATTTGTATTCATCAGGGGCGGTTACAGCAGTTCAAAATGGGGGAATGTTATCAAGAAGGACTAAACGTTAGTAAGTGAGAAGACTGCTTACAGCCGTGCCAGGGTGAATACAATTGGGTATATGAAAATTGAAAATAGTTATAACCAAATTCTAGATTACCAGAGGCGTGTCCAGTCACTACACATTTTCAAAATGCATATTCCCAGCCAGTATCACCACCGCGACTCAATATCGTTGTATATTAAAAATGTGCTTCCAATCACCCCCACCCCCCCCCCACGACGAGAGTCCTTGATCCGCCTATGTCACCCCCTTTCCCAGAGCTGCCATGGGAGGGTAAAAATTATCAGAAATAAATTTCAACTAGTCGAGGGACTAATATACTCATGCATACCACTCGCATATTGTAGGGATGTATTTTACCCCACTGTTTTACCTAACTGCATCCGCCCCTGATGAGTTTTCACTTTTTCATTTATTTATGTGTCAAAGATGCCAAGCAGTATATCACGGCTTCTAATCCGCGTAACAAAAACTTTTAGGTTGTATATATTTCCCCTCATAGTCCTGGTCCTGGAACTGCCATTGAATTTCGAATTTTTGCGTAACTCGAGTATATGACAATTTTGGGTCAATTATTTGTAAATCTGAACTAGTTTTGTGAAAATCGTACAACAGAGACAAGGGTTATGGAAAATCTAAAAATACACAAAAATTGTATATTTTGCACGACTTTCTCCTTAAAAATCAAAATTTTGAAATTTTCTTTTTCAAAATAAAGTTTAGCGTCAGGGGAATCTATAGCACTTTGAATTTTCAAAATCGGCCGGTTAGATTACGAGATCTTAGGGGGGCCGATATTGCCCCCCTGCCGGAAATAGGGGTAGCCGGGAGCCTGACGGAAATAGGGTTAAGTTTAGTCTGTTGAAGTCTGTAGAAGTGTCATCTCAAAATTTTTTGGAGGTGGAGTCGCTTAGCCAAGGCTCATGACCTGACCTCACAAGACCTTGAGTTAAAATTCACAGGAATGATGCAAGAAGGATCAAGGAACAGCCATGCCAAGTAGGTCAGTGTTCACATCGCTGTTTTACGGTCGCCTCGAAAATATCTTAGGACTCTCGAAAATACCCCCTCCATGAGAAAAACGTATTGCAGGCCCATACCTCCATTCCGGAGAATGCCCCCCGCTGGGCATGCAGTCCCTACATGTGCTCCTGGTTTGGCATTCAAAGCACAGTCAAACCCCACAGCCTTGGTTAGGTCTGAACCTTACAAGGAAGAGTTGTATGATATGATGCGGCGCGACTCTGAATCTTTGCGTACTTTTCATGATTCAGAACGGCCAAATCGCCGATCCCTGGGGTAAGTCGATAGGAGAACGCAAGTCGCTTTAAGCACGTGCCGAACCTGCACCGTAACGTCGCAAAAGATTCCAGGTCCATGACGTCATTAGTTTGGGCTGCACGGTGTTCCGATCAACGTTGCACCGAAATGACGAAGAACGGTGGGACAGACAGCCGAGCTGAGACAAACAAGCAACATAGGCGGGAAACTCTGCAGACGGAGCAAAGACGGATGATTGGACGCTTGAATTGGTGAGGTCAGGAGCGCTGCTGGCTCAGTATCGGCTGCTGGGCGCTCACCTGGAAGTAGGACGACATGAAGGTGTTGTCCACCACAAGCCACACGTTGGGATGTTTGTGCACGAGCGCGGCGACAGCCACAATGTCCACCAGCTTCATGGTCGGGTTCGTTGGTGTCTCCACCCACACAAGCTGAAAGACAGTGGTGGTCCAGTCACGGAATCTCCACTCACAGCAGCTGAAAGACAGTCATCGTCAACCTCGCGTCCCCCCTGGTTTCGGACTTTTCTGTTTCCCAGATTTACTTTTTGCCAAGGCCATGCAATGACAGAAATTGTGTAACAATAAGTACGTGGTTTTGAAAGGCACAGCCCAATCCACCCGATTGAAACAACCTTGGGCTATACTGACGATACGTTATAACGTGTACAGCAGTTTTGCCCGAAAGAGAGTGATTTTGATAACATTGCGAGCTTTGGTTGAGAAATGGCCTTCCCATTTTCACTTAAACTGGGAAATTTAACAAGTCAGCGTAGTTAGATCCACCCCTTGCTGGAATCCACGAGCTTCCTGAAGCCAGAATTGTGCCTTCTTTGAAGACGGCCATAGAGGTTCATCCCGAGGCACGCTCCAGACTCTCTTCTTGCAGGCTGGAGTGGTCCTCACCAACCGATGTGCTCCCAATCAACCACCACAGCCCACCCCCACCCCCCGACGGTGAGGAACGTCCCGACAGATCTCACCCTGGTCCTGTTGGTGATGGCGTCGGCGACCTTCTGCGGGTCGGTGGCGTCCACGAAGCTGGTGGTGATGCCCATCCGCGAGACCACCTTGTTGAGGTAGCGGTTGGTGCCGCCGTAGAGGTCGTCCATGCTGACGATGTGGTCGCCGGCGCTCAGCATGTGGACGATGGCCGTGGTGGCGGCCAGTCCGGAACAGAACGCCATGCCTGACCGCGCAGAAGCGGAGTGTGACTGCTGTCATAGCGGTATAACGAGGGAATTGCCACCAGGCGACACTGATCGGGTGTGGAAATGGTGAGTCCTGTCACAATGATGAGAACAATAGCCTGATCCAGGCAATGATGAGCCTCCTGACAGCAACGTACTAGAAACCTTTACAGCGCTGACAACTCACTGCGGCTTGACATTTCCGTATTCAAAGTTTTGACGTAGATATTCTCGCGAAATGACATTAGTGCACGAGGCGTGTGAGCTTATGTAGAGTGGTGGGACTTCACCACTAGGAAAAACGTAAACGTGACGATTCTTTTACGTTTTTTGTGAAGAATTCTCAACACTCTACGTAAATATTTGTTATCGGTATTATATGTTTATTGTACCAGATAATGACGCCAGGCATGAAATAACATTGTCAGCCGCTGCAGGTCCATAGGCCCGCAGTGGTCTCCGATGGTTCACTGAGCTGCATGTACGCGTCGGTACAGTGGAGGAGGCTGCGGTCCTCACTTTTCATCCATAAAGTGTCCCCATTTCAGCCAGACTGGGTGGAAATCGGGCAGTTTTGTATCCAGCCAGTGCGGAGGAGTGCTAGTGAGCCCAAACGCGATGAGTTCCACTTCGAGGGTATTGTTGAATATTAACTGGCCCCTCGCATTTTTGCCGGGCCGGAGGCGACGCCTATGAAGCTGCAGCGGTGCCGTGTGGTTCCGATAAGGTACACTTGATTGGCAATTTGCATGTGACATTTCTCCTAAGTCGTCATACAAGATTAATGGTACGCCTGGCAGTGCGATTCTTAGCCGAAGACTCAGCCGAATCGGCTGCAGTGTGCTGTAAGTGAGCGCCCGGTATAGGTACTACTGTACCACCTGCGCCCCTCAGTACCCGGTATCACTGCCCCGCCCAGGTCATCTTTGACCCTGCCACAGCCAGCATTGTAACTAAATGTTTCATGAACTACATGAGCCGGCGTAACTCACCATGTTTCGCATTTTCGAGCGCAGCGAAGCATTTTTCTGTGCAGTTTCGGGTGGGGTTCCCGCTCCGGGAGTACTCGTACCCCTGGAATCAGAGGAGTTTGCATTGTGAACTCGTACCCCCTGCAGTCAGAGGAGTTAGCATTGTGAACTCGTACCCCTGCAGTCAGAGGAGTTAGCATTGTGAACTCGTACCCCTGCAGTCAGAGGAGTTAGCATTGTGAACTCGTACCCTGCAGTCAGAGGGTTAGCATTGTGAACTCGTACCCCTGCAGTCAGAGGAGTTAGCATTGTGAACTCGTACCCCTGCAGTCAGAGGAGTTAGCATTGTGAACTCGTACCCCTGCAGTCAGAGGAGTTAGCATTGTGAACTCGTACCCTGCAGTCAGAGGAGTTAGCATTGTGAACTCGTACCCCTGCAGTCAGAGGAGTTAGCATTGTGAACTCGTACCCCTGCAGTCAGAGGAGTTAGCATTGTGAACTCGTACCCCTGCAGTCAGAGGAGTTAGCATTGTGAACTCGTACCCCTGCAGTCAGAGGAGTTAGCATTGTGAACTCGTACCCCTGCAGTCAGAGGAGTTAGCATTGTGAACTCGTACCCCTGCAGTCAGAGGGTTAGCATTGTGAACTCGTACGCATAAAAAGTCAAACTGCATCAAGAAGAGTGAGGTACACGAAGCGAAATTTATGAAATCGAAGACTTTGCATGCTTCACCTGAGGAAAGATACAATCTACGCGTCCTTTGCGTCGGGGATTCTAATTTTATCCCACGTACGACTCGAATGCCCTTTTTCTGGAAAGGATCCATATCTTTCGATAAAAATTAACTTCATATCCTAACCTCTGCAAAATTTAAACTCATGCAATGTCACCATATATATAGAGGCAAATGGTGGAGTGGCAGCCTTCACCAAAATTGAAATTCATTCCTATCACGAGCGTGAATTTGTACGTGCGAAAACTTAAGCTTCGCGTGGTTCTGATTTTCTTATTAATTCTCAACTACTTTCTTTGCTTGACTTAGCATCCCAATTCCAATACATACCTACATAGGCGCGAGATAAAAGGCAGAATGAAGGTGTATACTAATGTTCCGGTCAAAAATCATAAAGCCAGAGATATAGCACAAAAACTTTATAAGGACTTTACCACAAGGGCTGCCGGACAGCCTTGGATAAACGCAAATCAACTCCAGAAACATGGAGGGAGAGCTGTCTTGGGAGGGTGGTGTTGTGGCCTTGAAAAAACACTAGCTAAGCTCGGGAATTTTCTGTTTCGTTTACGCTTCAATGAACTTCCCCGACATGTTTCAGGGGATCGAACCACCAGGTGTTTTGCCAGCTTCGTATGAAAACATCAGTACACACAAAATTGAAATTGCATGGAAAGTCTAAAATGGGTCTGACAGCGGCGATGAGTTTGAATACCGATGCTCATAACTGAAACAAATTATTCCTTAAACTGAGCAGGTCCTTTTTCTTCTGTGTGGCGAGCTGGTAAAGATCCAGAATTTCGCTACGAATTCCCGTCACGGCCCATTGATGACCTCTCCATACCACTACAGCCAATAAGCAAACTTTTGCGGCTTTTATACCTGTCAAGTCTTCTCTTTGTGCCGGGACCTGAGGCTAAAACTGCTTTCGCCTTTTTGGGACTTTACCGAGACTATGTTGGTCTCGTCGAAGTCGGGACCGGTGCAGTCAAACAAATTAGAAAAATAGAACCTGCTTGCAGCCTGTGGTGTTGACGTTAAGTTTAAATACCATCTGGTAATTGGTATGGGTAATTACCCTGTGTTCAGCCGGACCATCCTGTTTGAAGGTAGTTGCCATAGAGATGGGAGGAACCACCGCTCGGGAGTTCCACTGTTCGGCATCCTGACCCTCGTGACAGGCCAGCGTGGCAAAGTGCTTGTTGATAGGAAGGTACGAAGGCATGGTGGCGCTGGTTGATCCTGAAGGCTATCTGAAACAAAAATAAACCATTAAAATACGTGCAACATAATTTTGTTGTTCAGATTTAACGACACTATTGCTACGGATATATGACGTCATCAACTTGTAAAGTTTTGCTGGGCCTTGCATCAGGGACATAGCCAGGGGCGGCGGGAGGGCCCCTGAAGGCCCAAAGGGCCCCCCTGAGGACACGGGCCACATGAGGCGAGGCTCACCCGCACTATGCTCTGTGGCCAAATTTGAAATTTCATAGCAGACAGGGCCCTTTTAAGCCCTTTTCAGCACTATTCTGTAACAAACAGGGCCTTTTTACCCATCAGGGCTCTTTTGGCGCTGTCGCAGGGGCCCTTTTCGGGGCGCTGCCCCCGCCCCCCTGAGTGAAATCCTGGCTAAACCCCTGCCTTGCATACAGCTGCATAATTAATTTGTTTGCTGGCTTCTGTCCGCACACGACAGAGAACGATGGCTTAAGGAACTTCACAAATACGTTGAAGCTTTTTTCCGGAACAATTTCAGCAATTGCCGCGATGGCGGGTGAGTTCGAAAGCCAGTATTAACGCTCCACACCGCACAGTAACGGTTACCTCGCTCAACCCACTAATCTTGTCAGTTTCCAGCCGACCCACCTAAGATAAATAGTGTGCATCGGAGCGTCTCGGAGGAATCAATCCCAAGCCTACGCACATGCACCGCTACTGCATATTTCTCACCAGTGCCCCGAAGCCCAACGCTCCAGCAATTAAGCAACCGGGACGGTAATTGTTTATTAGACTTTTTAACGTTCAAAGACAGCTCAAGAGCATGCAGTGGGTGCCTGGCTAATGTTACTGGAGTTTTGGGGATAAGTATGGGTGTTTTTCTTATTTGGACATCTGGATAAATAAGCCGCTTGATGACAAGGGCCGGGATAGGTATAAGTACTCTGCCTTGCCTTATAAGGACATGATCAGTAGATAAAAGATATGAGCTGACGAACTGGCAATGCTACGAAAAAACCTACTGGAGGATCAAAGCCTTGGAGGGTTAATATTTATCTGCCGATTTATCCTACTGTCTCCAGTAATGGGAGTAGGTGTGATGGAAATTTTGTCCTATCAGTCGTATGTGGCATATTTTGGAGTGGGTAAATATCTCCACACCTTATACAGAGTTCCGTATACTATTCACGGGACTGACTCCGTGCCACGAAATAGCAAAAGTGGAATGACATTGCTAGGAGATGAGATGATAAAGAAAACTCATCTGAAGTATGCATGGAAATGCTGTGTCATCTAATTCAATGTAAATACCTTACCAATCACATGAAATTAATAATCTGCCTGCAAACCATTTTTGTATGGGTAAACATGTTAATTTCTAATTAAGATTTGGCTTACGTTCGAAAAATCTGACCCCAGGGCACTAAAAACGACAAAAAACATGGGCTCCTGGGAATAATTAAAAAGTTACTGTGCTTAACTTTACGCAATTTTATTTTCTAGTTTTTACTTTTATACGCCAAATTTCTTTATTCCTTCTTTTCCTCTGTTTTATATTTTTCTTTCAATGACCCAAAATTGTGTTCGCCAAATTAACTATTTGCTATATAAGTTATCATTAAAATGCATTAAAACTTATTTGGCAGCAGAGAAAAATAAATCGTGATAAGCCTAATTCGAAGTCTCATCTTGAATGTTCTGAAAAAAGAGTTGGTAGAAGGATTTCTGGTGATGTGGCGTTTGCTCTCAATTATTTGCACTTATGGAGTTTTGCCACAATTATGGAAACTTTTGAAAATAATCCACAAAAATACAAATTATTAAACTATTTGACTCATATTCATTTAGACGAAGGTTTCAGTTATAAACCATTGTCACGGCAAAAGTGAGCCAGTAAATAAAGAGGATTTAGGCTTTAACTGCAGAGAACTGTTATGGGCGATATACGACCTGTCACACAGAAGACCACGACCACAAATTGTCAACGGCCACAGTATGTCTACTGCGTCTTGCATGTTTACCTGTGGTTCTATTTCGTTGTGACCATTGTTCTTAATTAAAACCGTCAGCTAAATTGATTTAAGTCAACTATTTGAACAATTTGTAATTTCATGGATTGATTTCAAACGTCACCATCATTGCGGCAATAAGCCATAAGTATAAAAAGCTGGTAAACGACCAATGATTTATATGCTTAAATCAGACAGGAATTGCAAAGGCCATATGATGTCGCCGACTCTCATCCTGTTATAAGAGATTTTGAGAATAACATTATAATTATAGAGAGAACCCAACAAGGACTTTAACCCGGTCAGTAAACTTAAAAGGTGTAGGGAGTCCTATGTCCTATCCTATGAGTGCGGTAACATTGCATTTGACAAGAGCTAGCACATCGCCATTAACTTCTTGCTAAAACATTTATTTCTGTTCGACCAGCCAGCTCTCAATACTGCAAAAATTAAGACATTCTTAACAGAGAATGATAGACGATGAACATAATTCTATGGAACCATTCCCTGGACGTAACCTTACGTCCAGGAGATGGCTAGCCAATGAACGATTAGTATGCCCCTTTCACTAGCGTCATCACACCAAGAAGACTTAAGTATCAAGCCCAGGCAGAACACTCTGTGGCTGAAACGAACCACAGCACTGTTACAATTACATTCTGGTTCGTTCGCCGCCAAGATCAGCTTACAGCACAGATGCCACTTGATCCTAGCGAGTAAGCCTGTGGTTGGGAATGGTTACAGAGATCTCTCTCCATGAAACATACTTATGCAACTCATGTTGACCGGCAGGGGGACGGTCAGGTGTCCGGATCCTCATTGCTCGAGATTGCCGAATCAGTACATACATGAATCGTGCCTTTGAATTCCGTTCCGGGAATTCTGTACGAAAATAGTGTCTTCTGCGCTTTTTCCAAAAAAAATCGCAACACTGCTATGATCGATGACATGCCTATCCTTCAACTCCAAGGCCAAACATATGAACAAAATGGTAGCACGATTATGTCGCAATAATAAGTGGCGTCGCTACAAATATTTTTTGTCGTGGAGGCAAGATATCAAGAGAACCTTCTACCCCTTATTCCTGGGTCTGCACACTGACGTGGGCAAGATGTTAAGTTTTTTTCTTCTAAAAATGCAATGACACTCAATTTCTATGTGCTGCTTGATATCCTCCTTCATTTATTCAAGGGACTCCCTATGTATACACGTCAGTGGTCCTAACCATATATAACGCTCGTGTCAATGACGCTGAGGCCTCCTCTGGCATTAGAAGGGTCTCCGCGTGACATTTTCTCCGTCGTAAGGGGACTTCTTGACCTGTTCAGCAGCCCAAAATAGAGATATGGGAAAGTTTAGCTCTTGTTGCTCACCTTAGAGCAACAAGAGCAACAAGAACTCTCCCATTCAGGGAAAAGGAACGCACCTATTTTATTAGTCAAAGGACCAGGGGCCGCTTACGCATTCCATGGGCCTTAAATAAAGATACGGCAACACCAATGACGCTGGTAGTCTCCTCTGCCAAAGTTAGGAGCTCTGCCTGTCTCTTACTTCATTGGGCATTAGTAGCGCGTGATCGTTCTGTCCTTTTGCTCCTGGCTCATTCAAACGAACCACAATTACTTCAAGTAAATTCAAGCCGCGACATAATTTGCCACAGCTATCATGATGAGGTGAAAGGTGGAAACAAGAAATTTATCACTAACTGCCAATAGGTAAGCGGTTTCAATGCAATTTCAGACGCTTCTAAAATCAAATGGGCCTTTATTTTTTATACAAATGCAAGAATGCAAGTAAGGTAATATACGTTATAAGAGTCATATTTTTCCCAGAAACTGTTGTCAAGTAGTTAGAAATGTTTTCGGGATATTAGTCTGGTTTGAAAAACTTGGCTGTTCATGATCGACATTCCGTTGAAAAAGAGCTATCAATAAACTCGAAATATTCGGAAGTTTAAACTTTTAATCAAATAACCCAGACTAATATCCCGAAAACATTTCTAACTACTTGCAAGTAAGGTCACGAGTGCGATCGAAAATAAAACTGTCGAAAATTCTCGCTTGAGTTAGGAAATGAATTTCCATGACCACAGTAAATCACAAACTGCACTACATTTTGCTCAATAGCACTTCAAGCACTTCTCTACAAAGAAGCAGAGGCGTGCTATTTTTTAATCTTGTTATGTATTCTTTATTAAAAGTGAAGGTTTGCCCCTCCCCCCAACAGCAGGCATTCACGGAGGAGGTAGCGGTAGCCCTCTAGCTTCTTGCGACAGACCACAGATGCGATTGTCGCTTGAGTTTGTGTCGCAATATGCACCGGCCAGAAGTTGTGAGCGGCGTCTCTGTACATATATACGGTGCAGACGGCCGACCGCGCCGCACCTCGCCGCTGATGCGTCATTATTGTAACGCGATCCCGGCCCTGTGTTTGCACAAAGCCACACGTGTGGCTGCAGAGGAAGTTTCCACGACCGCCCGCCAGCGTATCTTGGGTGGCATGGAATTGATCGTGAGGGCGTGCGTAATTGCTCCCGTGGGGAAATTTACAAGTGACCCTCAATTAAAGCTTTGGATTACCCGATGCGTAGTGAAAATATGTTCGTTGAGAATAAATGCCGTGCCGGTGGCCGATACAGACTTTCTTTTTCTTTTTTAATATTTTTGTGTTCCCTTTTCCGGGAAACTTTTGTGCTATTTGCTAGTATCATTCATACAACGCACTCACACTATGTACAGAGCGAAAGTTTCCATTTGCCGGCACCTTTACGGGACAGCGGCACCGCACTCGGCGGGCCATAGGCTGCTCCGGTCTCTCCAAGCCGCAGCGCCCGGTACAGGCCGAGCCCTCATATGAGGGCCGCGGGCGAGAGACCGGGCCGGTGGATCACTTTATAGGCCGATCAGGCCCGTGCACCTGCAAACAGGGACGCCGGCTGGCACGGCGTTGATTCCACTGCTGCGGCGCGCACTCCCCAGTGTACCGCTATCTCCTATCAAACCACAGTTCAGCATCAGGGCCTTCCACACCACGTCGCCTTGCAGCCGCCATGGGGTGGCCATACGACTTCCATTGGGGGATGGGGGTGCAGTGGGCCAACTTTTCACACATTTACCTCAAATAGCTTCGTAATTACTAAGAGCACTCAGAAATTTAAAGGGAGGGAAGGGCTTGAATCTCCCTAGCAACCTTTTATCCGCCATTATGCCGTGCTCAGTGGGTAGGAAGCAGGTTTGATTTCCTTTAGCAATTTTAGAGTTCATTGAGGGTCTTTGTGTTTGTTGAGACTTTCAAGCCATCTCTGCACTACAAATTCAAGCTTTCAGGATGGTGATATGGTACAAAAAATGCATGTAAAGACAATTATAATGAGCGTTGCACCGGAGCCAAGGAGCTCGCGCAGACAATTATACAAAAAGCAGGTGGTGCGGGATTTTTTTCTACTACATCCACTGCCTCTCCTGGGAAGGTGAGATCCAATATTTCATTTGAATCCTTCATTTAGACTGATTTTATCCACTAATTTACTCGCGGAAAGATAGAATGGAGTCGATGATATTACGTATAATTGTGTTTAGAACTTTAGGCATGCATAACAAGCCTTCGTCAGCCGTCGTTGGTGCATTGCTTTGAAGGCTGGATTAGTTCAAATGAATCGGCCTCCTACAGGGGTCGAAAAACCTACCATTTTGGCGTTCTAAATGGTGACAGCCCAAGGTGGGCAAGGTGACAAAATTTGGCCGACACGTTTCCTCCAGACCTATAAAGGATCAAATCGCCGAAATTGGCTCCTATAATTTGAACTCGTAATATTTTTCAACAACTAGGATGGTCCAAGAGCATCCATTGATATCCTACTAATGCAAAACGTGCCACATTTTGCAGCCTGGGCTGGTGACACATTTATGGTTGGACATTTTCAATGGTGACACACTGAACACTTTTTTGGCCCCTGGCCCTCCTATTTTACAATTTTCACCAAAGGGTTAACCCGCGCCCCACCGGGGTCCGGCGCCACCTTCGCCCCACCGGGGGCCATCGATGGCCCCCCTCTAACTCCGAAAATATGGGCGTTAGCGCAAATCTGCAAAGTGCAATAGAAAGCTCGCGTGAATTCAGTAAGAAAGTACTTCGCATGTTTTAGTGCTCAGGTCAATGGTTTGACCTCCAGAGGTCAAATTAGGTCAAGATCGGCTATTTTCACTCAAATATGCAATGATTAAGCAAACTGGGCATAACTCTTATGTCATTAGAGCTATTGAGGCCTGGTAAAGTACATTTGATAGAAAATTGCCAGTACTTTTTCCGCTATGTGGAACGTAAAGACCTCCCGCCAGTGGTTTGACCGCCAGAGGTTACCTCGTGACCTAATATGACCTGAGGTCACGAAAGGTCAAAAGTGACCTTGCCGTATATCAAATGAAAGCCAGTGACAAGACAAACACGATGGTGTTTGTTTCACCGCTCTAGCTCAATTAGGTCAAAAGTTATTGTCGAAATACTGTTTTTGACCTCTGGTGACCTTGGATGACATTGGAAAAGTCAAAGGGCAAATATGACCCCTGGGATCCGTGAAAGGGTGTCCAAAAACGTTGTTCTGAGCAGTCTGAGTATTTGCAATCATTTTTGTGGCTTTTATATCATGAAATAGCTTTTCCCCATGCTTTTCCAATGGGAGAGGTCGCCTTGTGACCTGACCTCAGGCACGAAATCGAAAAATCCCGGATATACACCTTGTAGACCCTGGAGGGGTCATGAAGTGTAGGAAGTTTCAAATCGATCGACTTTGAAATGTAGCTCTTACAGAGCTCTAAAGGTGAAGTGAGGTGACCTTGGTTGACCTCGTCTGGTGACCTGACCTTGGGTGACCCGGGGTAAAAATTTCAGGGATGATGGGAAAATGATGCAGTGAGAGGTAGAGCCCTCAACCGCGGTGCTGCGCCTCGTCGTTTTCTGCTATCCCGGAAAAACCTTAGGGGGCCATCGATGGCCCCCCGGTGGGGCGAGGGTTAACTGTCGTTCCTTGTAGTTCTATAGATTGAAATGTTACCAGTTTTCTCTCAGAAATATGAAATTTTCCGCATTCCACGAAAGGGTACCCTTAAAGGGCATGTGGCACCTTTATAACGTGATTTTAACTAAGATAGCAAGTTGTAAAGCATCCCGGAAAACTCGATACTCAATATATCATTTGTCTTGAAACTCAAATCTTACGTAGAGAAAAGCTAAAACCCACCTGAAATTTACCCCAAAATGTACCCCAGCATTCCGGCCACAGTTATCAGCTATTGGCGTGACGACATGGCTGACGTCACGGTGAATAGTCAGCCAATTGAAGCCCTTGATATCTATTGAATATGGTAGTAGTTGCCAGATCATGACGTCATCCACAGGTAGAGGTTTATTCATTACCCTTGAGGAGCATTTTAAAATAATATTGAGCTTATTGTACATTTTTCAGATAAATCGCCGAATTTTTCATTATTTTCGGCTAAAAATACACCTAATTACACTAAATTCCGGGATTCAGCCAAGGTGCCAGATTCCCTTTAACTGGGGTGTCGGATGGTGACGGTGTTCCGGGCATCGCTCGGCTGGAGTTGTTGCCATGTCATACCCGCTAGTGACGTGGCTAAACACTCGGCTTTTATAAACTTTCATAATATTTAGTAACAGGCGTTGTCGGCGTCTGCTCAGTTTTTCAACACGTACGTAATCAATACTGGGGACCCGTCGGAAAAACTTTGTCCGGACAGCAGCTAGGGATGATAATATTAGCGAGGCAGAAATGTTCCAGTCATAGATTATGACACTTGGTGGCCACAACAACAAATCTCGACCTGCGGCCTCGACTTGTGCCGTTCTAGCACAACAGAAGCCCTTAAAAATGTATGGCAAGAACTTAATAGACAACTCGATTAGCAGGCCAGTCGATTCAATACGGATTTCGGGAAAAAACTCATGGCTGCCAAAGGTGCACAAAGTGCATGAAATAGGTAGTGCACAAAGTGCAAAGTGCATAGGTATGCAGCGTTAGAACTTGTCTCAGGTTAACGCTCATATCACAAATTGAAAATTTACGCAGAAGAGAATTTTGATCTACATTACGGCTCTGCAATACAAAAGATGGTGCTGGTCTTTTATCCTCTGCATCGCCCTGAGTGGTCAAGGAGTTAAATAAATACAATTTAGTACAGTTATATTATTTCTTCTACAAATACAACCACAAAATTGTTCAGCACGTTTTGGTGCTGCCAATGACATGGAAACTATTTCGGACATAAATAATGCTGACAGCCTGTTTGCTTTCATAGACCATGCTATTTTAAAAGCGAGTTTTTGCATTGGTTGAATATTTTGTGAAGTTCAAAAGATATAGGTGACATCAAAGTATTATAAGCATAAGCTGAATGATTCATGCTACCTAAGCAATGACCGCCTACACTTGTTGCATCTGGGACCAGTGAAAGGTTAGTGCATACATTGTGGAGATAAGGCGACATACATAAGCCCTTTCCCAAGAAGACTGCAGCAGGCGCGTATGCTGCTGCCTTCCTATATTCAAACACGATAAGACGTGTTATTTGATAAGCACCCTACCACCGCCGAGTTCTTATACTATCACTTCTGGCCTGTTTATTAAAAAAAATCACATGGGTATTTTAACTAGATCGAAAACGCAAGGTGGTTTTCTTTGCCGATATTGGAATAAAGGTTCATGGATGTATTTTGCCGCTGTTAACTTGACAACAGAGGCTATTGAAGCATCCGCCAAGATTGAGAGAATTGTTGCCCTTTGGTGATACGAGCAGTAAAGATAATGAATGGATGGATCAACACCACGTCCAAGTGTGGACTGAATTTCACGCGGAACTAAGATTACAGCGTCTTCAATGCTAAGACATATGTGGTTCTTCAACTTTAAGGTTTTTTCGGGATTTAGATTCTGGTAAGGTATATAAGAAAGTTATTTATCGGATATATCGAATCAATTAGACGATTCTTTATCAACAAATATTATGATACTGTGATCACAGTATATAATATTATGATCACAGAATCATAATATTCGTTGATAAAGAATCATTCCAATAGATTCGAAATATACGATAAATAACTTTCTTATATACCTTACCAGAAACTAAATCCCGAAAAACCTTAAAGTTGATGTAATATTAGTTCTGGGAAAAATGACGTTAAAGTCCCCTATGTGGTTCTCTTGGCCATGGAGAATTGAACAGTACCATTTATACAGATTGGAGGTAATCCAGGGGTAGCCCGGTTTCATTTGAAGGAAATTAGGCTGGCATCAGTGCATTTTCATTCGAATCGCCGACGCTGCCGCCGTCGTGGGTGGAAGGTGTGGCGGCACTCGGACCACCGCGGGAAACGGCGGCTGACGAGGGGTCTCGGCAAGTCCTGAGGAAGCGCGTCAATGCAGCGTCTCTCACATACGTTAGAAACTGCTAATTGGACAGCGGCACATCACCCTGGGCTACGAGAAGAAGCTTGCGAGATGACTCAGAAAGGTTGGGATATCAGCTCATAGGTCTGAAATTGCTGGGTCTCGGCGGATTAGAGAGACGAGGTGCTGGTGACTATCCGTCGGGTGGCATTACACTGACCGGGCGGACAGGCAGTAGACCAGGGCTGCACAGACCGAGATCTGGGGTTGATTACGCGCAGGAGGGCAGGGTAAAGTAGGTGGGGCTACCAGTGCTTAAAATACACAGCTTTATATAACGGGAAATAATACAAGAATGGGCACATATAGCCTCCGCTACTGAGGTGCCCTAAAACCCCAATCATCATCGAAATAATACAAGAAAATCTCCACGAATCCGTTCAGGGCGTAGTTTTAAAGGCTCGCGCAGAATCCAGTCCGAGACACGTATCCGAAGAAGGAGGTAAAGTCATTCTGGCAATGCCCCAAACGCAGCCGATCCGGAGCACTGCTTCACTGTTTGACGAGACATCCCAGCTCCATACCGGATGTTTCAGCAAGTTGAAACACCATCTGGTCGGCACCGTAAACGAAATCTGAGTCGCCGCTCCGGAGCCAGCAGCACCCCACTCACGATCTTTGACCGATGATATCCGCCAGACCCAGAGACGACGTGGCGTGAGCAAGCAGAACACGGTACAGGAAGGCGTACTTGTGCTTGTACACGTGCACTCGAGCTTGTCACTAGGCAAATACTAACGGTTTAATGATGCCCAGATGCACTCTGGACAACGTCCGGAACCCTGGAGGGCGGGGTTGGCGGTGCTAAGAGTCTTATTTACTTAAGGACTTTTTATAAGGCCTTCTGTGCATGGCACCTTTGCCCGCCTCTGAAGTCGTGTGCTATGAGTCGATTTAATGCTAAATTTGGAGATGGGAAATCTGGCATTGCACTACACGTTGTTTGTATAAGTTGGAGGACCAGCTGGTCTCCAATGCCTGGTCCGCAGTAGCAGCGGAGGGTCCGAATTTAAAGAGAGGGCACGACTTTTGAAGCTATTTCTTTCAGTCAACGTCATAGGGTTAGTGATAAAACTTCTCATTAAGGGAGGAACGGCAGTGGCGGATTCAGGACTTCATCTGGAGGGGGGCTTGGGGACTCGAATCTCCCCCGCCGTTGGCATGGAACAGGCTCCGGCTATGCATTAAGATACCCGGACATTTGGGGGAGCTGGGTTGAGTTCCCAGCCCCGCCCCCCTGTGTCCGCCTCTGGGTCACGATGCCCCAACCGCCTCCCCCGTTTCGCCGCCTATGCTGGTACGTGGAAGTGCACTGGTCCTAATGACCTACACATTCCGAGAAGGCACTGGACCACGGTCAGTGGACACACCCACCAATTCTCTCAAAGAAGCTCATTATCCCGTGAACTCGGTTCAGAGTCCGTCTCTAAGAGCGTCGAGAAGGCGGCTAGTTTGACGGTTTGGGTTTGGCCAGTGGACGGGCACATCCAGTGCAGGTAAAGACTTTACGGCCAGCCTGGCTGGGTACTGGGAATAGTGCAGGAAGGAACAGGTACGTTACCAGTCTCCCAATTATATAAAATCAGCAGACTGGATTGAAGTCAACAGTAGTGATTGGAAGTAAATATCTGCTGCAATACAGCCAGTGATCAGCGTGGCCACTTATTGATGCCATACAGCCAAGCAGGGGCGTAGTCAAGGGGGAGGGGCGGCAGAGACAGCCGCCCTCCCCCTGAGGGCCCGAAGGGCCTCCCTGAGGACAAGAGCCGCGCGAAGCGCGGCTCGCCCGCACTATGCTCTGTGGCCAAATTTGGCATTTTATACCAGACAAGACCCTCTTAAGCCCTCTTCAGCACTCTATTCTGTAACAAGCAGGGCCCTTTCTACCCATCAGGGCCCTTTTGGCGCTGTCGTAGGGGCCCTTTTTGGGGCGCCGCCCCTCCCTGAGCGAAATCCTGGCTACGCCCCTGCAGCCAAGCCGCTGAAAGTATCCTGAAACACCAATACAAACACAGCATTGCCACCTCGAAAGTAAGTGGACTGCTAATTTGTGGGGCTCTCTCCAACTTTGGCTCCTACTTAACCGAAGTCCCCTGATCCGAGTGGGCTCATCTTCAAAAATCCCTGGATAGAGTGTAGCCGGGTTCTTCCACAGAAAGTTTGATGAGTTGCACGTAAATAAAAAAATGAGTTTCACCCATGGGTGTCGAAAACGTGGGGATGCCCCTTCTCTGCTGGCCAAAAAAGAAACATTTCGTCCGACTGATAATTTCCAGACTACCAACATGGACTAAAGGAATTGCTCCAAAGTATGTTGTAAAAGAGCTGCCTCGTTAGTGGTCCACCGGACGACCTTCGAGTTCGGACTTTTCCTCTCACTAAACACGTGGCAACGCCATTGGCTCCACCTGGAGCAGAGCTGAGTACTTTAAACTGGAATCAATGGACAGAGCACATATCTATCTTCAACTGCTTACCCTTTGAGCCGGAATTGTCTTAGATTTCTAAGTGGAGTAAAAAGCACAAACTAAAAAGGTAGAGACTACAGGCAGGTTATATTTTTAAGAGCTATTTCCCCATCATGTCCCTTTGGACGTACTCCAGGGCTTCGTGAAAGTATCTAGATAGCTTGCAAAGGAGAATTTTGACAGGAACATTGGAACATGCTATGCTTCAAAAAAAACCAGAGGAGGAAACACTACATATTTTTCTTATACATAAATTATATGTAAAAAATAAGTGTCAAGTGCAAGATTGAAAAAAAACGATGTCAGGCGAGCAGGTTTAACGATAAATGCGTCTGTGCAGTGTCACTACTGGATGTTTCCGTCTACTGCTTAGATTTTTGTCAGTGCAATTTGATAGCGTATTTGCATGGATGAGTGATAGTATGCTTTCTTTCATTCTGCTGAGCTGAGTTTTCTTAAATAAATACTATGTTTTCGGGCTGTTTTTCAAAGGCCACGCACATGTGCGTGGCCTTGAAAAACAGCACAAAACATAACTGGCGGATAAAGGGGAAGGAGCATAAGTGTCATGACACCCCAAACGCTCAAACCAGGGGGCCAAAATTTATTTTGTCCTCCCCGCAAGTGGCTCAAAGTAAATGGGAAAATCCGCCAAATTTGGCGAGTTTGACATTAAAAATGTCCAGGAAGGCTCATTCAAGGATAAATTTCACTACAATTAAATTAGGCTGGCTTCTCTTGACTAAGAAATCTGGCATGAAAACCTTCACCGTTTTAGTGGAGGTGCTAGAACTGCCCATATAAAAGGAGCGAAACAGAAATTTTTGTGGACTTTGCATAGGTGCTGGAAATAAGGTTTCAGAATGGCCTAAGGTGACCAAAGTTTTCAACCATGTTTAGGAGTACAACAATTGCAGGCTTCGGATCCAGGAGAAAATTTTGGAGGGGGCCAAACCAGCGTTTGGAGGGGCTAAATCGAGAAAAATTCATAAAACAGTTTTTAAACAAAAAAAAAACAGCCAAAATTTGACCCTTTGGGGCGGGGCCAAAGGATACTATTTTACGTTTTGATGGGAGTCATGGCCCCTTTGGTCCCCCCTTTGATCCACCAGTGTTACAAACTAATCACGACACATTTAGGCCTCTTTTGAAACTCCCGAACACCTCGCTCTACTCGTTGCTAGGCTGTACCGCAAGACATCACCTGCCGCCACACTGCGCTGCCGTACATGCTGTAGGCGAAAAAACGACATACTGCACCGTCGGGCAGCGCTGGCGAAGGACTAACGTCTCTAGTGCGCTTCGTTTTTGACCATGATTAGTCCCCATGACCAGGAGCTTCCCCCAGGTTTTTGACCTGCTTCAGGGTCTGTACAGGCTTTACATTGCCCTGTGAGTGTTACTCCATTCAGGACTCCTCCTCGGAACATTCTCCACACCTCGGGGGCTTATGAGCTCCAAGATATCCAATGGTAACAACCTAGCAATGTACCAAATTCAAGGTCCTTACATTCACACCTCGCTGTTGGTAACGGTCAGCAATTGATTCAACAAAGTCATATCTTATATACAAAAAAATGTTGACTGCAGTCACTAAGACATGTCTTCAACCTCATGATCATTCCTGCATCTTGTTTGAACAAAAACTGTTAAAGGAAGGAAAACGCAGCCTAGAAATATGACCTTTCGTGACCTAGTTTTGACATGAGCCTTAGATGGCTCTGGCATATTGCCGGATGTAGAAGCAAGTTTTGAAGGGACCAAAACAACGCAGGGAGGGAAAATCGAGAAAAAATCGCGAAAATATAGTATTTTCAAAGAAACGCAGCTAAAACTTTCTGCTTTCGTGGGGACAAAAGATGTTATTTTGGACTTTGGAGAGGGCCAAGGCCTCTTTGCCCCCCCCACCCTGGATCCGCCAGAGTCTGGCATTACGCTAAACCGTCATTCAGAGAGCTTTCGAATGGTTTCAGAAATTGGATGTAGCCTTTCTAGGTTTCAAAAATGCTCAATTTTGGCGTAAAACTTAAAAAAATAATGCACATTTTATAGCCTTACGAATGCAGTCATATTTCCGGTACATGGCTTGACCTGATGTAAAATTGTAGCCAACGACTCTTAAATCAATCATAATAAAAGTGTTCAAAGCAAGCTTTCAGCTGATTTGATGAGAGTCTGCTCAAATTTATTGGTAGACGTCCAAAGAGGTTCCATTAGCATGGGTGGAGTTGGAGTGGTTAGGAGCCAGAACCACTCTGGATTTTGCCCCCCTCCCCATATATTTTGTATAGGGCTTATATTGCCGTGCCATTGTTGACCCATCCAGGACCCCCTGGGTCAAGAAGGAGATCTCCAGCCTTGCCCATCACTTTCCTTCAAGCGGTAAAAACATACTTTCAATGTCACTGAGAGAGGGGTAAATTACTTTCCCGATTACCGATTTTCTTCCTCTCCTTTTACCGTACCTTCAAGTGTATGTTATTTCTACTTGAAAACTTCCTGGAAATAGTACCAGATGAAGCTGATTGACTAAGGAACGGGATTTATAAGTCCTCACGTGTTTAAAACCAGCGCAAAGCGGGACGCTCTAGTTGTGTATACTGCACAATGCATATGTGCATATACAATGCACATCAACATCATTCACTGCCGGGTGTGACTTATCTCTCTCCTGAGAAATAGGCCAAGGCAAGCGTGCCCAGACGACACAGTTCCGCTGCTGGGCTGTGCATCTTGCCCACCGCAGCTGGTGGGAAGGGCGGGGTGTACATACGTCTAGCCTCTGCTGATACTACCGGACGCAGTGCCCAGCGGCAGCAGCTGGGCTCTCGGTTGCGCAGGCGCGGGGCGACCGAGTGCGCCGGCGCGGCGCAGCCGCGGCCGCGGAAAATCTATAACTCGCCACCGATCCCGGCCTGCCGGGGCTGGGCGACTGAAGAGGTCAGAAAAAACTCCGACCCTGCCAACACGGGTGGAGAAATATCGGAGAGCTCGATCATTGAATATTTCCGAAACTGAGGCTTATACCCATTGAGGTGCGGCCTATCCTTTCGATGTAAGCTATCTTGTAAAAAGATTGATATCACTATCTGGTAGGCGACTGCTCATGCTGTGCGGAAGGGACAATCATTTATATTTCATACGAGTCCAAAAGCTTTTTTCTTCTCGGTAAGGCTGCTTATGTTGATGTAAAAATGTCGTCTCCGTTGGGGACAATAGATAATTTTCTGACCTCAGAGCAGCTGGCTCTACAGAGTGCAACTGCAGTGACTTGTAGTTCACTGCTCAGTATTTACAATTTCCCAATGCTCAATGTTTATTATAAAAGGTTGTCATCCAGATAAATTTGAAGCTTGGTGTTGACTAAGCTATATACCAGACCCTTACTGAATCATGGTGGTGAGAAGGGTACACTCCACTCACTCACTGCACCGACATAAGGAAGTTTCCCAGGGACAAGGGCTTTTGGAGTCATGCAAGAGAGAAGATAATGGTCCGCAACGTACAAAATGAGCAAGTAAGGCACCAGATCGCGATTCCATGCCAACTTGAAGAGATTATTTATCCCTCAATAGATACCGAGTCCTAGTTTGCAAATGTCAGTCTTCTGGTTCCCCCAAATTTCCCCAGCTATGTTGGAAGGATCAAGATATTGTCCTTGACAGGCCGCAGTTCTTATTCTTATCATGGAGGGCACTGGCCTTCTGGGAATTAAACAAACTCACTTTCAATCTTCGCCAGCGGGGCATATGCACTTTCACTACTCGACACCTTGAGGCAATGATGACCACAGCCGATGGTTACCACATTGGCAGCGATACGGCTATAGATTAAAGCCAGGCCTTCTGTATAGATGCTGTATAGTTTTCTGTAATAGGTTCTAATAGTGGGTATGCAAGGATCGTGTCCAGGATGCAGTTTACTCCGCAGTGCGTGGTGAAGCTATAGCGTTTAAGCACATATATTTTGCCGTATATGTAAGATTTGACATCTTCCAAGTGCTCTTGTCGGTCATGGGCTCTGTGCTTACCGCTACAATAATAATACATTTCCATCGTCTTCCAAGGGGAAAATACAATGTCCTATTACCGCACGCAGGGAAAGAAATCCGAGGTTCTATGTATTTTTTAATGAAGTTTGATAAACCTTTGATACTTCCTTCCTTCTCGGAGTTTCGAAAGCTTCTAATTGTATTTTCTTTACCTGACGTTAAATGATTCAGAGGCCAGGCTTGGGTCAGTTGCTTTCAGGCAGGCACCGAAGTTTGCACCTGGGTGGACTCGAACCCGTACTAATGACGAAGGTAGCAAATCCTGTCACAATGCGTCCTGCACAATCTGAGCCACCTGACGAGGGGACGTGGGGCTGGCGTTCCCTAGCCACACCTCTTTGATGGTCCCGTTCCTATACATTAGATAGAAGGGTCCCTCGCAGCTAACTAGGGTGACCGTGCACCTGCACTGCCGGCCCCATCCCTCCTCAGCAGGATTTCTAGCCGTTTAACAAGTGTTTTTTTCCGATCGAGACTGCCGATTCCTGCACACGCTAGTGCGGCAGCTGTAGTTACGTAGACAGTTCTTTGCTATTGCAAAGTCAACAATGCAAAAAACAATGATCTGAACTATAAACATTCCCTCGCCTATACCTACAACACACACATAATTCCTTTCGCGATCGCAGGGAGGGAAGCCCCGCCCACCTGAGCGCACGATGCACGCGGCTCGCAGCCGAGAGCGGCACGTACCTGCTTCGCTGGCGCTGGCGGTCGAACGGCTGGCGAACACGTGGCACTCCGACTATAAATAAGCGGCGTGCAAGTTCAGGAGCCGGCGGCGCTCCCGACAGCGGACTGGCACTGACGTCATCGGAGAGTACTACGTGGACGCCCGAACTGTTACTCCGATGCACTGCTATATTTACCGTATGCCCATGTTTGAGTTAGTGTATAAATAGTGAAGCAGGAGACCCATGAAGCGCAGCTATAGCAGAAGCCTATTTCAATCGATTTGCTTTGACCTATTGCCGATGGAGTATAACTTATCACAGGCGGATGCAGAATTTCCGGTGGAAGGGACTTTATGGGATTGTTAATTGTTAGTTATTAGTTAGTTGTTAGATTTGTTGTTAATTGTTAGATATTAGTTATTTGCTAATTGTTAGGGGAATTTTATGAATTGTTAAAGACTTAAATGATGACAATGGGGTTTCAGAATATTTCTGACATTTCATTGCTTATACCTTCATGACAAAAGGCCATGTATGATGGCAAATACAGCATAAACAGCGTCGCTCTTTTTCCTCCAGTCCCTGAGCCGGGTGGTTCGCTTGCTCTCCTCTGCACCGCATGACTGCGGGAGAATGGACCAAGCGTGTCCTCAGGAGTGTGACGGCCTTGTCGACCATCCGAGAAGGAAAACGACTGATTTCTATCCACAGGATATGCCTGAGTTCTCCGGTAGTTGTACTGGTAGCTTGTTGCCGGTAACTTGTTGGTGTAAACACAAGCTTTGAGAAATCCCCTAGATCATGCCTACGGCAATCAAAACTGAAGTTATTTTAGCAAGTGTCGTAGATTTCAGCTGTAGGATTCTCTTGAAATGGATGCATCTACATAAATGCATTCTGCACCTAAGTTCACATACCTTTGCGAAAACTCTATTTCCAAAAGAGTGCGTAGCACCCACAAATTCTTTCCTTACCGGAAATATTTGTACCTATAAGCGATGCGACCCCGCCCGGTCCAGCCCGACACTGTAGCGCTGTATGAAAATAATCTCAATTAGTATGCATTGTACTTGAACAGGGTCTTTACCACCGCATAACCCGCTCAACTCAATTACTGAACAAACGAGCAGGACGCGTTGTGGGGGAAACATGTGGAACTTGCAAATACAAGTCAAATCATCAAATATTTATCACAGTGCTTGGAACACTGTATGCAAGTCATGTTTATGTAGATGGCTGGTTTCCTCACAAAATGAGTAAATATGAAAAGGTAAAACACTTTTTCCGTAAAGTGGATAATATTTCGAGTTTGACGTGTCATCAGATCGAATGATAAGACTGCGTAATTTGGTCGTGCATCCAACGGAAAACGTTATCGAGTTTATCAAACAAACGTTTTAACATCTTATATTTGATCATTTTTGTATTTCAGGTAAAAAAGAAAGAAAAATAAAACACTTCTAATAGTTGTCACATATTACGCCATGTCGATTTTTCGATCAAAGTTAGTGATTGTGGCTCATCTGAATAGATTCAACTTGGTGTGCAGGGAGCACCGACGCTGTGAGTCAAATAGTAAAGCTCTATACAATGTTGGGTCAAACTGCGCGCCCCAGGTAGCATATCATATACATTTTGATGCCCTCCCGCAGTAAATGTTAAAAATTTGTCGTTCAAAACAGAGCCAGAAACGGAAAGAAACTTTTTACGATAACATATCGAACCACGAGTTTGTTTTTCTGGAATTTTAAACGAAGAGCAAGGTGCATGTATTCGTAATTTCAGCACATGACAAACACGATATGCACATAATGCACATAAAAACCACATACTGCACTAATGTAAGTAATTTAGCCTACGGACCATTGTCATTGGTGGATCCAGGAGTAGCTCTCGGAGGGGGCCAAACCAACGTTTTGGGGGCTAAATTGAGAAAAATTCATGAAACCATGGTATTTTTAAGAAAAACACGGCTAAAATTTGTTCCTTTGGGGGAGAGGGTGAAAAGATACTAACAGATGCTAATTTAGGCTTTGGAGGGCGGCCACAGCCACTTTGACCCCCTTGGATCCGCCAGTGACCATTTTCGGTTGGTATAGTGAGGCTCTGTCCTTCCTACCTACCATATCCGTTTTGCTACCCTATTCCGTACAAAAAGGACATACCTATTCAGGGCTCTTGCACCACCCTAGGATATTGCATGATTTCGGTGAGACGGCACCAGTCGCCCTTAAATAAACCCAATGACTGATTTTGGTATCCTATGACACGTTCGTCAAATACTAAATGGTCCACACTGTATAGCTTCCACAACATGGCCAGTGCAAATGGGAAACAGAGGCCCAGCTTTGGGTTCCGGTGGGCGGTCCTGCAGCGTCAGAGTGGCGCAGCAGAGACGAGACCCGGTGACTGAGCACGGCCACTCTTCCAGTCAGCCGCCTCCGCGTAAACAGTTGCGACACGAATGCCTCTCGATTGTGCACTGTTCAGGATTACGTTGTGCCACGTGCTAGTACTATGGGTGTGTCCCGGGCGAGCGGTCATTGCCGCTGGTGTGGTGGCTCGCGGCGCTATCAATCGCACTGGTGGACGCATAGGGGGAGGGGGGGGCAAGGGGCCATGCCCCCAAATGTCGAAATTTTGGCCGATTTTCTTATAAACACTATGTTTTAACGATTTCTCCCGAGTTGCCCCCTCCCCCAAACGGCGTTCTGCGTCCGCCCCTGTCTCATCGTACATGACTAAACTTATAGCAACTAATCTTGGGTGTTGCATTTTGTATCTTTCCTTGTGACGAATTTCTAGAGTTACTGACCACTGGTCTTTTGCGTAAATCAAGCTTGACACTATATTTTAAGCATGGGTGGAAATCCTGGGTGATTGGGGGTTCGGACCTCCTGGATTTTGGGTCTTCCATAGACTTTGTATAGGGTTTGTATTTCCTTGCCAGCGGTAACCCACCCAGAACCCCCTCCCCTTCCCGGATGGAGAAGAGATCTCCAGCCCTGCTTTTAAGCGAATATGCAGCATAAATTCCTGCCTAAAATAAATACCATAGGAGATGTTGCCGCAATGTTCCTTCAGTAGGGGAATGGGAGAAGCTTTTCATTAAGCTATAAACAGGTCGAATATCACAAGTCATCCTGGTAATGATGTAGCCGCAGCCGCAGCAGAACGCCCTGGCCGGATCATCCTCTAACGGGAATGGCTGTCATTCCTGCGAAGGCCTACGAAGCTCACGATACCCCGCTCTGTCGAGTTTTTGTGACGTCATCGCGGCTACTCCCACACTCTCTCGTTGACTCGCTCGCACCGATCACATTTGGAGTAGATCTGAATCGGCGAGCAGTTTCCTACTGATTGAATTGTTAATATAAACCAAAAATTGATTTATTTTACGTTTTTTCATTACGACTTAGAACTTAAGAAACGAATATTAGGAGCTTATTGACCAGGAAAAAATGAATGTATACTTTTTTAGTTTTATTATAAAACTCGACAAGTTCCAGCTTCCACCTCTTCTAGGAGATGTGGAAGCCAAAACTAGATGGCGGAAGCCGAAACTACGAGTTTTATAATTCATCTAAACAAACATTAATTCATTTTTTCCGGGTCAATAGGTTCAGATTTCCTTATTTAATGTTCTAATTTTCACATTTCATTTATTTGATGCATTGTCCACGGGCTATGTCTTCCATTCAAAGACAAAGTAAATTCCTAAACACATAACTAGAACAAAAACATGATGGTCATGGAGCTAGATCATATTCTTACTAGATTAAAAAATCATACAGTTGCGCAGTCCTAATTCTATAACAGATATTAGGATGTAAGTTCACCTCTGTAGTGAATAGTTAAACACCTTTCAGTTGTCATCATACATATCTTGTCACAGAGGATTTAAATTGACCCAGTGTTTGATGAAACATATCTGTACCTCAGGGCATATTTTAAGCTACAAAGTGGTGGGCATTCTGCCCACCAGTTCCTCTTGCTATGCCCACCAGTAAACGACCCTGAACGGCCCAGTGCCCACCATTCACCAGTCATTTGATGTTCTAGGAGTGCCCTTTTGGTGGGAATTCGTGCTCTTATTAGTCCAATGCCCACAAGTCCCACGTCCTTAAAATATGCCCTGCTGTACCTGGCCTTCTATTTAAAAACTCATTTACCACTCGCGTGATTCTACAAAACAGACTATCCATAACACTATTCACCCTCGCAAAAAAAGATGCTCAAAAGCTGGTTCTTCTTCCTCGTCTTGCGGGCACATTAAGAGGGAAAGCATAAAGTAGAATAGAGGAGTCAATCATGCCGTGATGGATTTGAACAGCAAAGATAATGTCGTGTTGAAGTCTTTGAGCAGAAAATAATACAGTCCTATGACGCAACAATACATTTCTATAGACAAGGGACCCAGATGCGCTGTGGTGTAGAGCTGTTGCATTCAACCACATCATATATTTATGTTGCACTCTCTCAACACGATCCAGGTGAACGCGTGCAGCCCCTGCCCATATAACGCTGCAGTACTCTAAAACTGATCTAACATGCGCGCAATAAGACGCCCGCACGGAGGCCAAACGGGTGCCTTCTCCTGCACCACGTCTATCTCTTGCTTTCTGGAAAGAGCTGATCAAAAGACCGATACATTTTTAAGATCTTTTATCTATTGAGTCAATGTGAGGTGGAAAAGTTAGCTTCTTATCCAGAATAACACCAAAGTCACTGATGGTGTCCACATGCTCAAGGGCATTGTTTCCGACAAAATAGTTAGTATGAATTGGGAGCTTTTTCAGAGTCATCCTAAATGACTTATATTTTGAGGGGTTCAAATTTAGTTTCCAGGAATGGGACCAACTCACCGGATTAAAGCCGTCCAGTCAGAGCACTTTCCATTTACAATCACACGCTGAGCCCGGTCATGCAAATAAGAGGGGATCCAATTCCAGGCAGGTCCAGTTATGTGAAATGAGTGACAAAACTTGTGAAGCAAGAACATGTGGTTAACACTCGAGAAAGCTGTCGTAAAATTAGTGTAAATGCAATCTGTTTGAGATCCCTGGCCTATTGTACTAAAGCTTACTAAATAATAGACTGTTAACATAAGAGAAGAAGTGGCTTATTCTGGTGTTTTATATGTACAAAATAAGCAAAAAAACTGAAATTAGATTAACAGGAAACAAATGTACTAATGTGGCAAAATGTTAAAACGGAAAAGTTTCGTTATTTCACCATCACCAAGAAGATGGTGGAATACCAATGTGCCATTTAGTATAATTTTTCCGGAGTGTTGCACTCACTTTTTATGACAAAGTGCTGTATTGTTAACATCTTACCTGACTGACAGGGGAGGGTGTTTCGGATCCCTCAGTTTTTTCGCAGACTGAAGGGGAATGACAGGGCGGCCCGCAGCCAATCTTTGAGCAAATGTGGAATATCTGAATCCCTAACGTGTCCGGCCTAGGTTAGATGACCGAACCTACTCACCATGTTCATCTTGCTACAAGGTACTGTTAAAAATTCTTTAAAATTTCATAGGTTTCATTTTGAGAACTTTTAATTGATATCATGCAGTTCCAGGGGGGCGTAGGAAGGCTTAGCATGCCCTATATTATGCTATCACATTTCATAGCAAAAAAAGCACCAGCCGTCCAGTTCCAGCCGTTGATGGCAAACGTCGTGCGACCAGTCCCAGTCTAATCTACATCAAACATGTATGCATGTTTTTTAATGTTTTTGCGCTCCCTTTTCCGGGAGCATTTTTGTGTTAGTAGCTAGTATCATTCATACAACGCACACACACTATGTACAGAGCGGAAGTTTCCATTTGCTGGCACCCTTACGGGACAGCGGCACCGCACTCGGCGGGCCATAGGCTGCTCCAGTCTCCCCAAACCGCAGCGCCTGGCATAGGCCGAGCCCTCACATAAGGGCCGCGAGTGGGAGACCAGACCGGTGGATCACTTTAAAGGCCGATCAGGCCCGTGCACCCACAAACAGGAGCCCTGTTCCACCGTCAGCACAGTTTTGTCAGCACCAATCACGGGCCGCGTTCCCTACGTCACAGGACTGTAGCCTCTCCCCGGGAACTAGTTCTAGAGGTTTTACGGGCGACGGCCGCTGTTTGTGCGATGAAAAACGCAAGCACGAAGTGCAGCCTAATATTTTTAATGGAATAAAGGATTAACCCTCGCCCCACCGGGGGCACGATGGCCCCCTAAGGTTTTCCGGGATAGCAGAAAAACGACGAGGCGCAGCACCGCGGTTGAGGGCTCTACCTCCACTGCATCATTTTCCCATCATCCCTGAAATTTTTATCCCGGGTCACCCAAGGTCAGGTCACCAGACAAGGTCAACCAAGGTCACCTCACTTCACCTTTAGAGCTCTGTAAGAGCACATTTCAAAGTCGATCGATTTGAAACTTCCTACACTTCATGACCCTCCAGGGTCTACAAGGTGTATATCCGGGATTTTTCGATTTCGTGCCCTGAGGTCAGGTCACGAGGCGACCTCTCCCATTGGAAAAGCATGGGAAAAGCTATTTCATATAAAAAGCCACAAAAATGATTGCAAATACTCAGACTGCTCAGAACAACGTTTTGGACACCCTTCACGGATCCCAGGGGTCATATTTGCCCTTTGACTTTCCAAGGTCATCCAAGTCACCGGAGGTCAAAAACAGTATTTTGACAATAACTTTGACCTAATTAAGCTAGAGCGGTAAACAAACACCATCGTGTTGTCTTGTCACTGGCTTCATTTGATATACGGCAAGTCACTTTTGACCTTCGTGACCTCAGGTCATATTAGGTCACGAGGTACCTCTGGCGGTCAAACCACTGGCGGGAGGTCTTTACGTTCCACATAGCGGAAAAAGTAGAGGCAATTTGCTATCAAATGTAATTTACCAGGCCTCAATAGCTCTAATGACATAAGAGTTATGCCCAGTTTGCTTAATCATTGCATATTTGATAAAATAGCCGATCTTGACCTAATTTGACCTCTGGAGGTCAAACCATTGACCTACACTAAAACAGCGAAGTAATTTCTACTAAATTCACGCGAGCTTCATTGCACTTTGCAGATTTGCCTAACGCCCATATTTTCGATTAGACGGGGGCCATCGATGGCCCCGGTGGGCGAAGGTGGCGCCGACTCCCGGTGGGCGCGGGTTAAGTTCCCTTGCTACACAAACAAGAGGCGATTATGGCACATGGTACTTTTCTGGAGGAAGGTTAGAGGTCTGCTGACAAAACTGGGCTGACAGGTGGAACAGGGCTAGGGACGCCGGCTGGCACGGCGTTGATTCTACTGCTGCGGCGCGCACTCCCCAGTGTACCGCTATCTCCTAGGTAGGAGGAAGCCGCGGAAAAGGCTGCCATAGGTCAGCCTTGATCCAGGGGCATTCCACACCCAAGCGTGACGCCTTTGCCAGCTGCGCCACGGGGGTGGCTATGCGTGACTGATGCATGTATGTTCCCCCTGCAGGGGAAGAGAGAGAGAGAGAGAGAGAGAGAGAGAGAGAGAGAGAGAGAGAGTGAGAGAGAGAGAAGCCGAGCCGGTAAAGAGTGCTTATTTCATAACATACCTAATCATGCCAAGCTGCAGGAATTCACAATGATTAAAGAGCTGCTTCCGTGCGACTACACAGTAAAACAAAAGTTAAGGGTATAACTAGATTGCACAATTCGAGGCCCTATCTCACCGTCTTTTGAAATGGCTGGGACTAGTGTAATGTCTGAGTACGCCGAGTTTGGAACTACCCAGACCCTCTATTTCACGCCCTGGATAATGGTTACTAAAGTTTAATGACGAATCCATCTGCCTGGGCTATATGAAATAGCCAGCTCTCTCCAGAAAGGGATTTAGGGGAGCATATCAGCCTATTCAGAGGATCTGCCTGGACATGAACCCAGGATCTGTAGCTCGGAAGGCAGGTGCTCTACCACTGAGCGACGCATCCCCATTTCACGCACTTGAGAAGAGACTAGTTTCTCATAGTAACTTCTTGCTCCGTTCCTCCGTTCTAAACAGAGGAGGCCGGGCGGCCCAGTGGCTTTATTGCCCGTATTCGGATCGGATGGTGTGGATTAACGTGAGTTTAATCCCTTCGGCGGGAAACCGCCTTCCATGTCCGATCTGACCCCGTGGAGATCCGGTTAACCCTTTCGTTCCTAGTGGTCGAGATCTCGACCACCAAAAAGACTTCAGGGCTACGCTCACCACAGATTTCCAAATTCGGCAGAGTTCTTCAAACTCCGTTGTCAGATGAAAGATAGACCAGGCTATCATCACAGCTGCAAAATTTTGTTCTGTCATGTTTAGGGGGGCGTGGGGGGCATATCAAATCTGGGCATATCTAACGACAGGCTTTGTGGGAAATGACTACATTTGTTTCTCTCCGGCTATCAAACAAAGGTCATAATTATTGATTCATTTTTATTTGATGTGGTAGCCAGAGAGTCAGTCAAAACAACAGTATTCATTGTTTTGCTAGGGCTTCAATGTATCGTGACTTAGAAACGAAACAATTTTGGTGGTCGAGATTTCGACCACTAGGAGGATATCCGTCAACTAGGTTCAGTCATAATTTGTTTTGGACATTCGGCAAATTTAGAGCCAAATGTGAGCAGGTATTGCAAAAACAGCCCGGTTTTCAACATCTTGACATATGCAAACTTAGGGGAGGGGGCACAGGGGGCAGACAGTGGTGGATACAAGGGGGGCTAGGGGCCAAACCCCCTCCCGAAATTTCAGAATACCTATGGTAAATACATAGTCGGGGGCCGATAAGAGGCAATGGTAGGAGAGGTTCAAAACTCCAAGCCCCTCCAGAACTGAAATCCTGAAACCGCCACTGGAGGCAGGTGATCCACATCTCCATCCGACGAAGTTCTGCCCACCTGAAACGTCATCGGCGCACTTATGAAAATTCGCTTCCCACCCCAACCCTCTCCCTAGGACGGGAGTACACGATCCTCTGCGAGGCTGCAAACCATGACCAAAACCGGGGACATTTGTGTAAGTCCGCGCTTACAAAGGGCAAATATTGTAAAAATATGGGTCCAGGCCCACAGCTTCGGATGATGTCCTTTCCTGGCTTCCAATCTGAGGAGAGCCGTCCCCTCCCCCCGGCAATCATCAAGTCTGCGATGTGGAAGAACCGCTTGAATCGTACATGCAATTCCTGCACTTCCAGGACAGCACAAAGCTGGACATGAGTGACCGCTACTCCAAGCTATGTCCTCGGGCCGATTGCATCCATAAAAAATTGCTGGAACACTTCGTCCAACAACATCACCCTACCTGTAGGATTCGGGTACGAAGTTTTCTGCTTGAACCAGGTCAATGGATACCTTGTGGCGTTTGATCTCTACCAGGGGTGCAAATAAATATATGATGTGGATTTCGTCGCCGAGTTCGGGAACAATGCCACAGCAGTGCTTATGTCGCTCAACAGGCTGCTGGAGGGGAAGAAACTAATTACATACCACCTCACTTTCGATAGCAGCTTCACCTTGCTTGATCTGCTGTGCGAACTGAAGATACGAGGATTCAACATCAAGGGGACGATACGGTGGGACCGTTTTCCGAAGAGATGCAAGTTCACCTCAGTGGAAGCTATAAAGGAGGCAGAACGTGGCTCATTCACAGCAACTCTGACTACATCTGGAAACAGTTGTGCCGTGGAAATGGTAAGCTAGAAGGGCAACAACGTATCGATCATCTCATCTGCTCTACTGCTTTCGGCTAGGCTTCGGTCGCCTCTGTTGACCGATACTCAAAACATGATCAAGGGTGAATTCAACTGCAAAGGCCAAATTCTGTTAAAAATTACGAGACAATGGGAGGCGCAGATCAGCAGGATCAGCATATCAACAGCTACCGCGCTTCAGTTAGAGGAAACAAGTGGTGTTTTCCGACATGGGTGGAGATTAGAGCGGGGGGGGAGAGTTGGAGGTCAAGACCCCTTCCTCAACAGGCAGGTACATACATAATTGACAGCAGTCATTATGAGTTAGAGGTACTGTTTGATTTGCGAAGCTACTTACTCCTTCTATGTGTGCTTGTGATTTAGGGCTGAAAAACCATATATTTTGGATACTTCAATTAGGTCTTTTCTACTCTACTCATCGATTTCGGGTTTCTCATAGGTTTTGTACCCTTCCCCTTTCCCCATAGGTTTGTATTGTTGTGCCAGCGTTAACCCATCCAGGAACCCCCTGGGTCAAGAAGAGATGTCCAGCCCTGGTTTCTGATTTTTGTGGTGGTAGTTTCCAATGAACTTCTACTTGGGTCAGCTTGCAGAGGCACCCAAGTGTGCAGAAATACCTGCCACAAGCAAGCCTGGGGGATACATAGTGCGCTTTTTGCCACCCATTGGAATGAAGATATGGCTCTGTGATGCCAATTTTGTGAGTTTAGTCCATAGTGGATGGAGGTTGCTGCGATATTTACTTCCAAAGTTGGAAATTTGGCCCGTTCCAAAGCAGAATCGTCCTGCCCTGTTTTGAATTGACTAGCTGACAGGTGAAAATCAAGCTTGGTCAGTCCTCTCGTCAGCACGTCCGCACATTTTATGATGCCTGCGATTTATTTTCGGCCCAATTATAACTAAACCGTATCTGTATGCTTGTGGAATTATTTCGGTACCGTTAGTGAAGACCAGCACATGCAATCAATGGCATGTGGGCATACAAACCTAACTGACGGATATCCTCCTAGTGGTCGAGATCTCGACCACCTCAAAATTCCAAATTTTGGGAGGGAAGGGGCTTGAAGGTAAAAATCGGGGATGGCACTGTTAATGACTGACCCAAACAAATATTTCTGTAAAAGGAATTCGAAATCCAAGCAAAAAAATTAATTCAGGAAAGAAAGGGTTAAACACCCACGCCAATACTCACTGTGATTGGGCAAGTGTGCTTGTTGGGATTAGTCATAATAAAATAAATAAATAAAATAAAAAGATCCGTCGGTGATATCCGGTGATTACTACACATTCGTACTCCACGAAAACGGAAGTAGGTATCTTGCGATTCGGCACTATGATTAAGACGAGAGACAGACCGCTAGAAACCCGTTGAAATGGTCCACGGCGATCTCCCGCTAGATGTGCGTGGTGGTTCAAGGTCATGACGCTGATGCAACCTCTCGAAAACGGAGGCATTAGACCAGTTAGCGAGTCACGATGGCCTAAAAACGTCGCAATCCTTCACGTGGGACTGAGGTCCGGTTCACATTTTCCGGAAGCTTTGTTATGTTCACTCAGCTGTGAACACATTGGTACCGACTTTGGGTCAAGTGTGGCAGTCAAAAAATGAAATGACGTGTTCTCATAGCTGTGTTAACTACACCTGTGTCATACTGTAAAGACTACCCGAAAAGCAAAAGTTGATCTGATTTCTTACAATTTACGGACAAAATCCAAGCCGTATTCTAAAATTCAAAGCATTAAATGACAAACGTATCTTTTGAAACTTACTTTGCTCACAAAGTGCCGATTTTGAAATCATTTTAAAACGAGCCCGGAGGAAGAAACATAGCAAAAAAGGAAATTTAATCGCGAAATCCTTCCCCACTATTGTTGTTGCAGTCTCCCCCCTCATCTGCCGTGGCACACTACTTAAGCTAATGATTAGAAATGGAAAACACATGTCTGGACTTTTTATTGTTTCTGGTGCTCATAGTTTTATCCGTATATTCCAAATCTGTAATCTGCGAAATGATTTGGCACATGTTATAGCAAATATTAGTTATTGCACCAAAAGAAGAGTTTCATCCCAGCAACTTTCAAAGCATCGAAAGAAAGGTTATCAGTCACCCCTGTGGCTTAGTTGGCAAAGGCGCTGTGCTTGGGCGGGAAGGCCCCTGGATCAAGGCTGACCTATGGCAGCCTTTTCCGCGGCCGCCTCCTACCCAGGAGATAGCGGTACACTGGGGAGTGCGCGCCGCAACAGTGGAATCAGCGCTGTGCCAGCCGGCGTCCCTGTTTGTGGGTGCACGGGCTGATCGGCTTTAAAGTGATCCACCGGTCTGGTCTTCCGCCCGCGGCCCTCATGCGAGGGCTCGGCTTCTACCAAGCGCTGCGGCTTGGGGAGACCGGAACAGCCTATGATCCACGGAGTGCGGTGCCGCTGTCCCATAAGGCTGCCGGCAAGTGGAAATTTCCGCCCTGTGCATAGTGAGACAGTGTTGTATGAATGATGACTACTAACAAACAAAAAAGTTTATTGGGGAAGGAAACACAAAATATATTTTAAAAAGTTGTCATGTTGCTGGGGGTTTGCATGCTGGCGGTTCAAACACCCCATTGATCTCGGCTCCTGTGCGGGATACCGAAAACAATGTGAAAGCTGGATGATGGCCAATAAGAAATAATGAAGAAACTATATCGGTGGTTTTTGGCTCAGGCATATAGCAGTGGGTCTACTGTTAACTATCTATGACTCAGGTCCATATTAAGTTCATGACAGGTCACAGAAGGTGACAAGGTAGAAGCAAGCAAGCAATGGCTTTTTATTAGGCGTTCTGTGCATAGCACCTTTGCCCGCCTCAAAGGAGTGTGTGGAGAATTTTAGAATTTTGTGTGAGGTAAGCTACGTTAGTCTGTTAAAGCAATGGAGTTATTTCAAGTAATGGGTTGCAAGATATTTTAGCTTGCAAATAGACAGTCGTGGCAATGGCATAGCCATGCCAAGGAGGTCTTTAATAAGTTTAGACCCGCAGAGTGCGAAGGTTATTTCTGTGGCTAAGACCTTAAATTTAGAGTTTGAAATTTAAATTTGAAATTTAAATTTGGAATTTAGAATTTAGAATTTTGTGTGTCAGCTATGATGTCCGCTTGTATACGTTACTCAAAGCCTCCGTTAACTCAATAATTTCGTATTTTAGAAAGTGCGCTAAACACCTGGCCAGGGTGCCGCGATTTACCCTGCAACCCGGAGGTGAAGTTGCAGCTCCCTCTTCGGCTGGGCAGCCGCCGCGAGAAAGAAGTGTGAGAGGATAGTTAGATTGTTAGTAAGAGTATAGGTGTGGTTAGTATAGACCCGCAGTGAAAGGTATCACTGCGGTGAAGAAATCTAACCTATCTAACCTAACCTGATTTCAAAGTTAGCCTAACATAACCTATCCTTAGCCTACAATGAACCATTTAAAGGTTACAAAACTATTCTTAAATTTCGCAGTGGATCAGCTATGATTAGAAAATAGGCAAGTAGAGAAGGGATTGTTGACTCTAACGCCTGACTGAGTTGAGTTAGAGTAAATTTTTAGGCGCCATTTTCTTTCTCTCTTTACGCAAATCAGGTAATGCGTGATATGAATATCTAGGTAAACATATAAAAATGGCCTCACCTAAGGTAGGTTAAAGAACGTCTATATCCTAGCATAGTCAATATGCATTTCAATTGACTTGCAATTATAATCCAAACGTAATGATATGAAATTGAAAGCACTAGGTATAATAATTTCTTTGGAAGCTATTCACCCAGGTTTGAAAATCTGCTTAAGAAGTCTTACGTGACCTTTCCAGAGGTCGCAGGGCCAAACTTGGACCTAGAGACCCTAGATAGAGATCTAAGATACTAGCTTGCAGTGGCGTGAGGAGGACATTCGAATTCCACGCCGCTGACCCAGGTTCAAATCCCCGGGCCGGTATTCTGCCAAGTGTTTACGATCCCCTTAATACCCTCCCAACAGGGTGAGAGTTGGCAACACCATATGACATCAGCAGTCGGTATGTCGTAAAGGTCCAAAGTAATTTACTGACACTGCAGTTGATCGCATAGGGGAGAGAGTGGCAAGGCGGGCATAGTTGTGTTTGAGGCTCTGCATCTCATTTGCTTGTTGCACGCTCTGGAGAGGGGTCTGACATTATTGCGCCCTGGAGGGAGGGGGAGCGCTTGGTGGCCCCTCTGAGATCCCGGATACTAATAGACTTAGAAAAAGTCGGTTAAGGGGTGAGTGGAGTCTATGGCGTTCTACATAATAATCAATCAAAAAGCATTCAATTATCAACATTAAACATTCTCAGTCTAATGAAAGACAAATATAAGTAAGGAACGTAAGCCGCGGCAGAAGTGTAGGAAGAAAAATAACGAGACAATGAGACGCTGCTTCGTTGATCCCGCTTTAGCCTCAACACCTATTAGTTATAGACTGGGAAAGAATGTGCGCTATCAGCGTTTAAATAATATGCTCTCGGCACAGAGCGAAGACGCTAGGCCACTGTGAGTTGGAAATGGTCGAGTAGTGTTGCCCTAGACCACCCAGAAATGATGTTGAACCTTTAGAAGTAGCCTGAAAAAGTTCCCTCGTTAACTGAAAAAATCGTGATTAAGTTAAGCTCGTCTTCACCGGGCCTCCCTTCCAGTGACACCGGATCCGATAGAGAGGCCCGAGCCACTCCCAAGAAAACACCAAATTTGGTAAAGCTTATCAGAAACTGTGTACCTACCTAAAGTTTTTTAATGCTGCTGTTTTATCACTGGTTTGGAAAATAACTGCAAACCTAGGAGTCCCTTGAATCTTTCGAATTCTCCTGTGAAACGCTGTTTCTGAAGTAGGGGTCTGAGCCACCTTCGCTTTGACGGGGACCCGCCCCCTCCCCACCTAAAATCTCGAGAACCACGCTAGATAGCGAAAAACAGAAAACGGTTTTGGGTAGCCCATCCACTTCTCAATAGAAAACATTTAGACCATTTTTTCAGGTCACATTTAAGGTCACTAGACGTCAAAACATGCCGCATTAGGGATAACATGTAAATTGGTTTTCGATTATTACGTCTGAACAAGAAACGACAGAGCAAAACAATTATTACCATTAGAGCCATCGCAGCAAGCCAAATCAAATGATCTATAATATGACCTTGCTAGGTCAAATCAGGTCAAATATGGCATTCGACCTAACCTGAAGTCAGATACCTAAAGGTTGAATTAGGTCAAAATGCATATCATTAGAACTGCAAAGACGAGGCCAATCTAATGAAGTCAAAATAAGCGCTCTGTATCTATCCATTATTAAATTATTTAGTTCAAACCATTTTCCCATGTATTTCAAATACGGAGGTCATGGGTTGTACCTGACCGGAGGTCATCGATATAAAAATACCGGAATATTTTTTTGAGAACTCGCTGGGCCTGTTAGGTATGTGGTATGAGTTTCAATCGAATAAGTTCACCATATTCTGACTTATGCTATCTTAAACTTTTTCTGGTCAGGTCACGTGACCCGTACTGGTGACCTGACCAGAGATGATCTGACCTTAAAATTTTGAAGAAAAAAATTGTTAACATGATCAGAGAAAAAGTATGCCAAATATGGCGGCGCTACGCGACGCCGTTTTTATGCTGTCTTAAAAATACCCGAAGGGGGTCAGATACCCGCCCCCCGTCAACGCGCGTGTTAGTATCTGTATATATATATCTTTTGATCGAAGCGAGAGATAGTCTTAAAGTGTGTATCAAAGTGCCGAGCATAACCCAAGGAGGAGCATGTTATGTAATATTACTTAAAGTCAAGGCCACCATGTACCCTTTCTAAGTCATCCCGTATATAATTTGGACCCTTGGATCAAGACCAACACATTGATGTCTTGGCGTTTGTTTTATGTCTAATGGCTCTAGAATTGTAAATTATTTCCTAAATGGGTCTAAATTATACCCATGTTGGACCCCTGCGACGTCACAGGTCAACAAATATGGTTAAAACTCGGCTTCCAAGTAGCAGACGGTAAGGTGCACTCGGCCCCGTTTCAATTTTTTCCATATCACTTCCGGTTCCTGAGATCGTAGGGGGAGTGGTCCGATTGCACTTCATATTAATCAATTGATTGATTGATTAATCAATCAATCAATTGATTGATCAATTGAGCCTCTTAACCCACACCCCACCGGGGGTCCGGCGCCACCTTCGCCCCACCCCGAGGGCCATCGATGGCCCTCCTCTAACTCCGAAAATATGAGGGTTAGCGCAAATCTGCAAAGTGTATTAGAAAGCTCGCGTGCATTCAAGAAGAAATTAGGTGGCATGTTTTAGCGCTCAAGTCAATGGCTTGACCTCCAGAAGTCAAATTAGGTCAAAATCGGCTATTTTTACTCAAATATGCAGTGCTTAAGCAAACTGGGCATACATCTAATGCCATTAGAGCTATTAAGATGTGGTAAAGAACATTGGATAGGAAAATGCCAGACCTTTTTCCGCTATGTGGAATGTAATGACCTCCCGCCAGTGGTTTGACCTCCAGAGGTCACCTCGTGACCTAATATGACCTGAGGTCACGAAAGGTCAGAAGGTGACCTTGCCGTATATCAAACGAAAGCCAAGGATGAGAGATACACGATGGTGTTTGATTCAGTGCTCTAGGTTATATAGGTCAAAAGTTATTGTCAAAATACTGTTTTTGACCTCTGCTGACCTTGGATGACCTTGGAAAATTCAAAGGGCAAATATGACCCCTGGAATCCGTGAAATGGTGTCCAAGAACGTTTTTCTGACCAAGCCGAGCATTTTCAATGGTTTTTGTGACTTTTAGATCATAAGACAGCTTTTCCCCGTGCTTTTTCAATGGGAGAGGTCACCTCATGACCTAACCTCAGGTCACGAAATCGAAAAATCCCGGATATACACCTTGTAGACCCTGAAGGGGTCATGAAGTGTAGGAGGTTTCGAGTCGATCGACTTCGAATTGTAGCTCTTACAGAGCTCTAAATTTGAAGTGAGGTGACCTTGGTTGACCTCGCCTGGTGATCTGACTTTGAGTGACCCGGGGTAAAAAATTTAAGGGATGGTGGCAAAGTAATGCAGTGAGAGGTAGAGCTCTCAACCGCGCTGCTGCGCCTCGTCGTTTTTCTGCTATCCCGGAAAAACCTTAGGAGGGCCATCGATGCCCCCGGTGGGGCGAGGGTTAACACGCGCATCGACGGGGGTCTGAGCCACCTTCGCTTTGACGGGAGGGGGTGGGTACCCGCCCCCCCCTAAGATCTCGAGAACCACGGTAGGTAGCGTAAAACAGTAAACGGCGTTGGGTTGCCCATCCACTTCTCCATCGAAAACATTTGAATCATTTTTTGCCAGGTCACATTTAAGGCCACGAGGGGTCAAAACATGCCGTCACAGGGATAACATGTAAATAAAGTTTTTCGGCCATTATATCTGAACAAGTAAAGATAGAGCAAAACGACTTAAACTATATGAGCCCTCGCAGCAAGCCGAATCAAATGATATATAATTTGAACTTGCTAGGTCAAATCAAGGATTTGACTTGACCTGAGATCAGATCAGGGTCAAATTATATAAAATGCATATTATTGGAACCGGAAAGCCCAGGCGAGTCTAATGCAGCTAAAATAAATGCTCTATCACCATCCGTTACTGAGTTATTCCGTAAAAAAACATTTTTCCCATGTATTTCCAACGGAGAGGTCATGGCTCGTACCTGACCTTAGGTCATCGATATCAAAAATACCGGAACATATTTTAGAGAACTCAGTGGGGACATTATGTGATATGAGTTTCAATCGGATAAGTTCACCCTGCTCCGACTTATGCTATCTTAAACTTTTTTAGGTTGGGTCACTTGACCTGTACTGGTGACCTGACCTGAGATGACCTAACTTTGAAATTTTCACAGAAGTTGTAAAAATGATGAGGGAAAAGGTATGCCAAGTACGACGGCGCTACGCGCCGCCGTTTATCTGCTATTTACGAAAAAACCCGAGGGGGCGGGTACCCACCAATGCGCGTGTTAACCCGCGCCCCACCGGGGGTCCGGCGCCACCTTCGCCCCACCGGGGGGGGCCATCGATGGCCCCCCTCTAACTCCGAAAATATGGGCGTTAGCGCAAATCTGCAAAGTGCAATAGAAAGCTCGCGTGAATTCAGTAAGAAATTACTTCGCATGTTTTAGTGCTCAGGTCAATGGTTTGACCTCCAGAGGTCAAATTAGGTCAAGATCGGCTATTTTCACTCAAATATGCAATGATTAAGCAAACTGGGCATAACTCTTATTCCATTAGAGCTATTGAGACCTGGTAAAGTACATTTGATAGCAAATTGCCAGTACTTTTTCCGCTATGTGGAACGTAAAGACCTCCCGCCAGTGGTTTGACCGCCAGAGGTCACCTCGTGACCTAATATGACCTGAGGTCACGAAAGGTCAAAAAGTGACCTTGCCGTATATCAAATGAAAGCCAGTGACAAGACAAACACGATGGTGTTTGTTTCATCGCTCTAGCTCAATTAGGTCAAAAGTTATTGTCAAAATACTGTTTTTGACCTCTGGTGACCTTGGATGACCTTGGAAAACTCAAAGGGCAAATATGACCCCTGGGATCCGTGAAAGGGTGTCCAAAAACGTTGTTCTGAGCAGTCTGAGTATTTGCAATCATTTTTGTGGCTTTTATATCATGAAATAGCTTTTCCCCATGCTTTTCCAATGGGAGAGGTCGCCTCGTGACCTGACCTCAGGGCACGAAATCAAAAAATCCCGGATATACACCTTGTAGACCCTGGAGGGGTCATGAAGTGTAGGAAGTTTCAAATCGATCGACTTTGAAATGTAGCTTTTACAGAGCTCTAAAGTGAAGTGAGGTGACCTTGGTTGACCTCGTCTGGTGACCTGACCTTGGGTGACCTGGGGTAAAAAATTTCAGGGATGATGGGAAAATGATGCAGTGAGAGGTAGAGCCCTCAACCGCGGTGCTGCGCCTCGTCGTTTTTCTGCTATCCCGGAAAAACCTTAGGGGGGCCATCGATGGCCCCCCCGGTGGGGCGAGGGTTAACACCCGCACTGGAGGGGGTCTGGCACTAACGCGCACTGGAGGGGGAGGACCTGGTAGCCCCCCTAAGATCTCGGAAACTAAGAGGGCTAGAAAAACGCCACTTGGTAGGTGGGTGGGGGCTATAGTGATCTACATGATGACCAATTTTCATTGACCTAGGTCAATATCTTCAAGGTCAAACGATGTCGTAAAGGTCAAATATTGGCCATGCTGGGATCGATTGGTAAATGCTGTGATTATGCAGGAAAATGGCGGGAATAAGCTAAAGGCGGACAAGGTTCATAGAGAAGAGGTCTCAAAGAGGCTTCCCCACAACTTTTGGGTCAAGGTCATTCAAGGTCATTGACCTTTAAGGTCACCATATGGTATACTACTTATTATTTACACTTTGACTAACACCCTAGCCACTGTTTGGCGGGAAATGAGGATTGACCTTTCCAAATGACCTTTGACCTTAACCTTTGACCTTTACCTTTGTATTGGGGTACCCTACCGATGACGTCATAGCATAATATATGTCAGACGGGGTAACGTCATTTGGCCGGACGCACAGTGGTCAATGACCTTGAAAGTGCAGATATGACCTTGACCTGTGACCTTTGACCTTGACCTTGACCTTCATGTGAAGTGACCTTGACATAAAGTCCCGCTTATATGACGTTATGACGTCACCACTCGGTCTTCAATGCAAGCTAACTGGTCCGACCGCGCGTTTACGGCGATCTCAAAATGCAGGTCTGACTTTGAAAGCCTATAAGTCAAAAAATTTTCGGCCGATTTTCAAAAAGTCTTCACCAATCGACGCGCTATTAAATTGTGTTAAATGTGGCCACGTTTCGTTTTTCGGCTACGAGCGGTTCTCCGGCCACCTCGGAAAAACAGGTGGGGGGGCCTCCGAGGCCCCCCCTCTAGTGCGCGTGTTAAGAGGCTCGTGATGCGTGTCTAGTTGTCTCGCTTCCCACTACCCCTCCCGCTCCCTAGAGTGCGATAATCGGTGCTTCCCTGATGAAATTGTTGCGTCCACCTGATAGGTCTGGGACCCTCTGGTCTTTCAACCACGTGTTCCCCTATTGGAAATTCTATATCCGCCCATGGCTTGGCCTCTCCAAAGCAACCGGCTGGATCCGCACCCATGTTAGGCCCGAGACCCGCCCGCCCTAACTACAACTCGCTTACTTGCGTGCTGATGACTTTTCACCGCGAAGAAAAACCCTTCAGCGAAATTTCCGGTCGCGGAAAAATGATGGCAGAATTTTATTCAATCCTTATCTTACGTAGACGGATCCAGGATTGCCGATGGGGGAGGAGGCATCTTCCGACGGGGGGGGCGCAATTCAGACCAGAGGGCGCCACTTTTGACTGGAAAAACTTATCACGTGGGTGAAAAATCCTATCGTCGGCCGCTAAATTCGCATCCTGGGGGAAGGGGGTGGGTGGGAAGCGACACTTCAGGGGCTCCATCGACCTTTTAGGAGGGCGCTGTGGCCATTTCAGGGGATGCGGAAGGCAATTGGGGAGGGCACGTGTGCCCCCTCTGCCCCCCGCGTATGTTACCAGACTATAAAGTTCCACGATGGCAGAGCCACGATCGCCGAAGGCCAATTTCTCAATCCCGGAAGAGCAGCAGAGGACCATCTTTTCTGGATTACATGCCAGAGACCATTACTTTCTTTTCTAAAAAAAGAGACAGATACCCTAAATTTGCAAAATTTGCATTGGATTTGTTGATCTAGCGGGGAAAACGGAGTTTCTACCACTAAATCTGGGCAAATTTGGAGGATATTTAACCAAAGTGTCTGGCAGCAGGCTGATATGTTTACTAAAAATGGCGCGTTAGTTGAAAAAGCAAGGCTCCAAGAAGAAGGCGCCAAAACAACAATAAAAGAAGACGACAAGCAAGACTGGAAGAAAGGTACTGCAATAATGATACCTGATCATGATCACAGGGAACGCTATGAATCTTACGTAACAGCAATTTTGATGTCTGTTTTTATTCACTCTTTCTTATGGCTCATTGATGTAAAGAAGCTAGGTAGGTAACTAACATTATACCTTTGAAGATAGCGGTCGGCCCTTATGGTCCAGTCTGCAAAGCATGGCAGCATGCCAGGCGTGTCGCACTAGCAATCTAGAATTATTGCAAAAATTTGCACTGCCAGCCATCTACAATTTGCACCCATCCACAACATTCTTGGTAGAAGAATGCGCCCATCCCCAGTCTGCAAAGTATGGCAGCAGGCCAGACGAGTCACACCAGCCATCTAAAATTCTCGCACCACCAGCCTCCAAAAATTCGCACCAATCTGTCACATACCAGGGAAAAAAACGCATCCATTCCTACCCCTACAATGCAATGCTACCTTAATCATTAGTCAGTTAGTTCAGGACTTTTTATAAGGCCCTCTCCTGTGTTTTAATAGCCATTCAGTCATTATTTGTTTAGTTTAAGTGTCACTAACCTCGCAAATTCACACCTGGTTGATAGAATTCACACTACTTGGTCCTGTCTCCAAGGGCACTCGCACCGACGAGATCTCATCAAAAATGTCATACTTTGCACACTGGCCCATCCCTACCCACAAATGCAATGCTACCTCTTATTAGGTAGTTAAGTTTTTATAAGGCCAGCTCCTGTGTCTATAACCATTTGTTTATTTTTTGTTTGGTTTTCAGTGTTGCCTCCCTCACACCGGTCTTACAAATTTTCCCCAGTTTGATATAATTTGAACCACCCCAAGGACACTCACACTGACAAGATCTAGTCAAATTGCCATACTTTGCACACTGGCTTATGGTAGCCTTCCTGGGGATTGGAATATGCTTCACAAGAAACAATGATCACTTTGCATGTATATTTTAGAGACCACATCGATCTGCTGGATCTGGCTTTCAACCAGTGTGCAAAGTATGGTATTTTTGACGAGATCTCGTTGGTGTGAGTGCCCTATGAGACAGGAGTGAGTGGTGCAAATTTTATCAACCTGGTGCAAATTTGTCAGACTAGTGCAAGGAAGGTGACACTGAAAACCAAACAAATAATGGCTAAAGGGTTATAAAGGCACAGGAGGGAGCCTTATAAAAAAATCCCCAACTAACTAACTAATAAGAGAGGTAGCATTGCATTGTGTGGGTAGGAATGGGTGTGTTTTCCTCCCTGGTATATGGCAGATTGGTGTGAATTTTTTTGTGGCTGGTGGTGCGAGAATTTTAGATGGCTGGTGTGATTCGTTTGGCCTGCTGCCATACTTTGCAGAGTGGGCTTTCAATGCGTTCCAATAGTAAAGGTCCAAACTCAATCTTACTTAGGGCTTGTTCCAGCACCTCCTCAGAAAAAAAGATGAGAGTAGCTTGGAGTAAGTCAGAGCAGGTGCAAAAACTGGTGTCCGCTGGAGCGATTTCGGATGAGATAGGATGAGATATCAGCTGATTGCACCTGATCAGCGCCAATATGGCGGGCGTGGCGCAGCTAAGAAACTAATCAAATTTGATTAAGGTCTCTGATACTCATTTACTGCATTTTAGTGAAAGTGGAATACAGAAAAACAACGTAATCATAACCTTTAGCTGCCCACAAACGTTGTTTCTCACTGTAAAACCACTTATTTTAGTTTCTCAATTGAAATTCGGCGCCACAATTGAGCTCCTCTAACCTCCTCTGAAAAACCACCTGTACTGTTCGGTCCTTGAATTCAACCTGACTCACGAGCGCGACCGCCAATCAACTAACCACCATGGTGTTCCACCAAGAACTGTATTAGCGCCAAAATCCAGGTATGACAACATTTAGCCAATCACCAGAAAGAGAAACAAGTACTTGCTCACTTAGTGTAAACAGGTACCAAAGTGAGGTAACCGAAAGTGACGTCATCAACACTACACCACCTTTCATTTGAGAATGAGGCTGGATTAGATTTGAGATGAGTTTTGACGAGCTTGGAGGAAGTTTAAGGAGGCGCTGGACCGGGCGAGAGGAAGTTGGAGAAGCTTCGAGGAGGTTGGAGCAGGTTTGAGGAGGCGGTGGAACAGGCCCTTAGGGAATAGTGTTTGAGTGAGTGTTAAGGCAGTTTGGAAGAGGCCATTAGATGTCAAAGTATGGAATGCATATTAGCCACCTACTTTTGTGCCTTTGCAACTGTATCAGAAATAGTGTACACATTGAAACTATAAGATGCAGCACATATAGGTAGTAAATGCTATGCTTTGTGGGATGATAAACTTGTTTTGTTCTAGGGTGCATGGTATAAAGCTCATTTTGGGAAACAGGAGGCAAGTTAAAAACTCAAATATTACAATATTCTGAGAGTTAATAAATCCCTTGATAAACCCATGGCTTCTTGATATCATATCGGCTTTCATAAACAGTGTTCCAAATGCCATGGTGGTGGGTGTAGAGCTATATCCAGGGAGGTCTGATTTTCCATTCATTTTTGTCTCTTATTTATGGAACTTTATACTTAATTTTTGAAGTAAAACTTTCAGGGTAGAATTCAATAACTATGGTGTATATGAGCCAGTCAAATGTACAGTAGGACAGAAAGTACAGAAGGCTCCCAAATTGGAGCTATACAGAATTATAAGGAATTTATTGATGATGTCCTCTGGAATGAAGATAGTGAAATATGCTGATTCTGGTGATTTAGCATCTGTTTCTGGCTGTAAACTATTTGTTTTTGTTTATCAAATTAAATTTGTGTGCCAGAATTGAGCCTCCTCTAACCAGGGGAAAATGATACTTGGGTAGGGCTCAAATTCTTGCTCTGTGGGGTTTCAGACAATTATGGATTTTCTGCTGTGCGCCATACTAGAAAATTTACACAGTGTAAGAAACCTGTGCATTTTTATGCATGTTCGTAAAGATCAAGTAAATAAACTTTGTTTATACCTGCTTATTTTCTTGACAATTCTGAAACACTTCCCACAAGAACCATTGCTGATTTAAATAACATTTTCATCAATTTTTAACACTGTTGGAAGTTACCCATGTTTTCAAAATGGCCCCATCTTATGTAACTATCATAACTGAGAGAACCATTTAGTAAAACACCCGGGAAAAACCTAGCTCAGGAATCGTTTCCCTCAGAAATCGAAATTAGCGTAAAAAGGATAAACCCCACTTGAAATCAGAGACAGATTCTGAGGAAGGAGTGAAGGATGAGTCCTTCCCTAAAACCCAAAAGACGCCTTGCTGAACCTGAAAAGGCTCCCCTAAAATCAGTTAATACAAGTTCTGCCATGCAAAAAAACCGCTAACACTAGCACTTATCCCCTCCCCCAGGAGCCGGTACTAGGCTCCCTTTTGGGTCAAAAGTGGCGTCATTTGATGGCAAAGAGGAGGTTTCGCCCCCTCTTACCGAAATCCTAGATCCGTCACTGCCTAAAATCGGTCACACATAGTTCACTACGGTTTCTAAGGGCCATTGGATGGTTTTCTGCTGTTTGGATGCGATGCTGACGTAACGCGAACTTGGTGTAGTATTGTGATTTTCTGGCATCGTGCGCAATATTACGTGCTATGTGCAATGTGCATGAAAGGCTACCTCAACTACAGGCGATTTATGCATTGTGAGAGCTTTCGCCCTATGCCTTAAACGGGAAACTCGCCGATGGAGGCGATGCCCGCGCTCTGCACAGTCCGTGTCTTTACACTTATGTATTCTGGGGTGGAAAACTTACGCATTTGGCCGGAACTTCTCGAATTTTACGCCGTAGCTTCTCGGCGCAGATCAACTTTTGTTTCCCCCGCCTCCAACCTCTGAAAGCCAGTTCTCATTTGGGAGGATATTGGAGATTCGAGAGGAGTTTTGAGGAGGTGCTGGAAAGACAGCCCAAAGCCTAGCCTCACACATATTATTACTGAAGCTGTTGAACATTTCAACTCCAAAGAGAAAAAAACGTGTTGATGTCTTCTTAATGATTGATTATGGAAAGTGTATAAGACGTAAGAGCTACAATGAAAGCTTTTCTGTAATCAGGTGCCGGGTTCAGAGCTTCCCGTGCTCAGCATGGACTATGGCGAGCCTCCAGATGCTCCGGACTATGACGATTTGGAGGACCTACTGGAAGATTTGGGAGAGCAGAGACTAGTGGTGGATGATGCCGGTCAGAACCAGTGATGTGCATTCTTGGACAGTTTTATATTATTAGCTTCTTGATGTATTGTGTTTTGGAAAACAAAACTTGTGCGTTTATGCATAGCTGATGATTTCGTAATCGTGCATGACAACATCAAGTGACGTTTCTGGGCAAGGTGGACACATCGCTCAAAAGTAGACGTCTTCAACCTTATGTTATCAATCATCCAACTTCACTTTGTTGACTTGATTAGCCTTTACTATAACACTAAACCAGCATGGAGCACGCTGGCGCTAGATCTGAGCCGGCGTTTGGTGTCGCAGAAATCCCCTCGGACCTCGAGGATGAGCTGCTTCCGACACCTCCCGTGACGCAGACGCCGCAAAACCAGCAGTCTCAGCGTTCCCCGGAGCGCTCCGTCCCTGCAAGCCTGCTGGACGGGGTTACAACCACTAGTTCCAAGCGAAGACTGGACGATACATTACTAAGTGATATCACCGACGTTTCACTCTCGGAGGAAGATGGCGGTAAGTTAAGGGAGCTGCTGAGTTGTCGCCTCTGTCTTCAATGATTGCGTCCGAGCTTAGGTGTGATGTAGTGTGGTGGGGCTGTTGGCAGAAGTTAGTCAATCTTTTTTGGGTAGAGATCGCGCTAGATGATCGGCAAATAAAGTCAACGCTTGATGATCTAAGGTGCAAATGCAATTGGAAATCACATATGAAATTTTGACAGTTTCTTGTGACATATTGAAATTGAGATGAGGTGTTGTAAGTTCTAGGATATATATAATGTATGAAATTATTTACCAACAATATAACCCTTGCCCTTTAACCGTTGCCCCTTTGAGGGTGTTTGAACACCCTCTCTGGTTTTCTGCGCAGCAAGAAATGGCGCAGAGCTCTGCTTTGTTAGGTGCACATTTTCTTGGGCTTTTGACAAATTTTTACTATCGAACTTTACTTTGTCTAACTTTAACTTTTTGTTACTTTTTTCTTCAAAATGTAAGGTCTGGTTCACCCAGACCTTACATTTAAATGTCACGTCAGCAGATCCGTTCAAGTAACCTCACCTCCAATTTTTGCAGGTGCTATCTGTCAGTGCAGGGCTAATCTACTGATCGGAGATTCATGTCACATAGTATACCCTCCGAGTGCCACATGATCTAAGACTTTGTTATGACCGTAATATTGACTTGAGGCGAAAGTGACTGATACAGTTTCTTAGAAATATTTCGCGACCCATCTACCGCCTTTCGCTTTTCCCCACTATCTCAAAATATTAGTTGTCTCCACCCCTCCCCCTCCGCCGACGACCGTTCCGGGAAAAATCGTTAGGCTGTATTTAACTGGACTGAGTCAAGCGGCTGGATTTTGCGCTAAAGTAAAAACATATTCAACCACGAGCATAAGGCACTCATCGTTTAGAAACAATAGCAGACTATCTCGTTCACCTTTGGGAATGTGCGGGCAGTACCGTAACACTCTCTCGAAACGCGAACTCGCGGAGACAGTAATCCTCCAGGACCGAGCTGGCGCCGCCAGACAGTCGGCTGGTGTGCGCTGACTCCTGTTCCGCTGGCTCCTGCTCTGCTGGCTCCTGCTCCGCTGACTCCTGCTCTGCTGACTCCTGCTCCGTATCCACAGGCACCAAGCGACCGAGGACGGCCTCTGGGCCGGCCGACGCCGAGGCGAACGCTCTTATGGAGAGGATCCGACTCAGCAGACTGCTGCCCAGCGTGGAGCAGTTCGTACCGGGATCCAGGTCAGCGCCACACGACCCTGGGTTCCAACACTGATGGCATATCGTATTGAAGGAGCTTTCTTCCACAGTAAATGAAAGGTCGTAGAGGAACCTAAGAGGGCAGGAAAACTCCGTGCCTAAACATTTCGTGGGTTAGCTACCGAACCTGAGTTAAGGAAACAGTATTGAGAGAACTAGGTAGGTATCGTCAGCTAGGTATGTATCACTGACTTAGCTGAAACCGCAGTCGAGCAGGAAACAGCGAAGAAGCCAGCAAGCCTTTTGGAGGGGCCCATGCTCGTGCCAGAGAGGATTGCTGGTTTTTTCAACGTAGCAAGCGTACATATGTACTACATAAATGTTTTGGGGAATTAAAACAACAACCAGGGAATTGACCTCAGCAAAATCGAAATGGTATCTTCACGAGAAGTTTACGTTGGTTATATTGTATTTCAATGGCCTTAAGTTGCACGTTGTCACTGGCTTAAATCGTGTGAGAGCGCGGCTACGTTTCGATGTTGTAGCAACGCTCAGTCCGTCAGCCGTCCGTTGGCCTGCCGTTGCAGAGGTCTCCCTGGTGAGCGCCCCCGGGCCCGTATCAGCCGCAGAGTGCCGCTGGACGGAGACTTCCAGAAGGTCACCCTGCTGGACGGCGAACGCTTCTACCTGCGCGTGCGCAGCAGCGCCCCCAGGTACCGGCTTCTCACAGTGGCGGCTCGCTGAATTCTCTCGCTGCTGCTCTACTGCATAGTCCGTGGGCTGTGTGTCAAGTGTGTCATATTAAACCACTCCTGTATTCTTTCGTCATATTAAAGGCGATAGTTGGTCTTGCGTATTGTTGGAGTTCATTTGTAAATTCGTTTGTGGATTCCCCTCCTGACGTTATGTATTTTTCCCACTTTATCGTGGTTGACATGTATAAGCTTTGTTTGCCTCCGTACGATATAATTCTCTGGGCAATAACTAACTTCTCAGTAAGTTTTACTCGGCATGTACCTCATTTGGAATCCTGTCGAAAATGAGCATTGTCCAATTTTGCATTGTGATTGTGCCCATCGTCACTTCTGCTTTTGTGTTTACAGGAAGTCAGTGACCCCATATCGAAGCGAACTTCTCTGCTTTCAAAGTCGCTGGAGGATCTGAAAAATGATGCCCGGCAACTGGTAAGCAGAACTATATATAGAGTTGTAGTGTTTCCAGTCTGAGGACTTAAGTTAGCGACGATATCTCGTTACGACTGACTTTTTTACGTTTTTTTGTTGTTAAAAAACTAAAAACAAAAAAAAAAAAAACAACTAAAAACATGAACATAGTAGTAATCTTAAAATGAATTACCTGAAATCGATGTGATTTGACCTCTTACCACGTAACCTCCTACCACGTAAGCCCCCGCTGCGGCGTCGGCAGGAGGAGCGACGTCTGGCGCTGCGTCAGGAGCAGGACGTGCTGGACAAGCTGGCCTCCTGGGAGGTGGAGTCGGCCGACTCCGGCCTGGAGTCGGAGGACGAGTCCAGCGGCAGCGCGCTCTGGGCGGAGCGCTTCCAGCCCCGCAGCTACGTGGAGCTGCTCAGCGAGGAGGTCAGAACGCGCTCAGGCCGGGCCCGCGGGGAATCACGCAGGACTGCTAGTGGCCCTATACGTTTTGATTGCGTTGAGGCTAGGTTTACCAGTGTTTTGAGTTTCTTGCACGCTGGGCAGCCGTTGTCTCTCGTGTGTGTCTGATGCCGTTGTTTTCTGTGCAGACCATCAACCGCGGCCTGCTCCGGTGGTTGAAACTTTGGGACAGAGCGGTGTTCGGCCGGGACGTTGCCATCAAGCCTCCCAAGGAGGAGAAAAAGAAACCCGACGGAAAATGTAGGCATCCCCTAAAGACATTGGCGTACTTGAGCTTTTTCAGTTGTCTTGCTGAGTTTGTAATCGTCTTGTGTAGAAATGTAATATTTGCGCAGAAAATTCTCGCGTTCAATCAACCCAACGCATTTTTCAAATTTGTGAGCGATATGTGATATAAATGTTAGGTTTGCATAGTTGATCAGGGGCAGATCTGACTTATGATGAACGTATAATGAGGTGGACATGTTCCGGTGCCAAGAGGCAGCTGATCACACTCTGACGGGAGTTTCCTGTACAGTCTCGGGAATTATACCTGTATACGCATCTTTCTATCACTGTTGCGTACAAAATATCCGATGGCACATCATAAGTGTGTAATCTATCGTGACCACACCTTCCTCCCGCTCTTCTGTGCAGTCAAGCCTTTTGTACGGAAGCCGCCGTTCGAAGTTGTGGAGGAGCTGGACGCCACCAACCGTCCGAAGCAGCGCGTGACTCTCCTCTGCGGCCCACCCGGCCTCGGAAAAACCACGCTGGCTCACGTACTGGCCAAGCACGCAGGTCAGCTGGTTCGACACTGGCGGTAACGCACGGGTTTGGACCCCGCCCCCTCCCCCCGGCTTGGCAGACTGGTACCATACCCCCTGCGTCTTCCGTGTTAAGAGGTGTATTATGGGGTATTATGGGCCTGCTTTCCTCCGGCTTAAAAGACTACCACAGCACCCCCTGCCGCCCCCGTGTGTGACCCTGCCCCTCCCGACTCGACAGGCTACCCCGTGCCGCCCCGTGTGTGACTCTACCCTTCCGACTCGACAGACTACCACAGCACCCCCTACCGCCCCCGTGTGTGAGCCCGCCCCCGTGTGTGACCCCGCCCCTCCCTACTCGACAGGGTACCACGTCTGGGAGATGAACGCCTCGGACGACCGCAGCGTGGCGGCGTTTCGAACGGCGCTGGAGACTGCTACTCAGATGCGGCCCATGCTAGGCCAGGAGCCCCGACCCAACTGTCTGGTCATCGACGAGATCGACGGCGCGCCGGCGGTACGGTCGTAGCTGAGGGATATAATGTTACGGCAGTGTGGTAGATTGAGGTATTCATTGGAGTAGTCTGATCCCTGTGTGTAGTCTGTGGTCGCCGTAGGTTCCGTCGTGCCGGGTGTAGTCCGGAATACTTCGGGACAGAACGTCCACTGCAGAAGTACCTGAAGGTTTTGTTCTTAGGCATTGATGAATTTTAAAGTTGTGGAGTCTCGCCAAGTGTCGTGTGCGCATTGATGCAATATATTTTCCTGTTTTATATTTTACTCATTTGAGATGGACACGTTATCCCTCCCAGAAGGTGTAGAAAACCAGTGTCTAATCTCACCCCGTTCCCCCTGGTGTCCGCCTGACCAGTGCTAACCCCGCCCCGTTCCCCTGGTGTCCGCCCTGACCAGTGTCTAACCCCGCCCCCTCCCCTCACCAGCCGTCCATCTCACACCTGGTCTCCGCTCTGAGCGACACTGGCGCGGCGGCCAAGACCAAGAAGTCGCGCTCGGCGACGGCGCCCATCCACCGGCCCGTCATCTGCATCTGCAACGACCCGTACACGCCGGCGCTGCGGCCGCTGCGCCAGATGGCGCTGGTGATGACGTTCCCGCCCACCGAGGCCGCCAGGTGGGACTAGTGTACCGGCGCCGGACCAACCCGCCCCCTGACGCTGGTGGCGCTGGCTTCAGGTGTCTAGGCTGAGGCGATGGTTATTCGTTTGGAGTTTTACAAGTAATGGGTAATTGTGAACTAAACTTGATATGTCACCCATACTTGCAGTGTGTACTGTACAGGAACTGAACAGCTCCCGATCTCGATGAAGTTTTTGTATGTTACGACCCGGGCTGTCCACCTGCCCTTGTGTAGTTACATCCGGTTTTTGCTGCCTTCTGCTACACTACGCCTCGCTGCTGTGTTGCCTTTGCCTTTGTCCACCGTGCTACCCCTGCCCGCCGTGTTACCCTTCCCCGCCGTGTTACCCCTCCCCGCCGTGTTACCCCTGCCCGCCGTGTTACCCCTGGCCGCCGTGTTACCCCTCCCCGCCGTGCTACTCTTGTCTTTTACCCCTTCCCACCGTGTTATTACTCGTGTTTATTACCCCTGTCAACCGTGCTATTCCTCCTGTCTGCTATTACCCCTCTGTTATCCCTCTAGTCTATTATCTCTGCCCATCATATTCTCCTCCCTCGTTGCTCCTCTATTACCTCTCTCGTCTGCTACCCCTGCCCACCGTGTTACTCCTCCCTCTGCCGCCGCTCCTCCGTTACCCCTGCCCTCTGTCGCCGCTCCTCCGTTACCCCTGCCCTCTGCGGTGCAGGCTGTCGGGCCGCCTGCAGGAGATCTGCTGTTGCCCCTCCGTTACACCTCCCCTCTGCCGTGGCCCCTCTGTTACCCCCTTCCCCCTGCCCTCTGCGGTGCCTTGGGCCGCCTATATCTGCTGTTGCTCCTCTGTTACACCTCCCCTCTGCCGTGGCTCCTCCGTTACCCCTGCGCTCTGCGCTGCAGGCTGTCGGGCCGTCTGCAGGAGATCTGCTGTCGCTCCTCTGTTACACCTCCCCTCTGCCGTGGCCCCTCCGTTACACCTCCCCTCTGCCGCGCTCCTCCGTTACCCCCTGCGCTCTGCGGTGCAGGCTGTCGGGCCGCCTGCAGGATATCTGCTGTTGCTCCTCTGTTACACCTCCCCTCTGCCGTGGCCCCTCCGTTACCCCTGCCCTCTGCGTGCAGGCTGTGGGGCTGCAGGAATCTGCTGTTGCCCCTCCGTTACACCTCCCCTCTGTCGTGGCCCCTCTGTTACCCCTGCGCCAGGCTGGCCGCCTAGGAACTGCTGTTGCCCTCTGTTACACCTCCCCTCTGCCGTGGCTCCTCCGTTACCCCCTGCGCTCTGCGCTGCAGGCTGTCGGGCCGTCTGCAGGATATCTGCCGGCGTAACGGTCTGGCCACCGATCTGGCCGCCCTGCTCACCCTCTGCGAGAGGACGCGCAACGACATCCGCTCCTGCCTCAGCTTCCTGCAGTTCGTCAGGCAAGTCCGGCCGCCCGCCGGCCACAGGCGGTACCTCTGCCGTGCTGGCGGCTCACCATCTCTGACCCTGCCCAAATGTTGTCGTCTGGTGTTAGTGTCTGGAGATGAGGTAGCTTAGTGCACAGCACCCTTGTCTTCTAAGCTGCTGGTCCCGGGTTCAATTCCCGGCGGAGCCTCCGAATAAGTCGATCTGATCCCCCAAAATCCCTTCCAACAGGGTGAGAATTTGCGACGCCGTATGACTCTGGCAGTTGGTGCGTCGTTAAACCCCAACAATTGGTGCCAGTGTCTTGGGTGTAGCATGGCTCGTCGGGGTTGATTTATTTCTGTGTGGTAGGATTCTGGGCTGCGAGGCTGCTCCCTGGTTGCGACGCTTATGCTCCCCTTCTGCCCCGCTCCGCAGGAGTCGGCAGGATAAGCTGACCCTGGAACAGGTCCAGAGCTCCGCCGTCGGCGAGAAGGACCACCACAAGGGACTGTTTTCGGCCTGGCACGAGATCTTCAACATTCCCAGACCCAAACGGTGCGCTATTTTTGTGGCAGGTGATTGTGACGGGCGGGCGCGCAGCGCGCACCAAGTCTCCCCCTCCGCGCTACTAAGTTGAGCGCTCCCGAAAGCCTTTGGGTGGCACCATCCCGTCACAGGAAGGGCCTCACACCCGCCTGCATTGCGTGTAGGGAGCTAACCCAGTGCTTCGGGGGCCCAGGGGTGTGCCCTCTGTGTTTTGGGCTCACTGGCAAACAGTGTAGTGATGACTCGCCGCCGGGCCGGAGCGCTGCTCATTTCTACTCTCGGATCATGGAAGGCCCCATACGTGCAGGGCGTCAGTCTGTGCCACCTTGCTAGCTCCGTCGGTGCGCTGGAATGGGCGCCCCCTCTCTGTCAATATCTGTGTTGTCATTATTAAAAACACAAACACTCGGGCTTGATTTGTAAAATGTTTTTAGAATAAATTCAGGATTATGTGTTGCGTTTCAAATGTTGTGGCTCATTGTTAACTTGTTACCAATGCTGATGTTCCGCGCTCAATGTTTACATGCGGGACAGGGTCCGGGAAAGTGGCGGATTGACTGGACACACTGCTCTTTTCTCTCGGACAGTGAAGCCGGTGGTCTGTAGCTTCACTTCCGATACCTGGCTCAGTGGTTTGGTGGAGATACTATTGCCAGATCACTTGATACGCTGCTCTTCTACATGGGCTTGTGTTCGCGTCAAAGTAGGCTTGATTACCACACTCGATCTGTATGAGCTGCGCTTGGCAACGGAGCGTGTTTTGCCTCCAGAAAACACCTGGTCACTGAGGCGGGACAGGCGCCGCGCTTGACTGGAGACGGCACAACCCTGGCTGAAAGGTACGGGGTATACTGCGGCACAGCGTATACCGGTGTTGCCAGGGCTCTCATGGCTACTGTGATAGCGTATCATCTGAATTAGCCTGTTGTTTTTGCACGTTCGCTGTTCTATGCCTGAAATGAACTGGAGAGTGGCACGTCGGCAGGCGCGTGTATTCTGCGCTGTTGTTTACCATTTCGAGGTGACCCTACCTACGGAGAGAGTGCGGTAACAGACTGTCCGCGGTGCTGCGCCAGGTTTCGCACGGTGGCGCAGGTGCTGACCTCATGCGGCGAGTATGAGAAGGTGGTGCAGGGTATGTTCGAGAACTACCTCAACGCTAAAATCAAGGACGGCAGCATGAAAACGGTGAGCATGGACGATGTCTTCCCGCAGGAAGATATCACGTTCAGTTTATCAGGGCGATATTTCTTTGATCGGTACTAAATGCCAAACATGAGTTGTTCGGTGATCAAGTGCCTTCTGAAATAATTGCCATGAGTGCTTTAGTTTGAGACATGTAGGTTATTTAGTATTCACAGTGTATTTTTATTTGATGTATGTCTTATACTCACAGTTCAGCACTCGTTGATTTTGTTGCCGAAAATCGAGCTCAGTCACGCCTGACTTGTCCGACACGTTAGTTATGCGGAGAGTGCAGTATGTTCTGTACCTCCCCTGCTGCTTCAGCGACAGCAGCAGCGGCCGCTCTTCTTGGCCAGAGCTGCCTCCGTCCGGGAGATTGACGGGGTCGTATATGAAAATATAGTCATGTACGTAGACCATAAGTGACATCTTGCGAACGGAAAACACTTCTCTAGATCGCGCCACAGTCTCAGCATTTGCCCCAATGAAGTCTCATTTTGCACTGTAAAAACGTTCTTCGGTCGGAATGGGGTTGATGCGTCAAAAAAATCAATTTTTTGGAACTGCATGTGAATAGGTATGGGCCAGTACGCATCAACCCCATTATGTTTGGTAAGTAGCTTGTCGATTCTTTATCCCCCTTCCCACGTCTTGTTTTCCCAAATTCCGGAAAAAATCTAGATGCCTCAATGAAGCTCAGTCGACGCTGTCAGTGAACTATCGTGCAGCTGCAGCCCCTGAAAACCAGCTCTTTATCCGTCCTGCTCGCTCTTCACCGTGCATATATCTAGCGCCAGTGGTCCCTAACTCCCTACGAACCTGATACGAACCTGACCCCTACGAACCCGATGAACTGTTCAGCGCCGTGTCCACCGTGCCAGTACGTGACCTGTTCGTGACCACCAGGTGGCTCTGGGCGCCGACTGGCTGTGCTTCGCCGACGAGCTGAACACAGAGCTGCAGCGCACGCAGAACTACGTGCTGATGCCGTACCAGGTGTACCCGGCGGTGGCGTTCCACCTGCTGTTCGGCTCTCTGCAAAGAATCCGGACCGCACTGCCCACAGCAGACTCAGAGGTGAGACTCACGCTCAAGGCACAGGTGAGACTTACATTCAGACGCAGAGGTGAGACTCACACTCAGACGCAGAGGTGAGACTCACACGCAGACTCAGGGGTGATACTCATGCTCAGAAATGAGACTCATGCTCAGACTCAGAAGAACTCAGTCTCAGGGATGAGAATCATGCTCAGACTCAGAGATGAGATTCACTCAAAGGTGAGACTCACGCTCAGACGCAGAGGTGAGACTCACGGGCACTCAGACTCAGAGGTGAAACTCACGCTCAGACGCAGAGGTGAGACCCATGCTCAGACGCAGAGGTGAGACTCACGCTCAGACTCAGAGGTGATACTCACGCTCAGACTCAGAACTCAGACTCAGACTCGGAGGTGAAACTCACACTCAGACTCAGAAGTGAGACCTCGGACTCAGAGGTGAGACTCACACTCAGAGACAGGAGGGACACTCGGGCTCAGAGGTGAGCTTCAAAATAATCCCGTTCGGACTCAGAGGTGGGGAATAAAATGATCCCGTTCATCATGTTTTTGCTCAATATCTCCAAATCTAAACCGGTAAAAGCTATCGGGTTTCGCGAGTCTAGAAACAAGTAAATACAGCCTTGCTGGACCGCGGTCGCATCTCGTTGCTAGCACTACATGATGGAGTGTAGATTTGTATCCTCTTGACGCTGTGGGAAGTTATCAAGTCTACCTCGAGCGTTCAATCTCGATGAAGGACGTCGTTTGTGGGAGTGTTTGCCTTCTTCGTTTCCCGCCCGGTGGTCTGGACTGTTTCTTCTCTGTCACCGCGGTGTGCTTTGTCCGTCATGTGACGGAGACACCGACCTCGGCAGGCCAGACAGCGGCAGACCAAGATCTCGAACCTGCTGGCCACCATGGTGGCGGACATGGCGCCCAGCGCCCGCTGTTTCACCGGCCTGCCCTGTCTGGTGCAGGACGTGCTGCCCTTCCTGCTGCAGGTGTTGCTGCCCTCGCTGCGACCGGTGAGACTGCCCCTTCCGAGGAAATATCACCGGCATTGCACTAGGAATGACGGGGGAGGGGCTAACCATTGTCGGAGCCGCGATAATCAATGTCTGCAGTAATACGTAGTGTCTACATCAACTAGTGCCTTTTGGCAGCTGTAAGCTGACGGGGTGGGGGGGGCAGCGAGGCTTGCCTTCAGAGTCAGCCTCGTTCACTCGCTACGATCCCGACACGGAGCTGCTACTCCAAGAAAGGTTCACTCTGTAAGGAGCTCGCTGGGAGTGATCTCTTTAGTCCTGTCACCTGCCGTTAGATATCTCGTCAGCTCTGTTGGTTTCTGCTGCTCCAGACCATTGTCAGTTCAGCTTGTGGTTCTCTCAGGTGAACAGTCAGCTGTTCACGTCGCGGGAGACGGAGGAGCTGAAGAGGGTGCTGCACCTGATGATATCCTACAACCTCACCTACCGCCAGCAGCGCGACGAGGACGGCCAGTTCCAGTTCACCCTCGAGCCGTAAGTCGGCGACTCCGCCAAACTCGCCCTCCAGCCAGAGCTGGTCCTCGCTGTGGTGACCCGGGGAGTGTTGAGCAGCCTGAGATAAATCAGAAAAGAGAGCATGTGACCTTCGTTTAAGTAAAATAATGGCAGAGATGCTCCATGAATTGGCTATGTTCCTTTCTACTGTTCCAAGTCCTTAGTCTTTAATACTCGCTGGTACGAGGGAAGGTACCCGCCCCTTTAGGGTTTTAGTAGAGAGCAAAAATAAAAAGAAGGTAGTGTCGGTCGCCGTCGTACTTGGTATACCTGTTGTCTGGGCTTCTTTACAACTTCTGACAAAATATCAGACCCTGTTCAAGTGAATTAACCTACAAACATAATGTTCAGAGTTGCAGCAGTAAGGGAAAACCTTGTCGATCTTAGATTCATATCACAGAGTATGGCAGCTTGCGGTAACGGGACCTTTGATATCAAGGACCTGGAGTCAGGTAAGGATCGTTCCTGTCCATTGACATTGCATGGGACAATTACCGTAAGTTCGATGAATTCTCAGAGAATGGTGACAGAGTGTTTGTTTTAAACGTCATTGTGTTTGACTTGACTTTGGTCTGTCCTTAAGTCAGGGCAATTATAGAATTTGACCTGACACAGTCATATTGTTTGATTGGGCTGGACGAAAGCATTCCAATGTCGGTTATTTCCCGTAGCTGTGCTGTCAGTCGCTATGTCGCAAAACGTAAGTCTCAGTTGTATTCATATGATAACATACTTTGACCTCTAGTGACATATCAAAGGTGACATGACCGAAACATTTTGTATACAATGTTCGATGGAGATCAAGACGGGCTATCTAACACCGACTTCTGCGTTTCGCTAGCTACCGCGGCTGCGGGGATTTTAGGGAGGGGCGGGTACCCGAGCTAGCCCCCTACCAGAGAAGGCGGTACTAACCCATACTGTGCGTGTTGAGTTTTGCGGAATTGGGCGAATATTTCTGACCATGCCTGTTTTGTGAGTATGTGTATACCTGTTGCTTGTGCGCTTTTGACGCTGGCCGGCTATCAGAAGTGACACGAGACTGACGAATTATGATTGTGCTACCCGACAGAAACATGGACGAAGTGGTGTACCTGACGGGCCAGGAGCGACCCCAGAAAGGCGCCCCATACACTGTCAAACAGCTGATAGCTCGCGAAATCGAGATGGAGAAACTGCGCCGCGCTGAGGTGAGTATAAACACTACAGCTTTGGTGACTGCTCGCTAGATGGCAGCCGTGCAGCATTGAGCGAATTAAAATATGCATACACGGTGCATAGAGAAGTGAGAAGACCGCATGGTGGGCGTCTAAGATGCATGCTTGGAATCAGCGATGAGCAGAAGGGACTACACGTCGGCTGAATTATGGATTTGATCGCCACGTCGGCGGGCGTGTTTCCGGGCGTCTGTTCCGCCGTCCATTGACAGGTGGCGCCTCGGGCCGTGTATTGCCCGTGTTGTTTTAGCTCCAACAGCCGCACCTGCAAAAACTGAGCGCAAGTCAAGGCCACGGCGGTGATTGGAGACTGAGTGATTGTTTTTCTCGGGAATGTCCACGGGTCAAAGCGCATAAAATGTGTTGACTCGATCAGGATGCTCAGGAATCAGTCTTTCAAAGTTCCTTAATTGTTTACCGTTGAGATCGTATGTGAATAATCGTACTTCGCGAGCGCCAAACTTCACCGTCAGAGTTAAGGCCCAATCACACGTAGAATCTGGGCAGAATCAGTCCGAATATCTGTCGACCGGCGCCACAAAAGCACGTGCCGATATTGTCTACTGGCGAAAATCTCGACAGATTCGGTCGCAGATATGGCCAGGTGTGAACGGGCCTCTTCAACCGACAGCTCCAGCCATGTATCAAATGAATGGGCGAGCTGCTGCTGAAAAATTGGTGTTTCGAACATTAAAGTCGTCGCGGCCAACTAGCCTGTAATTGGCTTTCCTCTGACACGAACGGACGTGGCGCTGCTGTCGGAGGTCTCCGGGCTAGTGTAGACGGCAGATTGCGTGCTTTTAATGCTATTGTTGGGCTATTAAAATGTCTGCTGTGAAGCAATGGAAACTGGCGGTAATCAGCTATATGGTATTGTAGAGACCTAGTCATTAGTATATTTCTTCGCTATAAAACATTGCTGGTGAAATGTTGGGGTGTATTCAACGGCTGCAAACGATTGGATCATTTACCGACTGCCGCTGGGGTACCATCATAGTTTTCCGAAAGGTCTTCAGCATACGCTTTTGCCTATTTGCCTACGCTTATTTCAAATTCATAAGCAGTAGTTGGGTCAATCACATTTATTTTGAGTATTTGTGCGTTTTAATTTCGTCAGCTCAAATCGAGGTCTATCATTTTTCTTGTCTTGACCTGGTCACATTTGGCTGTCATGTTCTTTCCGTGTAACGGTTGCTGTTAAAGCTTACAGCTTTGCTCCGTGTCTTTGGCATGACAATAAAACCAATATAATTAACGTTCCTTAGAATATAGGGAGAAGTTGTGATGCTTCCATGACTGCTGTCTTGGTTATTAATTCCCGAGGTCTTAAAGTTGTTTTCATTTTTTATCCGGTTCGCCCTCAATCATCAGATTGGGACGAAATACGCCTAACTGATAAATCATGCATTGCACATTGCAGCTACATGAAGTGTTTTCACGGCTATCATCAAACTGATTTTCTTGCCAACGTGTGTGTCCGTAGTTGACCAGTCTTGAAATGAGAGGAGGAAAATATTCACATTATAAGCAGGGTGGTCAGGAGTCGGCTAAAACTGGTTTACAAAGTTTTATCGGTTTTAACCGACTGAGGAAAACCCTGGTGTCCAAAAGCAACGGATAAGTATAAAGAGCTAAATATTAGTTGATATTTACTTGGAATACCAACGTAAGGACATATTAAACTGTCGTGGAGAGTTACCAGGTGGTGTATTTAAATGTTTTAGTGCTCTGTTATTCCAAATTATTATGTAAATTTAACAAGCCTTTTGTACCAAATCGTCTCTGAGAAGCCATCAAAGGGGTTATAAACTTACATTACAAGCCAAATCCAAGTCAAGTCATTCTTGGTTCCTAAACCTGAAAGACAAGGATACAACTAATTAGGCAGCTCCAAGCTACATGCGTTTCTTCGAATACGTGAAGGTCGTATCGCTTTCAATTAGGAAAAGAACGGGGAATGAAATGGACCATACGCCAAGTAAAGATAGAATATTAGAATTGTAGATACATGAATTATGATTAACGTGCCGATGCTTGTTTGGAAGTTCCTTTACTGTTTGGCGAAGTTATTTTTGTTTGAAATTGATATACGAATATTTTGCTTCAACCAGCCGCTGTGCGGATGTACATTTCAGTAAATACGGAAGTCAGTGGCTTATGAAGCAAACAGATCACGAGACACTGACTGTAGAATATCCCTGCTGAAGTTGTATTCCTACTGAGGAAAACCACGACTGTGCTGTACGAACTACATTCTAAACTGACGCCACAAGTGTGTTGGGCCGCTAGGCTTGAACTCGTGTTCCTTTGTCGGCAAACTCATCCAACTTTGGCAGTCAACGCCAGCAATGACGTCAGCACCGGTCTGTTGTCTATAGACAGCAATTCTTGTTATAATTTGACTGAAAATCGTAGTGCGACGTGGTGAATTCTTCTAACGACGGCGTCATAGAAGTTTGGTCATGCTGGTGGCTAGCATAATGGAAGCTAGACTCTAGAGAATGGCGTATAGCATTTTAACTCTTGCCCCAGAGGGGGAGGGGGATGTTTAAACAACCCCTCGGGTTTTTCCGACGGTGTAAACAAAGCACGCGGTCGGAAGGGCATCGGCATAGTCGGCACACCGTATCCTTGATCCGTAGCGCAACTTTTACCACCGTTTTAAGCTTAGGTCCTGTCTGGTTAGGTCGCCAGGCCAGGTTCAGTGACCTCACCTCCAAAAATGTCTCAATTGTCACCAGTGTGAATACCTTTAATCTATTGATCGGATATTTATATCAGACACGTGGCCCAACAAGTGGCACAAGCTCTAGCATCGGGTTTTTCGATTGCCTCTCGCTACCTCTCCATGGGTTATGCATAGGGAAAACGGGAACCAATCGAAATATGGCTATATACTTGTAGATGCGGCTTATAATGGCTCCCTATTTTAAATATGGTGATGTCTATTTTAAGTATGATGATGTCCAATCCCCAGGGATTAAATCATAAGTTTTGCATGTTCATAGTTTGACCCCTGACCCCTGAGAGATCATCTGAGGCTACTTTAGCAGCTTTTCAGGCTCAGGTTAATAATTTCCCTGTAAAAGGTGTTAGAGCTTTGGTTTTGAATCTATTACGCTTATGTTGTCATTGCGAGTTGATTGATCTGCATATTGACCATGGTAGATCAGATGGTGATGGTGAGTGAAATTGGGTCCGGTCATATTTACATTTTGATCTAGCATCATCATGTTTTGCATCATTCGATTTAATGTACAGGAAACAATGGAATGATGCCTGAAAATGGACTTTTTTACGTAAACCAGTCAGAATGTGCTAGAGCCGTAAAAGCTTTCTTTAGCCTGTCACATTATTTGATCTGTTATGACCTCAATAATGACCTGAGCCAAAAGGTGACTGGTATAGCTAGTCATTGTTAGTGCTTGTTGTCTTAGTTCTCGTCTCATGAGCTACTTACCACCCTTCGAGTCTTAAGTGATCTCTGTATCTCTGTATATGTATTAATCACCAACAGGCACATACCCGATTATAGGTGAAGTCAATGAAAGATAAAAATGCATAATCACCAACAGCCTACTCCTAAAACGCGCAAAAAACATTTCTAACACAACAAACACAGATAATCAATCTGGTCACTGACCTATGAAAGCTATAAATATATGAAAATACGGAATATAATTTTTATCTAGAATGTCTACCAGGCATCCCAATCAGCTGCAGTTTTATTTAGCTATTATCAGGGATTATCAACGGAAATGTGGGCGGAAAGCGATTCGCAATGTTTTTGGTGCCCCTGAGCTCAGGGCAGAATATATAATACCATGTAATGTGACAGAAGCCGTTCAAGATACCGAAAGTACCCTGTACCTGGTAGCCTGTTATCGGTAAGACCTATTGGATGCACCTAATCTTCATTATACATCAAGACGAAAAATTCGGCCTCCCATTCCGCAATTTGCTGGTTTCTACCGGTTAGAACGGGCGGGCGGCAGAAACCTCCCTCCTCGGACAAAACGTCCAACCCTGAATATAGGGTCACAATGCATGGATGGATGTTGTTTAGCGTTCGGTTGGCAAATGAGTTGAGCGAACCAGCTTCCGCAGTTTGTTAGGGTACTCAGAGCACCCTGTGTTACAGTAATAGCTTATATCGATGGCTGGATATATGTTTTAGGGTGTCACCTGTGCTCTTCAACTGATTTTCCATCTAGTTTTTCCGTTTACAGACCTGTGCCGCATTGTGACCAGAGCTCTTATGACTAGCTTCGCATTCATTGTACTAGACTCGGCCAGGCATGCTGAGCCTGAGAATGCGATACTCTATGGGTTGTTCCTGCAGTCTCCACTCAATGAGATCGGGTCGGGGATGCCAGGCTTTGTGACCAACAATAACTAAATTGGCTCCGAAAAAGCTAAGTCACCCACGTATTTCCTCACATTGTGCCCACAAAATAAGTTGATATCTCTCAGGAGCCAATATGATTAATCTGGGCTCTCTTCAGCCAAAAATGTATGGTAGTTATGTCTCCACTCTTCTAGTGGAGGAACAGGCCACAGCCTATCTGAGTGTCGGTAGACGAAGCTGCAGTGTAGACGCGTGCGAAGGCGGCCTCTCGACCTTGTTTCGGGTGCGGGAGTTACCGGGGTCGGCCGAGTACCTCACGCTGTACTGGGTCGGCCCCTCGGAGCTGGCGGAGCCATCGCCGACACGTCCCGTGCAGCTCTGGTGGAGCGTGCGTGCTGCGACTATAGGATTTACCCCGCAGAACTAGAAGCGGTCCCATTACCAGCGGTTGCGTTGTGCCCGTGACTGGATCAGGTCGGCTGCCGTGTTTAAACTGGGCCTCGGCTTCAGCTTATCTGTTACGGTACCTATCAAGCGCCGAGTCAAAGGTTGGACGAATCTATATCCTTCCTAAAGCGGAACAAATGCCTGGTACAAGTTTGCGCTGTTTTGCCAATATGTTATTTTATACCTGTCCAGATATTGTAGAGTTTTCAGAAGTCTGACTCCCCGCTATTTTACCTTTGTTTGACATCTCAGCAGGAAGCTTCAGTCCCTTAACATGACGTTTACGCTTAGCGCGAGAGCATTGAAGTTTTCCCCATGCAATGCAATGGAGGCTCCAACGCTGGTGCTGCCATCAACAGTGCTAAGTCCATTTTGCGACGTTTTCTGTGTTATGACCTGAGCCAAAAAATGGCATAGATGGTTTTGTGATATTATTTTCACGGACTATCTATCACTTTCCTGATGTTTCGTCCATGCCGCCTATCAGAACTGAGATCGAGTGTTTTTTGTTGTGCTTCACACCGAACTGCCCAAGTAACAATGCCATACTAACTGTGCAGGATGCGCTCCCACTTAAGCTGCGAGCACGTCTGTAGGTGAACCGGAAGCTCACCGGGGTAGAGGCTAATGGTGAATTTTAAAATTTTGTTCAAGTTGCTCTAGCTCGGCTGTTGAGTCTCACTAAAGTCATCAAGGAATTGTACGGAGACCCGAGCCCACCACCCGAACAAGCAACTCCCACAGTAAAGGGTTAATTTAGAAACCAAAGTTTAACGTCCCACAAAGCACGTGACGGCCGCCCCGCTCAGGTCACCCCTCACCAGTCAGTTGCCAGCCAACCTACGTGGGTTAACTATTGAGCGCCGGAGCGTCTCAGGAACCGATCCCAAGCCGGGCATGCACTCCACTGCATTTTCGAGTAGTGGGCCGGAGCCCAACGCCAACCAACTGAGCTACCGGGGCGGCAGCTTCTTCTTTCGCTTACTTACCTTATCTCTTTATTTTGCTTTCGACGTAACATTACCTTGCCCCTCCCCCTCTCCTAGCCACGAAAAAAAAATTGGGATATGCTAACTTGCCACTAGGCACCACGCTGTCAAGAACAAAAGTGTGCCATAGTTGGTTTCAGTCCTTTAGTTTCCATCCTTTCCTTTCTACTAAAGGTTGCTATCCCCTCCCCGTACACTAGAAATGAGTAAAAACTAGAAATCGTGATACCTACAAGAAGGCACATTTTAAAGCGCGTACCGTGGACCGAACCTAGAATCCACAAATACGTGTGGATCATGTATGCACGTTTGTATGGCCCAGACAATAACAAAGTGTTTTCAAAGTAAATTTGTCTGTTAAAAAGATACGCCAAACAGAAGGTCTGGTTTGGAGTTATTTTTCAAATTTATTAACTTTGATTTTAACGAAATGTGCTTTCGACTGAGCAGCATCAGAAAATGAAAGTATCATTATTTTGAATTGTTGAACTGGATCTTGAGTGATACTGGGACCAAAATCCCAAAGAGTAATAATCAATTTTGACCCTCTTATATCTTGGGCCGAGGAGAAGTTATGGAAATTTGGAACGCCCGCACGGCAAAAAAAGAAGAAAAGTCACCCCACTGCAGCCTCAGTGTGGGATCTCTATTTAGATTATATCTTCACATTGCATACGCGTTTCGCAGTTTTCATTTCGGCCATCGTTTTGGTAGTTTCCTGTTTCATTGCCTCCACAACCTCCACTGGGTGATGACTGCCATTCCTATTAGCGAACAAGGCCCATATTGGCTGTAAAGTGTCGAATTAGTGTGTATTCGCTGTTCTTTGACCGTTTTAAGCCAATTTGGCTATTTCCGGTTCCTCTAAGCCAGTTTACACCGTCCTCGCTTTCCGCCCGCCGTCTTCAGTGGAGGCCGCTGGGACAGCCCTCCATGTTGGTCTGCTCATACTGACCATCGTGGCCCCGTTCTGACCACCAGGCGGCGTTAGAGGCAGTGGAGGTCCGGCCGCCTGTCAGGACGCCCCGCCAGCAGGCCGCGAAGCCGGCGCCGCCGCCTCCGAAGCCGGCGGAGGCGGCCTCCTCCTCCCAGCCTCCATCCGACACCGCCAGCACGGAGGCGACGGCCGAGGAAGAGCACGTGCCCAACCACCTGAAACAACTCAAGGCCAAACCTATCACACGGCGACCCGAGAACGAGGTAAGGCATTGCGATTACCACGGATGGTTTGAGCCTGCATCTGTGAGTATCGTGAGTAGTTAAACAGGTAGATTTACGTGGCTACAGTGAGCCGGTCTACCTGCTTCATGGTGATGGGCAGTTGCGGGACCGCTGTTGTGAGTACATTTACTGCGGCAGGTGGGCGTGCCGTTTCGCCGATGCGACGATCCGCCGGCGTCGTGGCCCGGCGTGGTCGATGCCGCGTAGAATGAGGCCTGCCTCACGCCCCGCTGGGGGCCGCTGCGTTTGATCTTGTGGCGGCGGGCTGCGGTCTGCTTTGTTTCGCGCCCGATTACACGCTGGGGTGCGGCGCTCAGTACCGCTGCCGAGGCTCACAGTTATCAGTTGTCTGGCGCAGAGCCGGGGGAGCGCCTCCGAACCGATGGCTCCCGGCTCTCTGTCCTGACTGCCAGTCACCGCCGGCTGAATCCACCTTCCAGGGAACTCGGCTGCCAGCTCGGCCTGGTCGGCCTCTAGATGTTCTGCGCCTGTTTTCCTGGGCTACAGATTACTGGGCTAGTGTGCTGTGTGTGTGCGTGGTGCGTGAGTTGTGTGTGTGTGTGTGTGGGCGAGCGGGTGGGTGGGCGTGCGTGCGTGCGTGCGTGCGTGCGTGTTGGGGGCGGGGGACTAAGACGAAAAATGTCCGAGATGTTATATAAGAGTGATTTGGCTTATGTTTCCATATTTCCCTGACTAGACAAACCATGTGTCGGTCCTGTTTACGGCACATTTACTACGGTCAGCAGAATCCAATCTTTGGGAGCCGGTATTAGAAGAGTAGCATGTTGGCACAGTTCTCCGCCGCAGTCTCTTCATCATTTCCTTCGTCTGCATCTCCAGGCGTCCAAGCGTATCGGGTCGACAGTTCCGCTGCGTCCTTCGAATTACTGACACCTACCTGTGTTATATAATTTTGGAGGCTTCTGATTGGGGCTATCAAAAATGGTGCAAATATTGACTATCCAAAATATCTAATGGCCGAAAATGTTATATTTAGTCCAATATTGACATGACATTTCATGTTTTGTTGCATCAACAAGGTACAATTTTAAAACCAGGTTGTCCTGACATTGTTTTGTGAGGGGCGTTTGACCAGCTGTGGAGATAGGCTAGAAACATGAGCAATTCCTTTTATTGTTGCACGCTGGGGGATCAGTTGTGGTAATTGTTACACCAATTTGATGTAATGGATGGCGCCATTAAGCATCCCTTCCGTGCCAGACGGCAGTGTTTTAGGAAATGTTTGTCGCTTGCGTGACAAGACCAGAATACCAGCATTACCGTTCTGTGAAAACGATGCCTTCTCCCCGATGGATTGTCTGAGTATTGACTTCGGTATTGCACTTCCGGCCAGCCTTCACCAATGCATGCCGATTTGTCCTGGGTTGCAATCAACCCCTCCGCTTAACTTGCCCGGTGCGTGCGAACAGTGACGTCATCAGTTCGATGCCGCAGGCGCCGTACAGTTTGAGCCTGTGGGGAGTTGGGTGTTTTCAGGCGTGCGTGGAAACCAGACTACAGAAATTCAGCAGCTGAGCTGATTCGGAGCTGAACGCACAGTGGGTCAATGCTGCAGCGGATTGGAACAGAAAATATTTCCGCGTATCCTATCATTCCAAAGGAGACCGCTGTTTGATATTATCTGTGGAACTCGGCGTGTGTTTTAACGGTAATATGCATTGCTTTAGGTAATTAGCTCCTCATATCTTGCTTAAAGGTTGTGGTCCAACCACCACTAACTCTCACTAGCATGCTCCGGGTGATTGATGCAAGCCTTCCGCATGCAAATCTGCGGTTCAAAGGAAAATAGGTAAGGCTACGTTTTAGCAGGGAACACATTTTCATGACAGAAAATAAGCATCATAATGATTGATGAAATAGCGTTACTCGTGAATGAGTTTTTAACGTATGATGATTTTGTTCGTGCCATCAAATCCAGTCCGTGATGAAACCACAGGCAGTTCAATGAAACATCACTGCCGAAATCTGGCGTAATCAGTTTGGCGTTGTCGGCAAAAGGTAAATGTAATGAGCAATCTGACGCATTGCTCATTCGAAGCTAAGGAAGCGTTTGGGCACACGTCCTATCAAACTTCATCGCCATTGATTGATACTGGACGGTGTCTTCCACTGTTCCTCGGTAGCAAATGCTTCAGGTGGGCAACGCCATCTTTGGTTGGCTAATGGAGCTATCCGTGTACGCTGAACTTCTAAACAATATTACACGGCACTGGGAGCCGATAGAGCGCTATTTCGCCCTCAGATGATACACAATTTTAAGTACGCCAACATCAGTGCCAATTATTTGTCGCTATAGCTCTGACAGGGAGTGTTAAGTCCAATAATGCGTGAAGTTCAACGAGGTGGAAACGTGCAATTGCCTTGCGTGGGAACTTTTTCTTCAGATGTCTGCGTTTTAATCCCATTTTCGCAATCAGCGCCCAAAAATGCACCTGAACAGAAGTGGGGATGACATATTGTGAATACCTTTTGCGAAGCCACTCATAAATGTAGGTTTTTATTCGTAGAAAGTTGGCGATTTTCACAAAAAAACTAAACCAACTTGCTCTATTAGATCGCGAGTCAAAACCATCATCGACTTGTTACTTGTTGTGTTCCCCGCTATGATGTTAAAGATACCACGCTGGCCCCAGTCGTCAACCATTTGGCCCCCCACTGCCCCGGTGCTGTCTGGGCCGTTCATGCTTGGCTGGACACTGGTGGTGAGCGGTCCAGCCGTCCTAATCCTCGCACGTGGGGAGCCGTCGGTCGTTAATGGCGATTGGCGATCCCGGCAGGCCCCGCGTGACTTCTTCGGCCGCGTCATCCAAGTCAAAGAAGTGGACCCGGTGCAGAAGGAGGGTAAGTGTCTGCTTGTGAGGGCAACGGACAGTAGGAGCTCGAGTTCTGCTGTAACTGTGTTGTAGCTGAAGGAAGAGTTTTTAGCTAGTTATTACAATAGCTGTTGATTGGGAAATATTAGCAGGGGTGACGAGTAAGTTTTGCAGGGGTGACAAATATTGTGTTCATATGTATATATGTATTTCAGTCCATGTCGGTTACCAAAATCATGCCGTGGAAGGTACCCCATACCTTCGGAGTGTAGTCTTTGTACTCCCCTCACCTTGTCTGCGTTCTGACTGGAGTAATATTCCTCTATCGAGGTCACCTGTGCCTGGCACCGGTGGAAGTGAGTACGGTTTGCGGTTTGATCAGCCTTCAGCTATCGCGTTGCTGGATGGGAGGAGATTAAGCAGCTGGAAATAGACGCTGGGTCGCTCTGCCCTCCCGGGAGGCGAAACCAACTGTCACAAGCGCTGCTCGAACACTAACCCAATCTTAACACGCGCCCCGCTGGGGTCCCTGGCATGACGCGCCGCGCTGGGGGGGGCGAATTTCGCCCCCCTCCGTATCTCATTTCCCAGGAAAGCTAAAGAAAAATAATGGGCAGCGTTTGAAAGCTCTTGACGAGACGAAGAGAAATTATAATAAGTATTTTTATGTCAGGTCAATATTGAGGTCAGCATAGGTCAAATAAGGTCCCATAGGCTTACAACAGGGCAGTGTACGTTTCTCCCTCTAGATTCTTACTCAGCGGAGCTAGAGCAAATATTTATGCGTCATTGGATTCCTCGTATTGTGGCGAATCGAATGATGTATAATATGACCTTACTAGGTCAAACTGTGAAAATGACCTGACATCGAGCTAGGACAAGGTCACAGGGTGACCTGATATGGTCATGTTGCATATCAATCGACTCCATGTGACAATACAAGACAAATGGGAGCTTTATCTCAATTCAGTGAGACGTTATTGGCAAAACAATCACTGTATGCTCATGTGACCTGGCATGACCTTTGAGAGGTCAGATGGTCAAAAATTCAACTTAATGATCAATATCATGGAAAGAATACATCGTTTGAGCATTTTCAGCCTATCTATCCCGTATTTACCTAAAACGAGCCCTTTCTATTTTTCTCCATAGACTTATAATGGGGTGACCAAAAAAATTGACCCCACCTTAGGTCAACAAAATCGAAATTCCGGGATGGTAGATTTGTAGATCCTAATGGCCTCATCATATTGTGAATGTTTCAAACAGATCGGTTCGCAGATGTTCCGTAGGCTCCGCTTCAAACTCGTAATTTTAGGTTTTGAGGTCGTGTCGTGATCTTGGATAGCTCCTTGACCTCACATGACCTGACCTAGAAAATATTTGTGAGATGCGTAGAATTGATCAGTGATAAAGTACTGAAAGCTTCGTTGTTCTACGTCTCTTCGTTTTTGCGTTATCCGGGGAAAACCAGGAGGGGGGGCGAATTTCTCCTCCCCAGCGGGGCGCGTGTTAATGTAGGCCTAGCATTGTCACGTCGTTCACTGGAAGACACAGCCAGCCCGTGTCTTTACGACGCGGGTTGGCAGTCCTCAAGGGCTTGCCTTTGTCCTTTGGCAGCTGTCTTACGGCTGGAAAACTGCCGAGTCGATGTGTGAAGCTGGATTTGCCTGTGAGTGTGACGCTGTCCACACACGCGGCTATTTTCGGCGATGCGGGCCGTTCGCCTACTGCAGACGCGGCCATACGGTGTCAGAAAGCTGCTTATTATAGCACTGCAATTCCATCGGAATGCGCCTCCATTGATCGCCAGCGTTTCCTCGAAGCAGCAAATTGCCGTGAATGCCGGCGAACATCGATCACTCTGCAACCGAACGGGGGTCCCGCGTGCGGAAGCTCGCATGCGACTGCTATTACATCAGATGTAAGCCGAACGAACTCGCGTGTCGCGCACGTCCCCTCGCGTCTTCCGCTTGGATCCGTGCGTATTACCCGCTCGCTCGTGTCGCCCCCCCTCCCCCCCGATCCGCGCGATGGTAGCACGAAGCGTGAGTTTCTACCCCATAGCAAAGACAAATCACATAACATGACATATTGTGCTCATTCGACTTATTTCGGCGTAATAAGTCAAATGAGGCCGGGTAGCCTAGTGGCTTCATTGCCCGTGTTCAGATAAGATGTCATGAATTAACGTGGGTACAATACCCACGGCGGGAAACCGCCTTCCGTGTCCGATCTGACCCGTTGGACAGAATCTTAAACACCCACGCCAATACTCCTTGTAATTGGGCAAGTGTGCCTGTTGGGATTGGCCCTAACAAAGAAAATAGGATCAAATTCATTATATAAAAACATCCAAGCCTGAGTTTGCGCCGAGGTGCCACAGTCTCTTTGAAGCAAGCAGTAGACTGTGACGCAGGCATAGTAGTGCCGCCGACAGGCTGAACATTTCAGCGTCATCGAGCGCTGCTGATGCTGTGATGTCAAATTAAAGCTAATATCTTATTTGTCACTTTCCATTTAAAAATAAATCAGCTCCCTCGCCGGTCTATCTCTTCTGTGCGCTGCTTAAATCTTTCACTCATTTCATAGAAGTATTTTACTCACGTATGTCGAGTATGGACTGGTTTCCCTTTGACATCGGGATCGTGTGACTGCAGTCAAGCGGTGCCTGAGCAGCGGCCCCTTATTGCCAGCCACCAACCCTTTCCGCTGTGGTGAGACAGACTGGCGCCGTGGTGAATGGGTGCAAATGTTACGTAGACGTACCGAACCTGCGGTGATGGATAATGGATATAGACAGAATTGGAGAGCTCTTCTCGACCCAGAAGACTGGGGAATTTTCCTTGGTGACTTAACACTGGTTTGATTATACGAATCACATTCAAACCATATGGAAAAACAATCCAGGGGAGGAGATCATGATCCCGTACTTTCTGGAAAATCTTAGATCGCGAGACACCTGTGCCGCCCCTGGTCTAATATTCTTTCCAGTTGTGGAAATTTGACTGCCAATATTCGCGGAACCCGTCCGGTAAATAGCAGTATAGTTTCTCAGTATAGTTTCTTATAGTATCCAAACAATATCTCAATATATCAGTGCTCTCAAAAACATTTTAAATACGATATTTGTGGCCAAGTCCCCAGCGAGCAGGCAGAATTTGTAAGGGTGGCGCTTAGCATGTGCGATTGCAGTGCAGTCGACTTTCAGCCAGCTTTTAGCAAGATACACAACATTACTGAATACTGAGGCGATCTCCCGCCACTCCTCCCTGGGTGACGATGTAGCCCATCCTTGTTACTGGAAAGCACTTCAGTTGGAAAAGACATGCGCTCGGCGTAGTCGTTGAAGCACAGCTACCCTGGAAAGAAAGACCCGCGGTGGATGCCCTGTTGGAGCTCATCCTGAACTAGCCTGATGACCACGCTTTAAGATGGGGATTTTCGTGGTAGATCGAGAGCTTAGAAATCACTGTAAAGCGAGATGACTGATATTTTCGATAAAGTTGCCTGCCAGAGAATAGTTCGGTCAGTGGAGGACTGTTTTCAATACGCATTGATCCTCTACAGTGAGCATTTTCCAGCGGCAGTAATCAGCGCGATTGTCAGCTGGAACTGCGGTATGGTGTTGCCGGACGCACTGGCGGTGTTTCTGCGAAGCAGGACACGGAAATACAATTACCGTCCGATTAACAGCCGGCTGCCTCTCCGGCGCGGAGACCTGGGCCGCACCTGCGTTGCCTGGCGTGCTATTGTCGTCGTTATCGGCGCTAAGTCCTCGGACGGTAGTCGCCTCTCTGAGGCGGCTATACCGGCGGCGTCTTCCCCGGCCCCAGGAGAGGTTTGACCCGGGGGCAGTGGCCCGGTCTCCAGGCAGTGATTATCACCGCTCCTCAGCCGCTCTCTCCTGTACCTCGTATCGGGCGGGCTGCTCCTCCCCCGAGCGTGATATAGATGAGACGCTGGAGAGACCCGAACCCCGAGCACGCCCAAGTCTTCCACTGCTGTTAATACCGCTTTAGCTAATGTTTAAACACATCAGGAGACCACCTTCCGGGATTTTTCTTGTTTTTGGTACAGTTGTAGCACTCAAACATGTAAACACACTGACACTGTGGAGAAATGTTGTGGGTGGTAGAAGGCTTTAAAGGGAATGTGGCACCTTGGTCGAAGCCTGGAATTTAGTGTAATTAGGTATACTTTTAGCCGAAAGTCATGGAATCGTCCATGATTTCTCTGGAAAATGTACAATTAGCTCAACATTTTGATTTTTAAAATGCGCCTTTAAAGGAAAGCAAAAATTATCTACATGTGGATGATGTCATGATCTGGGAACCACTACCATATTCCATAGGCTCCAAGGGCTTCGATTGGCTGATGCTCATCGTGACGTCAGCATATGTCGTCACACCAACAGCCTGACAACTATAGCCTGCTGCTTAAGGTACATGAGGGGTACATGTCAGGTAGGTTTTTAGCTTTTCTCTGCGGAAATTTTGAGTTTCAAGACTTAAATTATATATGGAGTACCAGGTTTTCTGGCATGCTTTATAACTTGCTTATCCCAGTTAAAATCACGTTATAAAGGTGCCACCTTTCCCTTTAACTCCGAATTATTGTTGCACATACCTCACTCAGGTAAAAATAATAAAAAACATGAACGAAACAAAAGAGATAGCTGCAAAAACGTTTGTTCATGGTACATATTGCAGCGAACCCAGAGGTAAATACATGTGTGATACCTATGGCAACAAAGTTTACCATATATGGCAGTAAGGAGTGCTTTAAGTTTGACGTCGCGTTCCGAGGGATATTTTACCTCTCGGAACAATTGACATGATACATTTCTGTCAGCTTATTAGCCATTTGTCACCTGAAACAGGTCCAAATTAATTGTTTTAAATAAAATATATACTTAAACGGCCCCAGTGTCGAATTTCGTCGAGGTCAATTCCTGCAAAATCGGCTGCTGTCGATTTTTTCAACGTCGGAACAAATGTGCTGAATGACTGGGCACAGCCGTGACTATTTAGTCAATAAATAACTTTTGGACCTGTCCGTGTGCACTGTTTTACCTGACGGATAGCGCGCCTTAAGCCCAAACAACTAGCACCTGCCCAAAATGACCATGACAGTCCTTGCACCCGGAACCCACAAATATGGTGGTGATGCCACTCCCTTTAATGGATATCGTTATCTCAACACTATTTTATATTCTCCTGCGCAGACTGGTGTGCCTACTTTTTATCATGAAATGGGCGCGGGTGTAACGGGGGCTGTTTCAGCTTTTCATATGCTGAGTCCTGACCTTCTGCCCTCGTTAATATCCATATCTGCCGGATTTCGATTCGCCCGGGATTTTTGCCGCGAACGAGATGGTCGTCTGATAGGGAGGAAAGTGTGTTTGGCCTGGGGTGGGGACCAGCAGATGAGTACCGCTATAACGCGTGCGGACCGCGGGCGGACTCAGCTCTTCGGCGCGGAGAAAGGAACCCCCGTTCATCGTCCAGAAAGCTGTTGGGGGAGGGGGTTGGAGCTGCTGGGAAGAAAAAGCGCTGTGTTTACACACCTCTTCTTCACGGTGCGATTTTCCCGACCTGAAGAGAGAATCCTGAACCCATCCACAGAGAGTCTGTCGGTCCGAACCCTACTCCGAGGTCTGCCTGTGGGCGGGGGATCAGCGTGTGCGGGATATGAACGGCGGGAACCGCGATTAGACGGAAGCAGTAAGGCTGTCTGGCCCCATGTGCGCCTCCTTTGTTCGCTTATTGAACGTTAGTATCCGTCTCACCTCCAGACCGCAGAAAACCATCTGTGAGGCCGGGCTTTGTCACCATTTTTCATCTGTTTTCAATTCCACACCCGACACTTGCGTGGTTACTGAACAGATACGTTCCTACTTTCCATAATATCGCGTTTCTCATACGAGTGTAGCGTTATGTCTCTTACGCTTGATATGCGTGGTCACTGCGGGTTTCCTGCCTTTCATTTGACGCGTCTCGTGTATGAGGGTGGTTTTTGTCTTTACGCAGGTCGCACTTTTACGTATGTACAGTGGAGTTATGCGCCAACACTCTTTGCCTAGTCGTTGGATTCTCGAGCAAAGCGGGGGGGCAGCCCAGCGACGGAAAGCTATGTCTTTTTTCGTATGTTCCTTGTTCCAGATATACCACCTCTTCAAACAATTCTCATGGTATCAGTTAGCGTTGCAAGGTCACGAAAATTCCCAATGGAAACTTCTCCTCCTAGATGCAGCCTCTTTCGTCGTTCTCGCCAAAAAGTCACCTTAAGAAAAGATTTCTGAGTAATAAGTGGGGACGGCCCTCTCCACTCTCTGAACGTTGGGGTGTGACACCAGGACACCTCGTGATGATGCTCCTACTGCGTGGATTTGTATTTTTATAACCCTAACTAGCTGTTCTGCTCTTACTTTTATGCGCCTTGGCGGGTCGTGTTCCCGCTTCACCATTTTGGTCACTTTTCACGCATGAGGATGTAACTCTGTTTTATGCGCCCCAGAGAGTTGCTGTCTCGCCCGCGATGTCGACGTGCTTCACGCATTAACAGCGATGTCGATTTGTCGAAATTGTTGGGCGTGCCAGGTTTCTGATACCAGTACTTATCGTAAAACCTACAAACTATTTTCAATAGCTAATACTTCTCATCGCAGTTTATAGTCAGGGCTATGGTAAAAAACAAAATTAGTGAAAATTGAAGGCCACAGACATTTTTCTTAAAAAAAAACAAATCGCAAAATTGTAGATATATGAAATACTATATTCAATTTAACTGAGGCTGGCTTACCGAAGAACAACTTTTCTGATGGCTGAAATGCATTGAATACCTTTGCTTACACCCGAGCCGTGCCAGCAAAATAAAAACAGGTTAGTCACCCTCCAGGCCGATGTCTATATGATCCATGTCTCTTATCCGGTGATGACGGTGGCAGCCATGCTGCTCGGACATGCCTCTGGTGATGTGTGTACCTGTGGCCGCTGTGCCGTGACGTGAGCTCTCTTCACGGCGCGGCCCGCGGCTGCGGAGTATTGGCGACTGTCCGCCACAGCGCACCCACCTGCAGCTTTGTCGCTCGGCTGGGAGTGCCAGAAGTCAGCGTTTCACCGTTGCGTCTTACGTCCCAAGCCAAATACCTGAGTATACCAATACGTATACTGTAGTCAGTAAAAATCCATTATCCATTTTATTCATCCTCGCTCCCTCCAATATTTGCTATAAAAGAGCAGCTGGAAGCGAGGGCGGCAGGAGCAGTGGCAATGTTGTTCCAGGCGGGCCGGCCCCGTCTGCCCGCAAAGTGCCGTGGGAAGGTAACCAGTGGTCTATCGCTGGCGAGTGCGCCCGGGCTGGGCTGGGCGCCCATTGAACGCGACTGGATATGACGCTGGAATGTTGTCAAACAGACTGGGGGAGGGGGGCTCGGTTTATCGACATTGGGGTGGCCACTGGATATGATATTGGAGTGTAGTCTGGGGGAGGTTGTTAGTTGGTTTGTCGTGATGTGTTCCCGTGGGATTGCATCACATGTTTACCCAAACCTCCATTAGTAAGTTTTTTCTTCAATATCGAGTAATGATCAAATATCGAGACTGAATTCCTCTTGTTTGATCTCCTACCTCTCCGGCAGCAGTATCCTGCATGCGCGTAATTTTTTTCTGCCCATCAGTGCTTTCTGACCCTGTATCTTTTGCGGCGCAGTCCCGCCGTTCTTTGTGGTGGTGTGTGCAGGTACTAATCGGATTTGTAGCCATCAGCGGCGGCATATGACCGGCGCCTTGCATGTGTCTCCTGCTGTCGCCGCCGGTCCGCTCCTGACACGGCGCTGCCTCGCTGCGGTATTGACGTACGGCGCGGTGACAGCCGCGTACCGAAAACCGCTCCGCTTTATGGCAGAGTTTATTTGCGCATTGTGGGTCGTAGCTGAAGAAATCGCCACAGGCGGGCGGTTTAAAGCCGATATCTGAATGTAATTTTACCAGTAATTAAACCGGTCCACAAGTCCTTCAACGCAGTGCACGAACAAAAATTGATGACGCGGCCCTAGAACTCAATGAAACGCTGGACGACCGTAAGAAATACTTTCAGCTCGAAAACGCAGCATCCAGTGGTAAACACACCAAAAGATTCGTGCTATAGTGTAAAAGGATTGTCGGGGAGCGGGACGGGTGTATAACGGGCGTGTTTGCGTGGCCGGCAGCTGAAGAGTCCGACACCGGACACCTGCTGCGGACCGACGTCTGGTACCACTTCAAGGAGGGCTTCAACAATGCCGTCCGGCGCGTGGTGCGCGTCAAGGACCTCGCCTGACTCCCGGGCCCTGATCGGCATCTAAGAATATTCTTAGGCTGAGACGCGTCATAATCGACGTCACGAACAGTGACGCCCTCGGTGTAACGCCAGTCTTAGCACCAGGTGGCAGGCAAGTCGATTTGTTGGTTCATATTCTTAGCACTAGAGGGCACCTGGCACGCCCTTGAAGTGTTTGCGTGTTCTTCTACCTTTAGACGGTGAGTAAAAGGTACATACATCGTTATACACGAATGAGAACCACTCGCACCAGATTGCCGCACCGCAAAACGCAACTTGCTCCTAATCATCCCATGTGCGCCAGATATGCCGACATTTCAGTCTGCGCGCAGTCACTATTTTCGTCTTAGCTGACAAGTAAGACAGTCTTAGTGCTGACGTCATACTTTCGTGACGTCATGTACGAGCTAACGCCAGTCTTACCGCTAGGTGGCTAGCGGGGTGGCGTGAGACGTACTGCGCATGCTCTGTCTTAGCTAAGACAGTCTTAGCTAAGAATCTTAGTTGCCGATCAGGGCCCCGATCTGCGGCCCGTCTCGAGTCGACCTCAGCCTCCCGGCGGCCTCTGCTCTCTGCGCCGGGCGGTCTGGCCCTGTGCGGGGGCACCGACTCGGAGCCGGTGTCAGCCAGCCCGGCAGGAGTGTGCCTCCCCGACGTAGCTGACGGGTGGCCCATGTAACGGCACACCGTGTCAGGGCCAGAGAGAGGCTGAGGATAGGTGGCTGAGGGCTGAGGATAGGCGGCTGGATGACGAGAGAGACGTCAGGAGCGGGGTCTTTGGCGTGACTGCGTGATGGACGGCACTGGACCGGGGCTGGTCTGACCTGACCTGACCTGACTGGGGACTGCCCCGCAGCAGGTCAGGTCAGACCAGGCCGGAAGCTGGCGCTGTGGTGACAGCAGCACATGTGTCGTGGTATATAAACCGCAAATGACAAATGTTCACTTGTTTCTATGTGTATTGTTGAGAGTTGTTCGCTGGTAGTATTCGCAGGTGTAGGTGCTCCAAAGAGCTGGAATTTGTTATTTGTCTTTTGACGATGCGTTTTTCCTTACGAAGTTTGTATACGTAAATAAAACGAAGTATAGAACAACAGAGTTATTGCATGTGATTGCGAACTGGCCCGTACGTCGTGTGGGGCTGCCTTCCAATATGACTTACGACCCGATTTTGAACAAAAAGATTAGCGAGCAAGCTGTCCAAAAGCGGGTCTCCAATGCATCATGAATGTCGTGTATGCTCATCATTTTGTAATATATTTGCATCAATTCTATGATACTGGTTTTGATGTAGTGCGAGCTTACGAATATCGCGTTTTAGTAGCGTCCTCCTGTCCCTTGATGTCCATTTTACCGCTTTCATTCGGCCATTATTGTTCCTGCATCTTCAGGGAATACCTCGAGTGGACAAGGCTGTGATTGCTTCCCTGAAAAAGCGGCATTGTGAGGCCAGAGCGGCATGGAAACCCGGCCCGGATAAAGACCATTTAGAGTGTCGACGGCGGCGGCTAGGCTGAAAGTTTTGTCACGTGCTGCGATCAGGCTGCGGGAATCCCGAGCGTTGAATCGAGCCCGCGCTAGACATCGACGCCGGCAAACGGCTTCCAGAATCAGCTCCTCTCTGCTGGAGGGTCGCGGTAAAGCGGGGCCATTTGGAGTCGCGAGAGAATACAGGAAACTGAACCGCTCTGGTTCAGTGGACCATCCGGTATGTATGGGCGCCGGCCGGCACTGGAGATAGGCCCAACAATGCATATTTAGCTGGGGAGATGTATTATACCAGACCGGTTTCGCCAGTCAGCCGTTGCACCGTTCTCCAATTTCTGAGCGCAGCTGAATAACGGCGGAGAGAAGGATGGTGCCGAACGTGAGCTTGCAAGCGCAACTGCTCTGGGCCTTCCACGAAAATCTCGTGGCATGGCTGATTTAACACCTTCATGTGAGAGATTTGGACGGAACCACGTCTCTGAAGTTATCGACTCATCTGAAGACGTCTATGGCAGTCCCAGTACTCTGATCAGCGGATTTGGAACTAGAGCTTCCCGCGATCTCCCAATACCAGCATGCAGTTACATTTTTACAACACTCCGACAGCTCAGTTGGTAGTGTTGGGTTGCAAGCCTGGGATCCGGCTGCTATCTGACTGGTGAGAGGGTGACCTAAACGGGACGACCATCTCTGTGATTTGTAGTGTCATGAAGGTTGACATTCAATCAGTGCGTCATTGCGAGAATCGCTCCTTCCAAATGGTGTGGTCGGGTTCCCTGAAATACAAGTCCCTTGAGGACTTACTGAGACTTGATCCCTAGAACCAGAACTTGTAATAGCTCGAAAGATAATAAATTTTGGGGCTTATCGACGCACCAACTGCCAGGGTCATATGGCGTCGCTAACTATTTCCCTGTTGAAAGGGTGGCTCGGGGAGCCAGCTTGCTCCTTGTTCAGGGAAGCCACCGGGCCTAGAACCCGGGTCGGCTGAGTGGAAGCCAGCTGCGCTGACCACTCCACTACCGCGCCCCTAGCTCGAAAGAATTGTGATTACAAAATTCATATAAAGATGCGGCATATGCCAAAGTAGAATAGTGTATAGTTCTGCATAGGAAGTTATGCAAAATACAGCTATAGTAGCGTGAAAAGTACATTTCCAAATAATGTGTCTTATTCAAATTAGGCATTAAACTTCATGTTGGGCTCGTCTGCTTTCGCGCAGTAGCATAGAAATACGTTCATCGGAAAAAAACCTTATTTTAGTTTATGAGTCTTCTCAAGAATAGTAGCTATTTTAAGACTAGCTTACGTTAATGGCTACTAGAACCAAAGAATTATGTGAAATCCGCCGACGGAGCGTTGCTCGGCCCGTTACAACGGGAATAGCCAACGCTTTGACTGAGCGCTTGATCCTCCCTTGCGAACTCATCATCGATGAAATGGGTTGGGAATGGGCACTGTCTGACTGCTCAGGCGGTGCAATAGGGTAGTAATGGACGCTCTCTGACGGCTCAGGCGGTGAAAGTATCAGAGGAGAATATTCTATACTCAAGTGAAGAGACGAACAAATACATCATTAAATATATTTTTGAAAGATTTTTTCTTTTCTTTTCAAACTGTTATAGGTGTCTCGTTCCGGACTTTCTCAATTAGATTATGGATGTTTGGAGTAAGCCTCGTGTATCGATAACAAAGACTGGATCAAAAGTACCAGCATGGATGCTGCGAATTTGCCGAGGGCCGTAAGCTCCCAACCGCTCATCATCGAGGACTGAAAATCTCCCAGGCGTGTTCAGGGCTGCCAGTAACGCTGATGGTAATGTCTGATAAGCGTTCCAGACAACGTGTAACCGGATTGTCGGTGCGTCGCGGAAATCCCCATTCATAGGTAGCGTCGCTGGCTGCTCTATTGTCTTTACATTGGATTGTAACTCTAATGATTATTATTTGTCGATTAAGGTTATTGCTACTGTTTGTTTTTGGTGTGTTGGGTGAAACTTACGCTTGAACTGAGTTAATTATTTAAAACATTATTTATTCTTACACTGAGAGTATAAATATAAAAAAAAAAAAAAGCTTAAATCCGTACATTTTGCTACCTAAAATTCGATATAATTTGCTATTTCGTGACAGGACATGATTATAATATGTACCTTTTAAACATTATCGATTCTTCGTCTAGCACGATTTGGGATAGTGCTTTGAGATAGATAGAAGTGTGGCTTTTATGATGAGTTATAACATATCATGTATTGCGCCGTATGAGGTGGCTCTGCAGCGAAGTGTAAGTATGATAATATTAGGCAGGCTCAAATAGGTATACAAAATAGATCTGCAACTTAGTTATTAATAATTTTACAACGTCGGCGTTAAGTACGAGAGTATTGTTTTCATTGACTGTAAGATTACTGCTTCCATTTAACCCTATTTCCGTCAGGCTCCCGGCTACCCCTATTTCCGGCAGGGGGCAATATCGGCCCCCCTAAGATCTCGTAATCTAACCGGCCGATTTTGAAAATTCAAGTGCCATAGATTCCTCTGCTGCTAAACTTTATTTTGAAAAAAAGAAAATTTCAAAATTTTTATTTTTTAGGAGAAGGTCGTGCAAAATATACAATTTTTGTGTATTTTTTAGATTTTCCATAACCCTTGTCTCTGTTGTACGATTTTCACAAAACTAGTTCAGACTTACAAATAATTGACCCAAAATTTTCATATAATCGAGTTACGCAAAAATTCGAAATTCAATGGCAGTTCCAGGACTAGGACTATGAGGGAAATATATACAACCTAAAAAGTTTTGTTACGCGGATTAGAAGCCGTCATATACTGCTTGGCATCTTTGACAAATAAATAAATGAGAAAAAAGTGAAAAACTCATCAGGGGCGGATGCAGTAAGGTAAAACAGTCGGGTAAAATACATACCAACAATATGCGAATGGTATGCATGAGTATATTAGTCCCTCGACTAGTTGAAATTTAATTTCTGATAATTTTTACCCTCCCATGGCAGCTCTGGGAAAGGGGGTGACATAGGCGGATCAAGGACTCGTCGTGGGGGGTGGGGGTGATTGGAAACACATTTTCAATATACAACGATATTGAGTCGCGGCGGTGATACTGGCTGGGAATATACATTTTGAAAATGTGTAGTGACTGGACACGCCTCTGGTAATCTAGAATTGGGTTATAACTATTTTGAATTTTCATATGCCCAATTGTATTCGCCCTGGCACGGCTGTAAGCAGTCTTCTCACTTACTAACGTTTAGTCCTTCTTGATAACATTCCCCCATTTTGAACTGCTGTAACCGCCCCTGATGAATACAAATAGTGACAATTGTGAATGCACTATCATCTCACATAAAAATTATATAATAAAACCATAAAACTGGCATCAGGATCAGCAGAGACGGCTCCTTTTACAAAAAACCCATCGCATACGATAATACTTGGTTTGTGGATAGAACCTCCCCAAAAACCCAGCCATAGCTCCGCCCCTGGTAAATATATAATCTTGAAAATTTCAGAAAACCTGCCTGTACTAGTTTTAGGAAAAGTCAGGAAGTTTCAAAGTTCTATCGCAAGCCGTTTCGGAGATATTCTCGAAAAACCTGAAGGGGGCAATATTAGCCCCCTGCCGGAAATAGGGTTAATCAATGAATTGATTGATTTAAAACGCTTAATGCTTGTCTCTTTTCAGGCATTAGTCACATAGGGGCGACTAGATCTATTATAAATGTAAATAGATTTATTTCCGGTATATTTTTATAAAATTTCTTTTTTACATCCTCGGTTTAATGCTATTTGACGTTTATTTTCAGTCATCCAGCGTATTTTGATCATTAAATTTCTCTACTTTCAAGAATGTAGGTCAAAATAGAATGTGCCGAAAGACTATCCATCGAGCAGCCTTCCTTCCGTGTTTCTCTGCAGTGTGTCTTCTGGTAATTGCCAGTGAACAAGAAATAGAAAAAAATATCCAAAAATATAAGCTTTTGGCTTTTACATTTGTCATCTCAGTGTAAAAGTCCGAAACTGATGTTTTTAGTGACTTTCTACATGCCTGAGAACAATGTATTTTTCCACTTATGCATCACACTTTACTGTGCAGATTATTGGGGCTGGGAGAGAAGCCGTCGTATGGCGTGTACACGGCTTTGACTTCAAAGCTACCTTGTCGAGCTCGGAAAACGCTAGAAAACTTGATTTCGATACAAACGCTCTGCACGGAGGAGCATCCCGGCAGCTACCCAGAGTCACTGACATGCACAATTCATGACTCTTTTCACCATTCTTCATATCATCAGAGATGGCGCGCAAAATGGCGACTTCAGATGAGCGCTACAGATGAGATGTGATAAGATCGGATGAGGGCTACAGTTATCAGCCTGCGCTACCCACCCCTTTCTTCTGACTGGCGACGACCCGCCGGAGGGTCCACGCTGCGGCGGTAGGCTTACGGATAAGCACGTGCTGATGGAGTGTGGCTACTTTGAGCTGGGGAGGATGAGGTATTTTCCCGGCTAGCCACCGAGGGATTCGCTCCTCGGGGAATCCCCGCGGGCAGCGTCATAGAGATAGGTGTATATTTGAGGAAAATCAATGTCAATGTGATATGTTCACCTTCAGAGCTGTGTGACTGTGTATTGTAGAACATGCCTGCCGTCATACGTAGTTGCGCAATATCAGCAACAGAGTGAAGTCCTCTTCTTTTTTCCAGCGAACAGGCACGTGTCTGCAATCTTCCTTTGCATGGATCAGGGTGTGAATGACGTGTGTGCCTTTTGATCTAGTAAATGACAACGCTACATCTAAATTGACCTGCGTACCTTTTACTCGTGTTTTAGCCCTGCTGTTGTTTTGAGTGTGAGGTGACCTTAGTAGCCGGCGCGCCCGTTAACACCAGAAATGATGACATCAGCAATGCTCAGCGTGCTGAGCGATGGCAGGCCGGCCCTCCCAGGTGCGCCGCGATAGTCGGCGCTAACGAGCTCCGCTGTGTGTGTGCGGGAGACTATTGGACGAGCACGGGAGAAGCGACGCGTCGTTTGTGAGCAGAGGTCGATGGACGGCTTCTTCAGCGGCCGTGTTGGCTGTCGACAAACAGGCAGGGCACGTTACCGCGGCACTGACGCCGCACACACCGGCGCACTGTCGATAATGGTCTGCGTGCAAGGTCGGCGCACGCGGAGAGGCAGCAGCGGCTGAGTTTTCCCGCTGCGGCGGCGCGTCGGAGGCCGACGCAACGCCGACGGCGCCCGCGCCTACCAGCGGCTCTGTGTGTTTGATCCGGCTGCTGTCTGGCTCGGAGATATCGCAGCCCCGCGGGGCCATGCTTATCAGCTCAGTGGAGCGACGGGAAGAATGGCGTGGTTTCCGTCCCGATTTGATTGGACGTCCCGAATGTATTGGCACAGCGCCTCCTCGCCTGGAGGCAGTGGATCATAGCGAACAGCGGCGGGGCTGTTCAAATGTTTCTCAAAGTGATTTTGCTTTGCCCGACATTCAAGAAAGTAAACACTGTGAGCGTTGGCGCCCGAATGTTTAGTGTGACACAAATAGACGTAAGTCATGAAAGTGGTACCAACATTTGTTTTTGAAAGAAACTGGAATAGTCTTTGTCTCTGATGCCACACACGACACATTTGAATTGCAATCTTAGGCCGTCATTGGCAAAATATTGTTTTTAATTATTTTTCCCAAGCTGTTCCCAGTTCGACTGTTGTAGTCGGAGTCTCACTAAAGTCATCAAGGGACTTGCCACGGAGACCCCGACCCCATCACCCGAACGAGTATCTCCCACAATGAAGAATTAATTTAGAAGCCAAATTTTAACGTCCCACAAAGCACAGGGACTGCCGCCCCGCTCAGGTCACCCTCTCACCTGTCAGTTGCCAGCCGAGCTGTACGTCGGGTAAACTATTGAGCGCCGGAGCGTCTCAGGGGAACCGATCCCAAGCCTGGACATGCACTGCCACCGCATGTTTCTGAGCAGCGGGCCGGAGCCCAACGGTCTACCAACTGAGCTACCGGGGCCGCTCATTTAGATTAAAACACTAATAATTTACCTAAAATATCCCTCCAGAAACGTATCTGTTGTTCTCGGTAAATGCCTGTGGCCTTCTTAAAATGATACTCTCGGACGGACGTAGCAGGATAAACAAGTATAAAAAGGAAGCGCATGAATCAGATGTGGGCAACTTTCAGCAGGTCTACTGAAAGCATTGGAGATGCAAGAAGTAATGTTTTGTAATTTGTTCGTCTTCTCCGTCAGCTCCGTCTGCAGCGCTCCCAGTGGGCTCCGCCTGCCCCGTCTGCAGCGCTCCCAGTGAGCTCCGCCTGCTCCGTCTGCAGCGCTCCCAGTGATCTCCGCCTGCTCCGTCTGCAGCGCTCCCAGTGAGCTGCGTCTGCTCCGTCTGCAGCGCTCCCAGTGAGCTCCGCCTGCTCCGTCTGCAGCGCTCCCAGTGAGCTCCGCCTGCTCCGTCTGCAGCGCTCCCAGTGATCTCCGCCTGCTCCGTCTGCAGCGCTCCCAGTGAGCTTGCATCTGCTCCGTCTGCAGCGCTCCCAGTGAGCTCCGCCTGCTCCGTCTGCAGCGCTCTGAGCTCATGTCTCATGCAGCTCTTCATAAGAGCGCTCTGCGTGTGTCCCCAAGTGGGGCGGATTGGCGCTGGAGCCTGCTGCAGCCCTGGTGAACCTCACCGTTCCGAGCCGGCGCTTACTCCCACAGCGGTGCGACTGCAATCCTGTCCAAACGCCCAACGGCACGCCTCGGCCACAGTACACCACCTCTCCGACGGAATTTTCCCCACCAACCGCGTGTGAAAATGAAGACTGCTTCTTGAATTGGCCCCAGTGATATGTTGATTGGATTTGTGGCTGCCCGGTTAGGAAATCTGGCATTATCACACCATCCTTTTCCAATTATACCCCCAACTAGAAAGTTTTTCTCATCAGGCTTGGCGCATTTGACCTGACCTGCGCCCTGAGGCCGCGCTTAATGTGAACCCGCATTTATATTCTCATGTTTTAAGAATTTGGTCACTGAAAGAAGGGAGAACTTGCGGCAGTTCAGTTTGTATTTATGCATGTATTTACTACCTAGGTCCCCATCCCCGTCAGATGCATACACGGAGTTGACAACGCAATTCTCGAGTTTAGGTCTGCGGAAGAAAGAGGACCTCGAAAGATAAAACATTTAACTCACCCATGGTCTTGCAACCACACAAACCGCCAAAACGTACTCATCACACCTCGCCCGCCTTGTATAAGCAATTTATTTGCCTTACCTCATTGTTTATGCAACGAGATTATAAGGGCGCTAAGCGTGGGAGTCTACTCCTCCAGGGAGGACCGAAATAGAATTTAGGACCAGCTGTTCTCTGGCTTTATACCGGGCATGAAGCATAGACAACCAGTAAGAAAAGCACATCTCTTAGCTGACATGGTAATCCAGTACCCGAACACCCTGTTAAATCAATGGGTGCCGTCTCTTTCATAAAGACCTGGCGCCGCAGCCAGCCGCGCCGGCCTTTCTTGTCAATAATGTAGCGAAAGCTCATTAACATTTCAAACGGTCCGGCGCCACGGTTAACGTGGGTGGTGTCGCCGGTCGATACCGTTCCCTTCACACCGCACTGCTAGCCAATGTGCGCTGTGAGCAAACTGGCTGCTGCTGTTGCCACCATGGTGAAGTGGCGCGCTGTTGCCCGCGCTTAACTGCTGGTGTCTGGTGTCCGTGTTCTCGGACAATCTCGGCTCAGCATTTCCCCTATGCTGATTATGGTTTACTTTGCAGAAATACCGAATGATCCCTCACCTCTTCTTACCCCCTCCCCAAGGTGCAGGTTTTGTGAAATCTCCGTTAATAATTCACTAATCACCGTCTTTGTATACGACCTGGTAGCCGAAACACTTCAGTGGAGGTGTTAACCAAAACTGGGCCTCAGTGGAAGCTCCAGCGAGGAGTAGATTCCACGAAACTTTGCAACCTAGCAGACATATTCGCAAACATTCAGGGTGCCTCGATGACCACATTCTGATATGCGAAAGCCTTCCTAAAGCGGAATTCGGAAATGGCACACTTGAAAATTATGTAACTGAACAGAACCACGATGCGGACAAGGAAACCCAGCCAAGCCTCTCAGGACGCCCCAGGAGGTGTGCATCCGAGCTGGTGGAGATGTTGAGAATGTCAGTCCTGCCGAAAAATCAGAAACTTGGTCCAGGAGTGGAATTAGTTCCCTATAACATACACGAAAACTTCTTGGATTTGTCTTTCTTTGAAGTTATCTGAACGATTAAGTATGCTGGAAAAGTCCGGGATCACTAATTGCTAAATATATCAACCATTGAAGAGATCAGAGTCTCCTCTGTTAATTTGTTTAGGACGTGTTGGTAACTTCTTTTAATTAAACGGAATAAAATGGAAAACATCTCGGGGATATGGTATAACATCAAGACAGTCGGGCTCACTAGTTTGATATTTTGAAGCATTTTAAGCACCACATAATGCTTATTGCCAAAGCATGTTTTAATTTTGAGGGGAAAAATATGACGTGACGTCAGAAAATTGCATTGAAAATAGGCTATATTTAAATAGAGCTTTCGAATAACATTATTCATCATCAGTAGTATATATAGATAAGTTTCCTTTCACACTCCCTTCCTGTTTTATGCTGACAGTTGTCGTTTGAAATTCACGAGAACCAAAACATGTAATTACAATTTGAAACGAAAATTGTCTGCAAAAAAAACAGGAAGGGAGTGTGAAAGGAAACTTCTTTATATGTACTACTGATGATGAATAATATTATTCGAAAGCTCTATCTTAATATAGCCTATTTTCAATGCAATTTTCTGACCTTATATACCAACTAGCAGACGGAACACGAAAGGTGTTTAGAGAAAAAAAAGACAGAGAAAAAGTCGTAAAGGCTCGATTTGCGGTTGAATTCAATAACTTCCGTATATTAGAAGATGTCTTGCCTAAATCCTCAAACATATATATATATATATATATATATATATATATATATATATATATATATATTTAAAGCAGCAAACTACTCGTTATCAGAGTCTGATAGAATCCTGTTGTAAAGCTTTGACGTAATATCCAATCCCATAGAAAGTTGGGCCCCACTTCTGGTCACCCTGTAGCCATACTTCCCACCTCTCACATAGCGCGCTATCTATTTTATTGGGCTGTTTTGCCCTGGGAAATCTTGGAAGTTTGAGTTGGTATGCATTGTGCTCCCGCTCTCGTCACTCTTTTCCTATGTATTATGCTCCCTGTCCTCTTCACATTTTCTTTCCCTGCCTGTTTTCCGGGATTTTTTTAACTGCCGTGGGTTTGTCTGGCTTTCTCGCCTGAGGCCTGGTATCATGCTGGATACGGTAGATAACAAAGCACCGACTGGACTAAACTAGTCAGGATTTTGATGCGTAATGTCCATGTTAAAGTGCGTTTTCTGCCCATTCGCCCAAAAATAAACACCATGCTGGACAAACTGGACGTTTTGGTCTGGTGATTCCACACTTATTCAAACTATATTATTGACCCTTTCGAGTTTTATATTTGAAAGTCATGTTTACTCTTTCTTACCATGTAGAAATGTTGAGCAGACTTTTGCCGTAACCCGGGTTGTTTTAAGGTGCGCACCTCCCGTACACCTGCTGAAATATGCTGGACAACTGTCATTGTATCAGCTCCCGCGTCTGTTGTCTGTCACGTAGGAACGATGCTTCAGGTCGGAGTTTTTATGTCTGATGACCTGCACATTACCCGTAAATTATATATCTAAAGACATCAGAGAGCGCACAAAGTACTGGCCAGGTACAGACTAGAATACAAAATCATTTTACGTAGCGCAAAACGCATGAGAATATTGCTCAGGTAGACAACCGTAAAAACAACTCCACCTTAGGGACGTGTTCGATTGCTGTTTTTGCTCGGTCCGCCATGCCACATAATCGACATGGGACACAATCAGATGCCTGTACCGGACAGCGTCCTGTCCCTGTCAGTGCTGTCGGGGGGGATGTCATTAACAGTAGCCAGAACCACTGGTGAGGTCTCCGGCAGCGAGAGGGTGCCCTGTGAACCATCACTGCTGATGCATGCGTTTTAGTCAATGTCACCAGGCCGTGGCGGCTGCCGCTTAGAGGTAGATGTCAGCTGTGCTCCTTTTGGCTAATCATATAGTTCAGTTTTAACAAAGTGTGTTTCATGAATGCTCACAAGATAGCATTTTTCAACATCAAGTAGTATTTTGGGGAGCACGATACTTGTTGGGTGTCATAGATGTATAGATTGTGACTTTATTTAGGATGTTTTCCAGAGTCTTCGCGATTCTGTTTTTCCAAGATTTTCGAGTCTTCTCTCTTGTATCTGCCGGAGCATGGGCAGATAACTATTCACGAAGCGCCAGAAGAGGATACGCTATTAGAAGATTGTTTAACTTTTAAGCGATCACGGATCTATACCTATGGTTTGGAAGGGAGCAAGGAACAACAGAGTAACAAAATCCGGGATTTTGTATAGATATTTTTAAGAATGTGGAAAAAATCAGAGAATTTGAGGATGTGATATTTCTCACCCCTTCCAAACCCACCTTCTAGATCCACCCATGTCTCCGAGAAATGACAATGCTGGCTCCTCCTCATATATTATGTTTCATTCCTTACTAATAGGGCCTACTGCGGATATGAAAACCATAACATACACATTATAAGAATAACAAAATGGAATCCTTCGAAAGAAGTCAACTAGTTGCCAAAGAAAGTGTTTTTTAGTTTTCTTGCAATGGTTAGCATCATGAACGCACGCAAAATAATAATGATATCAAGTCGACTCAACTCTGACTCAAGCGGACTCAGAGTCGATACTGACTCCGGGTCGTGACTCAACAAGCATCGTGGCCGGGTCCTAAATCGCGCCAACGTTTACAATCAGCATGCTGACCTCCCCCGTTGAATCCTTCCTTACGGGCAGGTATAACTTGCACTGCACTTAATATGGTCGTCAAATATATTTGTCCGTTTCTTACAGACCACGAGCTCCGGATATCCGGATCGGCTGACTAAGCATCGGCTAAGTTCTAGCAATATATTTGCTCCCGATTTTAGTCTCCCCTTGGCACCTTGGCCCCTCCCATGAAGATAATTTCCACCTCAACAGTGTCACCTCAAGACCAGGACCCCCGCTCCCAACTATCCTCGGCCTGCCTTCGCCACGGACTTCCGGTCACACTGCGTTGATAAAGCTGTCGCCTCAGGCTGAGTTTTGTCGGGCAGCTGACATCTCGGGGTTCGCTCTTCTGTGTTGTTTCTGTCACCGCCGGGGCGTGCCTGTAGTGTGTCCGGCGGCCTCGCTTATGACAGACTACCCGCACGTCATTCAGACATCAGGCCGCCATCACACGCCAACGAGCCCTTTGCGGGGGTCGGTGCCATTGACGGACCGGCGAAGCTGGTAAAACACCGCCAGCGCGCGTCTAGATAGCCTGCCGGAGCAGCTTCCGCCGCGCAAATGTCGCAGTGACATTGTAACGCCTGCTATCTGATTTAGTCATACATTTTCTACTTTACAGATATACATTATTTTCGCCTTATCACCCATCCATTTCACGTAAACAAGTAGTATTTCTTTTCCCGTTGCCAGCGGCCAGTGAGCTGTAAACTGTACGTCAGTGCTGGCCTGCATATCGTTCCGAACGTGATAGGTGGCCGGTTCGTGATCTTTTGCATTGGGAGCGGCCGTTCATCTGGGGAGCTGTCTGACCCTGAGCTCCCTTTAATGGAACTCTCAGCGGGGCTCGGTGTGGTATTGGCCGGCTGTGTTCCTGTGTCAGATGCTAACCAGTAAAACTCCATCTTTCGGCGCCAACCGAGCAGTCGCCTTAGCTGACCTCAGATGAAGCATGGCTGACACCATTTTTGTTCCCATCTATGAGACATTGATGTTACTTTGTTTTCCTCTCTGACTCCCCATTCTAGCCAGAGTTTACCGTCAGAATATGATCTTGTCTAAGCTCCATCTCGCGTTTTGTTTTTGCATTGCGAGACACCGGTGTGCAGTGATAGAAATGCAATCAGCCGATATGGCATTGTTTAAACTAACTGAACTTCATATTTTTTTACTGAGTCTCTCTCTTCATGCAATAATTTGTGGACCCCGTAAATTCCCCTATTTTTTGTCTAAAATTTGCAGTGTTACCTGTCAATTTGTGCGCTCAATCAACCGAATGTGTGCTGGCATGCTATCTTAGCAATATTTACCCTGTGCAAAAATAAAATAAGATTTTTGTGGTAAATTATCTGAGCCTTTGCGATCTGCTGTTTTCTGCAGAGATCAGAAATATGTTAGAAACTCTAGTTTTGAATTCGAAAAAGAAGAACAATAGCTCGGCGGACACCGCAAATTTTCTTTTATAAGTTTTTCACCATTTTTTATGACTGAAAATCGCAGAACTTGAAAATTGGCAGTGTTGCATTTACAAAACCCTCAAGTGTGGCGCCTGCGAGCTACAGCCCGGCTCTTTGCATCATGTAGACGCTAGATAGGCCCAACTTTGCATCGCGCTGATGCCCCTGTGTGATGCACAGATTATTTTCTGGATTGCCATTCATTTTCCGGATGCACACCTGATTCTGATTTAGATTTTGTCTTTATTTTCATGTTTTTTTAATTCAAAATCGCCATTCAAAATAGTTTTACATGGCCCCTCCCACACTTTTCATAATATTGGAACTTCCTTTGTTTCTAAGTGTAGTTTAGCACCATAAAAGTGGATCCCAGTTTCACTTTTACATTGGAAAATGTATTTCGAGTGCTTAAGGGGGCCGAATCCATCATCACCAGCTCTCCCTCGGACAAGAAAAGGACTAGCCAGGAGAATGACAGGAATAAGGTTAATTGATTGTTTCTAATCCTGTCGTCTGTTTTTCTTGTTCGTTTATCTGTTCGTCTGCTCGTGCGTTACTCTCAGTCCGTATGTCAGCTGATAATCTCTTCACATGTTCTGTTGTCCCGCCCGTTGTATTTGATGGTGTGTGTATGTGTATATATGTCTGGCTGTCCTTGTCACTCCATGTTTTTAGACCTCTTGATGCTTGATGCCCCCTCTCCTAGTATTACCCAACGACTTTCTTGGCCACCACGCAAGCGTTGCGAGCTTGCTTATGGTTTTGCGTGGTGTCCAAAGAGATACTTGTTTTGATGGTGGTGGTAGGAGGATGTTCCTTGTTTATCAGCATACAGCAATACAAAATAGTGAAATAAAAGTAATAATACAAAGCATTGCAGACGGTGGTCTGACCCAGTAATTTTGCCCAATCATTGTAAACATTTTCTAATCATCTTTGATGACATATGTAAGTTGGCACGGGAAAGGGAAGGGCGCTCATACGTGACTATTTATGGGAAGGGAATTTAGAGGAAACAGAGACTCGCTGGTCGAGTTGAATATGTTAGATTCGTTAAAGGGCAAGGAAGGAAGGAAATGCTCGTACATTGTGAAGTTTTCTTGCACACCAACACCAAATAATTTTTGCTGTTTTTCTATATTTTAATGGTTTGATTCTTCATTATCGCTAATCATTGTCATCACGCTTTTATATATATATATATATATATATATATATATATATATATATATATATATATATATATATATATATACATATATAGATATATAATTGAAAACCTTGCTAAAGATTGTAATACAAGGTTGAGCCTATGCCATTATACTTGAAGAACATGAGAACGCGTCTTAATAAGGCATCCATAAATTAATCATGAAAATTAGTATAAAAAAGCAGACGCATAAAAACACGAATAAAACAAGGCAGCTGACTTTATGTCTGTTATTTCCTTGTTTGTCGCATGGACACGCGCTCACCTTATCAAAGTGCTAATTTCCTCGTACTGTGCGATAGCAAAAATCTCGTCATGAGACCTTGCATGAACCTCGCCAAAGCCTTGTTAACAAGATTTTGCACTTGTCGGATTGCACTCGGAATCTAGTCGACTGGATTGTTGCTGTGTGCACCAGGTTTGAGCCCATTCAGGTGAGCCAGAATCGAGTTATGACGAAATAAGTTTCACGAATATGGTGGTGATGTTGAGCTGAGCTTTTCCCCACCTACCAGCTACCCAGCTGGTCCATGTTGTTCATTGAGGAGGCGAAGTCAATGTGTGATGTATAGTATATGAAACCCAAGCTTTTCGTTAACCCGGCAGTTGGATGTGTGTGAAGCTCGTATGTGAAGTTTCACCAATCGCTGAGGCAACACCTCGCAAGCGAGGTGCTGCGTACCCGGTTGGTTACTATAACTAACACGTGAACATTGCGTGACGTAGCAGAAGGAGGGATTCAAATGTTTCCACAGTGGCTTCACTAACCGCCAGAGGCTGCCATGTGGTGTGGGTGGAGCCAGGAGCGTTGGAACTATGTTCAAAGTGGGGGGGCAGCGGGAATTTTCAAGTCATTTCTTTCCAGTCAACGCCATAGGGTTAATGGTTAAGAATCATGAAAGTTGGGGGACATCTGCCCCCCCCTTTGCCCCCCGGTTCCTACGTCCCTGGATGGAGCTACTGTCTCCGCGCAGTCTGAAGGCGGGCATGGAACGATCCACTTAATCAAATGTTCCAACGGAATCGTGTGAGATCTTCCAATGGGGCCGTCGGTTTGGACAGGTCAGGGAGGTGGTAATGTCTGTTTGGCGTGTCTTCCTCGCCGCTAGCGCGGCGGTTGTTTGCTTTGACCTCGATAGACGCATTTTTTATTGAAGATAATCTCGGTGGCACGGCGGGTCCACTGGGACCACCCGGCAGGGCGATGCAGGCTCCCATAGCCGACTGTGAGCCTCTATAAAGCCTCAAAAATGGTCGGCTCTTCAAAGAAGTCATTGAATATCAAATTGGAATGCTGTATTGGCTGCTGAAAGCTAGAGGTCACAAAAATGTTAGCCGGTTAACGTGGCTGGGGGTGCGTTCAATGGTCTCGCGCGGCCAATGCATCCAATGTACCGTTAGGCATAGTTTAATCATGTTTGGAGAACCGAAATGTAGAATATGGTGATTACCATATAATGTGCTCTGGTACATTTCTCGTGTGTTTAAATATATCCTTAATTGTTATCCTCCCCAACGCTTTTCTTTCGGCTGAGTATACTTTTGGATATATTGGGTGAATAGCATGTGCTGGGGACAAATGATATTTGTTTGACCTCCATGGCTGAAGCAATCTGCGAATGGGTCTTATATGGCTCATATATATGATGTGTCCGAAATTCCCCAGAGCCCTCACGAGGTTATGTCTGCTAAAGTAGCTATAGGATTCTTTCGCACGTCGAGTATTGGCAAAGGTGATGTTTGGTAAAAAGAAACCCAATTAGTAAGTGACGCTGCTACCTCTTTCGTTGCTTATTTTTTCATTGATTCCGACGATAACTGACTGTAAGTCAATATTCTAATAAAGCCGAACTGTACCGCCTCTAGTCGGAGACAAGCGCACTACGACTTGCAACCCAATGCTTAAAAAACATTTGAATATCACTAAACAGCCATTTATGCGTCAGCGGCTTCAAAACTGCGTAGTGAGATCGGTACCGAGCATACTTTTTAACAAATTCTAAAACGCACCAGTCTGTCAATCATTCAATACATGCACAGTGTTCTGGCAACATCATGCTATCATCATAATTACGCCCAGGATGTAGGCGTTTATTCTCGGGGGTCATTCGAAAGACGTTAGCTAAGGAAAGGACGATCTCACTGCATCAATGTAACTTCCAGCTGGCTCAGGCATTAATTTCCAGATGCTATGCTGATTTACGAACACCTCTTCGGTATCGATCACCTGCTTGGAAGCCTAAGGGACGCCGCTAATACACTAAATTCAAGCTCACCATCATGTCAATTCCCCCTGGAAGTGATATTAAAGGTTTTCTATGTACGGCCAGCCTCTGCGAACCGGAGTAAATCTGATTAGTGCCTCGTAATCTCTGGATGCTCAGGACGTGTCGATCCCTGAGGGCCTTGCGCGGTATTTCCGTTTCGTAACCCCCCGGTCCTGTCTGCATCTGCCCTGACACCCATCGTGGTTGTTCATCTCTCTCTCACTCTCACTCTCATTCTCATTCTCTCACTCTTGCTCTCCTTGGACCCTCTTTCGTCGGTAGACGTTTCGCTGAGACCTTGCAATACCCTCTGAAGAGTGATTTTCGAAAGCTTCACCGCTGAAAAAACTAATATTTGCAGGCGTTTGCGCGTGATCTTAGATGAAGAAGGTACTCACGAACGATAAATCTGAATAATTAGTTGATGCTGAAAGTCCAGGCCAAAAATGTAAATCCTGATAAAATCAATTCCGTATCAGTGGCCTATTGCACCAAAAAAAACTACCTAGGTAAAATAAAAAAATACCTAAGTTGAATATTTACCTAGGTAGTTTTTTCTGTTTCACCAACAAAAAAACTACCTAGGTAAAAAATGCATCTAGGTAGAATTTTCACGAGGACGCTAAACACAGTCTGCGTCCGCCGGATAAAATAGTTGATTGAAATGAAGTCATAATATTGATAATGACATTAAAGTAATTTCTCCGAAGTTTTTCTAAAACACAGAAAATATTAAAACGAAAGTCGTGAAACTGCAGACGCTCGCGCTAGCAATAACATAAGTAAAATAGTGTAGTTGAGCAAACTCGAGCAAACTCGGTGTGTGCAGTGTGTTCAAATAGTTTGTTTTGCAAGGACACGTATTGCAACAGTATTATCGGAATCAATTTGTCAGAAATTGCAAGGAATTATTAGAGGTGGCTGTTCAGTGACGACGGGTTCGCTGCTGATGTATTCGCGCTCTTCATATCATTGATTGACTTTTTATGAAAGTATGGAAGGTGATGACAAGAAGCTTGCTTCGTTTCAACGAATTACAGATTTGGATTTTCAACATGCATAAGAGAAATATTTCACAGAACTTCATTTTAGGTTCATCATTGCTGATTATGATCGGAGACAGTGACGTCACACTCTACTGCAACAACTACTACCAGACATTGAAAGCTCGCCGAGTCAGCACCAGCCCTCCTGATATACCGATGAACAACCTCATTAGTGGCAAAAAGTCCTCTCGCGTTCACCAACAGCATCTATGCCCGCAGGAACCAGAAGCCGACGTGTCAATCAGAATAAATCAAAATCCATTCGATCCCGCTGGAATCGTGCCGTAAATATTCTACCACAGACTGCGTAAATTCAGTTAATTGAAAAGTGCAGAAATGATCCTAGTTCAGTCTGATATAATTTTCTAGGTACTCGACTTACAAACGAAGTGAAGAGGCCGCAATACTCATTGATACAATTTACCTCATTTTCTAAATTTGAAGAAGAAAAATTACATTAGTGACTCCACGGTTGGATATATCGTCCTCGTCCATCGTATAACTATGATCTCTCGGTGTTCGCATGAAACCAGCATAACAATGATGGCACCTAGACATGGATAGTGGTATGTATGTGTAATATATAGATATGTCCACTGTATTATTCAGGCTATAATTTTAGGCGTGGTAATGGATTGGTTTTACAGCTTTCCTTATAGTGACGAGTGTTTTAACTTTAATACAGTGACAACAAGGAACTTGACTCATTTCAACGGATTCATGAAGTACGCAGAGGCAGCAGCAGGAAATGGGAAAAGTTCCTACACTCATAACTGTAGGAACGTAGAAAATATTCGAGGTGGTGTCAAGGGACATTTTTAAAATCATTATCTTTTAGTTAACGCACAGTGTTAATGGTTGAGTTATTGAATATTGGGATGGGGACATGGCGTCCCTGCCCAGTCTCCCACCACCCCCTCCTTCCTACGCCTGTGCCCTCACTTGTTTGCTGGATGCATTATCTATTTGGTACAGCGTTTCAGTACAGGTGTGTCTAAGCAATATAGCATATATAGCAATATAACAGTATAGCAAGAGCAACTATGCGTTTGACTCAGGCATGAGTTTCTGAATTCAGCACTTTGGTAGATAAAACCAAGTAAGGTCGAGGACAACGAAAAATAATATTAATCCATATCCAGTCAATTTTAGCACGTCAAGGTAGCACCAACGTGTGTAGCGTCATCACTACGTCATCAGTGTAGCATTCTACCCAGTAAGCTATACTTTAAGAAAAATATTCATTTTCGCCCTTGAACATCCACAAAATGTCCCGCATTGTTCTCATATACCAATAACCTAGCCGGCCACGACCAATGCCGGACATGAACCATAAAGCTCCAAGGCTGAAAGTTGTTTTACCCTCCTCTGAGCATAGGTAAATTTTCGGATCATATTTACCTTCTTTTGACAATCTTTGCGCGCGTGTGACGTTTGTTTGGAACTACTTTCAAGTTTGGTGCAACAGAAAAAAACTACCTAGGTAAATTCCGAAAAAATACCTAGGTATTTTTTCTAGGTAGTTTTTTCTGCTCGCGCGTTGGTGCAACAGAATTTAGGTAAAAAATATTTTACCTAGGTAGTTTTTTTGGTGCAATAGGCCACAGCTTATTTAAAATAAATTTTGATAGATTTATTTCCCGTCATTTTGTTGGGTTTTGGTCCGCGCTCAGCTTCAGATTGGAAAAGATCTCGGAGTGCAGGTGGATTGTGGCCTCAAATTCCGTAGACAGGCCAGTATAGCCGTCTTCAAGGCCAACCAAATCCTGGAAGCCATCAAGCGATCCTTCGTCCATCTCGACAACTTTACTCTAACTTTGGTGTGCAAGGCCCTAGTCAGGCCCACTTTGAATGTGCAAATGCTATTTAGGGCCCTTTCAAGAAGGCCGATCAGCTGCTAGTCGAAAGAGTGCAGCGAAGAGCAACAACTCATGTCGCATCTACAAAACCTGAACTACCCAGAAAGGCTGAGAAGACTTGAACTTCCATCTTTGCTGTACAGAACGCAAAGGGGGGACATGCTCCTAATTCACAAGCTGCTGCACGGAAATCTCGGAGTACGCAAAGGCAAAATTTATTTCAGGCTCCAGCAATCGCAACCACGAGAGGACACCGCTTCAAGGTCGCCAAACCTCGGGCTGTCTCCAGAGTCCGGACGAACCACTTCGCTGGCCGTGCAATCACGGACTGGAACAGCCTTCCTGTTTGGGCAGTAGAGGCACCGAGCACCAATGTCTTCAATATTGATATCGATAAGCATTGGGTGGGGTTTTCGTATGAGATCCCCAACTAGGTCACTAAACTGTTGGTTCAATTAAGTTCAGCGCGGCCGGATGAGACAGTCACCAGACAGTGCCTTCCCAAGACCCAAATGATGCTATCTTATCTTATTTTATCATTTTTTTAGCCGCGTTTCATGTTAATTGGTTGCAAGTAAGGGGTGAATTAATGGTAGTTGAGCATATTTGCGATATGGTAACGCACTGATATGTTAGACAAGGACCATGAACCAACTAAGAAAATTTCAGCCAAATTCTTTTTCTTATTTTGAAACAGAAACTTCTACTCAGTTATCGCCCAAAAAGGCTTCTCACTTGTATTTTACATTGAAACTCACCTTAAAAGATCAATGGGGATTGGATGTGACCACCCATTTCTCCGAAGCCACCCTTTCAATAGCTCTACCCGGCAGCCAATTTTCGGTTGCTGATAAACAACAGTTCGTCGCAACTTGAGCTACCAGATTGCTGCCAATGGTCAACTTTTCCTCCGCCGGTTACAATTCCCGGCGAAAGGTCAATGACCGCTCTGCAACTTCTGGTCACAGTCAGCGAAGTCCCTGACACATTCAGTTAGGACACTGCATTGGATGCGCAAAACAGCCTCAGTATTGTCAATGCCATGCAGAAAGTGAAAATGTCACGTTCTAGAGGTCTGCCGCTCACAAATCTTTATCTATGTTTTCAACTTTAATTTTCGAGATCAGGTACCCGCCCAGTTTCTGCCCTCCAATGCGTTCCACTGATTCTTATTTACTAGGTAACATGAATGTAGGCACGACAAGATATAATTTCATAATTTCTTCGGAGAGGTATCCCGATTCAAACTGGTTATTTACTGTTGCACTATCATAGGGCCATCCAAAAAATGATTCGAGTATATGTTTTCGTGTCCATGTCTGCTTCATAACAGATGTAGAATCGTCACCAATGATTCTGTTGATGCCATGCATTGCATATATACAACGTTAAATGACAGACTTAGAGATCATCCTTCCCTTTTCTAGCGCCAAACCTCTAACTGTGTTGGTGAGGAATCATCAAAGTGCCCATGCTAGTTACCAAAAGAGTCAGTTGTAAGCGCTAGCAGCTGCACTGGTGAATTCCATGGCGTTTCAACGGGACCGGCGCGGAGTGCTAACGAGCGGCACCGGTGAGAACGCGTAGTTTTGGGGAGTGTAACAATACAAACTTCCAGTAAATTCACCCCATTGCGCTGGAACGAAGCGCTAGTAACCTGTGCTTAACATATCATTCCTGACAGTGTGCTGTATGGCTTGTATGGTGGTTTGTTTCGTGTCAGCACGCCAGGGAATCGATGCTGGCCCCACGGCACGTTACTTGCACTAGCACTGGGTCTAGTGCACGGCCCGCCGCGCCCCGCACTGTCTGGAAATTCGGCTAGTACGGCGGGAGCTTAGGGTGGTCCAGCAGTGACATGCTTCTTCAAAATTGAAGTTTGAAACTGAAACGTATTATTTTATGTATTTGTTTTGTATTTGCATTCTTGTACCAAGAAAGTAATATTTTCAAGAAAATCAAACAGGTTCAAAACATTTCAAAATGGGCTAGACGGATCACGAAAAAACTAATCAATACCAGAGAAGCTGGCATATGAAACGAAACGTTCCAATCGTTCAGTCCTCTGATGAAGCTGTTACAGCGAGACGTTCGGCTATTCAACGTGTTAATGGTATATATGATATAGCAGTTTTGAAACAGTGTGGCTTTCTCATACACGCTGCCCTCCAGCCTAAGCTCATTTTCTGAAATGTTTGTCATTCATCGCTGCTTACTGAACCTTAGCTTCGTATTTGGATTCGCAAGTGAGGGAAAACTCATCACTTTCAAGAGCCATTTTGCTTTGTCGGTTATAGCAACTGTGTGTGCCACGGTGGACGTCCAACAAAGACCAGAACACGTCCGCAGAAGACGGCAGCGCTGGTCAGGCCAGGAAACGTGGCCATCCAGGGGCACGAGGGCACTGAATAAGAGATGCCCTTTGGCATGAGCTGCCACAGACAGTATGTCAATTGTCAGTGAATGTGGGCGCTGACCTCTGCTGGGGCGCACGTGGTTAAAGCGCTTCGACATGAGGGCGGTCCCAGGATGAAGGCTGACTGCTGTTAGCCGTTTCCTTGGCCGATGCCGGCTCAGGGGATGACTGCGAACTGGGTAGCGCTTGCTTTTGAGTTGGGGTCTGTGCTGACTAACCAGCGTCCCTACTATCGGTAGTATGATCACAAATCGAACAGCTCCAGTTCATGTACATCCCTCTGCAACACGCACCAAGCATGGGACTGACCAGTGGGTAATAGACGCCACCAGCAGCTCAGAGCAGCGGTCTGTGACGCATACACAGATCCTGGGAAGGCAAAGGCGGCAGGTGCCCCCCATCTACCCTCGGCGCCACCTGAAATGGTCACGGCGGCCCTTGAAAAGTCAAAGGCGCCCCCTGAAATGTCGCTTCTCATCCCCCCTCCTAGAATGCGACAATCAGCGCCCAGCGATTGGATTTTTGCGCCCACCTGATAGGTTTTGTCGTTCAAAAGTGGCGCATCCCTGGTCGGAATCACACCCCTGGAAGGCCCACCGATTGGCAATCCTGGATCCGCCTCTGCTGTGCCTATCAAATAGGCGACATCACAGGTAACGCGACTAGTAGACCCCGACGAACCAAAACCATACAACTGAAGGCCGGCACCGTTTGTGAGCTGGAGCCAATACGGCCCCACCAGCCGCGATTGATCGGGAGCTGTCGGGAAACCCACCACAGCAGCAGCCAGGATTAACACACACGCGGTGTCTGGCAGACTGAGACGTAAATACCTGTCGAGGTAGGCGCTTACAGGTGAATTTTACAATACCCGATAGCGCTGGGTGATGTGTGATTGTGTACAGCTGATGTGTGCTCAGGTGCAATCGATGTGTGATTTTGTGCTGATGATGTGCGATTGTGATCTGCTGATTTGTGATAGTGAGCTGCTGATATGTGATGTTATGCGACTGATGTGTGATTGTGCGCTGCTAATATGTAATTGAGTGCTGCCGATGTGTGATTGTGTGCTGCTAATATGTAATTGAGTGCTGCCGATGTGTAATTGTGTGCTATTGATATGTGATTTTATGCGACATATGTGTGATTGTGTGCTGCCAATATGTGATTGTGTGCAGTCGATGTGTGATCGTATGCTGCTCATATGATGTAATGTGCGACCGATGTATGGTTGTGTGCCGTCAAAATGTAATTTTTGTGGCTGATGTGAGCTGCCACACACAATGTGTGTGACGATGCGTGATTGTGTACAGTCGATGTGTGATTATTTTCCGTCGATGTGTTGTCTTGTGTGACCGATATATGATTATATGCTGTCAATATGTGGTTCTGTGATGCCGATGCAAGATTGTGTACAACAAATGTGTCATTTTGTGCTGATGAGGAGTGATTGTGTGCTTCTGATGTGTGTTTCTGTGCAGTCGATGTGCAATTGTTTTCAGTCGATGTGTGATTGTATGTGGACGATGTGTGCTTGTGTGCTGCTAATATGTGCCTGTGTTCGGCTGATGTACGATAGTGTGCTGCTGATGTGTGACTGTGTTCATCATATGTGTAATTGTGTATTGATTATGTGTGGTTGTATTTTTGTGATGTTTTAATGTGTGCGGATAATGTGTGGTCGTGTGTTGCTGAAATTGACTGTGTTCGGATGATATGTGACTGTGTTCGGCTTATGTGGGATTGTGTGTGACGTGTGATTTTGTGCATCTGATGTGTGATTGTATTAGGCAGATGTGCGGTTATGTGCGGCTGATGTGTGACTGTGTGCAGCCACCATGAATAGATCACCCAGGTCTCCCTTGGGATGTCCAGTGCGGTCCAATGACCTCCGGCCAGCCCGGTGGTAAGACAGGCTGAAATAAATGTGTCTTAAAGGTGAACGAGGGTAATTAGAACTGCGCTGGTGTTCACAAGTTTTGGTGAGTTTTCTCACGGCATTTCCCCGAAGTGTCGGGCAAAGGCCTGAGCAACTACTTTCCAAGGCATTTACTAGCAGTTTCACACTTTATGGCTGCCATCAATGAGGAAGCGAGTGGAGCACTGTTACGAATGCGCGATGCCGTCATCCCAAAGGTCACCACTAAGTTTGTTGCACGATTACTTATCCTGATTTGCCTGAAAGGTTCTATTTGTGTTCACACGACTGTTTCCGCCAGTGAGATAATAACCCAACTGTGCTTACTAACTGCAACTCCCCATATAACCCTGTTTACACCGTGGTTTGAGGACTAGCGCTCGTCCGAGATAGCGCGCAAACAGCGATAGCGATGCCAGGGTCAATTTTCGGTGGGGTAAAATGCAGCTCTGGGCTGCAGCGCAGAGCTCCACACACAACTTCTTACATTAACTACTCGTTCGTCAGCCCAGTGTTGCATTTTGCCCCACCGGATCTCGAGCCTGACATCGCCATCCTAATTTGCACGCGCTATCTGGGACAAATACTCATCTTTGAAACGCCATTTAAGCAGGGCTTGTGACCTTCTCTGCTATATTTCTCTCAGTTCCAACCGATTTCTTATTGTGATGAAACAATTGATTTACAAGTCACAGCTCCCACACACAGAATGAATTCTCAAGTTCATCACACTGCATAGTTACTCTCCCAGGAATATTGTTGAGATAGCTTTATCACAACGTACACGGGCAGTGTTCGTCAGCATTCCCCGTCTAGTGAAATTTCGTCTATTCTGTGTCCTTCCCGCTGGCATTAGCTCTCTAAAGGTTGCCTTTGATTTCCGGTGCAATAAGTGGAAGTAAATTGAATTCAGGGCAGTTCAAAGCTGATTTTATCTGAATATCTCCGAGTCTGACCCACGAGTTTAATCACGGGCAGCCAGAACTCGGGCAGAGTGACCGTCGCATGTTGATGCAGACAGTCCCATGACTGATACTGATTGAATGCTAGACCCTTCTAGGATGCAGTGTGTTTCACATGATATTTCACATTTCTATGAGTTTTTGCAGGGTCGGCGTGGAACAAACTGTTGATGTAATGACATCACAGGGCGGACGTGGTGTGAGGTTCAGCTGTGAAAATTGTATTTAATAAAAGCTCGTCATGCGTCAGCAGTCCCCCCTTTGTACAAACATAAGCGATCCCCCTTCTATATAGGCAGGTCATACGTCAGCAGCTCCCTTCCTCGTTTCTATAGGAATAACTTCTTGAGCGCTCGGCGGGAGACCCGGCGATTTGACCAGGGCGCCTGGGGCACTAAATTGCCGGCCCTGGCTGGCACGGTAACGGGCTATCATCACGATACACTGCTGGCAGGCTGGACTGAAGCAGCCTATAACACGCACCACTGCTCGTTTGCCCCGGTGAAATGTTCTTACGTCCACTGGCCCCGTAGCCACTACACCGAGCCGGTAGACAGCTGTCTAGCTCTTTAGCCCTTTTCCGAATAGCTCAAGACGAATTCAATCGCTCAGAAGATTGAGACTAGTACTCCTTATCATTTTATCATTTTATTATATGTTATCTATTGAATCTAATATCCGATTTTAATTTTATTCTCTTACCTCATGTTCATCTGAAAGTCAAAATCATTAAGTTGTGACAGAATAAAACCACAAAGAAGCGTTGGATGCTTCCCAAAATTAACAAAAAGTTTATAAGTCGGATACAAGAAAACAAATGTACTCAGATTTCACTGGCCCCGCCGGACAGATAATCCAGTGACAAGTCGGGGAGCTGCTAGTTTGCTCCAGCGTTGTGAGAAAACGACTGAAATCCAGTTATTTGCCATCACTGAAGGCGTGCCGTTTCCAGAGCAAACATTCATCACAGTACATCTGAGCTTGTCCAGGTTGATTTCGCTGGTTAACATGTTTTCTCAGAAATGCTTCCTTTTGTTCGGAATATGCCGATTTTGATAGATGGGTAAACTTGAAGTGGTCAAATATATTTCTAAGTTTTAAAGTCGGCATCTGCAGGGGTGTTATCACATGTTTTATGTGATAGTCCTTTAAGCAGACAAAAATTACAGTACAAAAAAGTGGGCAAATTCGCATTCAGATTTCTTCACGATCGAAACCGAATGGTTTTAGAACAGCAGGCGTGGAACTCACATTGTTGTAACGATAGCACGCTATCAGTAATACTTTGCACGAATACCCGCTCTGACATTACCCGGAATTTTGTCTGCGCAAATGCAACGTCCCTACTTAGCCACTTCCACGAGTGTTACAAATCTTAACCGTACATACAGACGGACAGGTCCTCTGATGACTCAATCTAAATGCAGGTCTGACACCCGTGAGTGAGATCACGAAATGCAGGGTCGACACTCGTGGGTGAGGTATCGAGCTTGCGTGACCCGTGATTCGGTATTCGTGTGCGCTTAGCTCCTCACCAGCCAGGGCCGGATTAAGACGTCATGGTGCCCCTGAGTAACACTTCGGTGGAAAGGTATGTACGTTGTTCACACTCTTACACACTCTCTCTCTCTCTCTCTCTCTTCACTCTCTTCTCTCTTCACTCTCTTACACTCTTACACCCTTACGTTGTTCAGCTCAGCCATGACACCAATTGCTAAACCCGAAACGCAAAACCATTATATCCTTTCGATTCTGTGGCGCACTCTAGTATGTCGTGCCCCGAGCAGTGGTTCAGAGCCCGTGAGGATAGTCAGCCCCAGTCTCCGGCAATGCCTTGGAGTTATCGTCAGTGTACTCCGCTGGTCGCACTTGAAGAACGTAAGCCTTACTGACAGCTTTCCTTCACGTATTGGAGGCTGTAACTGAGTAATATGATAACGCGACCCAGAGAATAGGTATTGTTTCAAACCCAAAGAATCCCAAAATTATGATGTGTTGTTTGGCAGGTGGTTGGATAATTTTCAGAGTATCATCTCTTTCCTTTTCCTGTTTTTTTTCGAGTAGGTCGGAAGAGAAGTTGAAAAATAAAGCTGATGGAAAATGTTGTTTACATTTGCACCATTAAGACCTGTCGGTGAGGTAGGGCGAACGTTAAATAAAACTGCCCATGATTGTAACGCCAGACAAACAATTAATTCTTCATTCGTATTAACAACAGACATTTCACAACAAATAACTTAGCACCTGTCTCCATTGCCTGCGGAACTTCTTGAACACCGTAACAACATTCATCCACATCTAAATCTTTAAAAACAACACCCTAAATTCTCCATGAATTTACAATAGCACTGTTTTTCGATATGCTTTCGCCGACAATTGTCAAGCTGCAGCGCCCAGCAAACATTCCTCAACTATAGCTGTCGAGCCGAAACTGTTCGAGAACATGGCTGGTCGCCGCGGCGCCATGATGAGCAGTGTATTCGTGGAAGCTGGAGAAATAACACTCGGCCGTCGCCGCCCGGACCCGCGATATGGCTCCCCGGCCGGCTAGCTCTCCTGGTAAGAAAAATAATCATTGGTAGTCGCGAACCGTGGTGCCCTTCTCGGCGGTGGAGTCTTGCTCGACGCCAGCGCGCTCTCGTGGGTTTTTAAAATGGGCTTTAGCTGGCGCACCGCAGGCTGCGGCGAGGGAGGTTTGGCAGTCTCCTCGGTGTCCTGTGGGAATTCAGTTGGCTTCGAAACAATTGTTACAGACGGCAGGCTGCGCCTCTGAAGACTGTGCGAGCGCTCCAGCGACATGGTGTTCTCGCAGCTCTCCTTCATCGCCACCAGATGGCTCTGAAGGTTTTGGTACTGCTGCAAGTACCGGTCCAACTGCACCGCGTGATAAGTGTACGGGTTTATGACGCCATCATCAGATGCACACCTGTCACTGTCAATAACGTCATACCCGACTGGAGAGTGAGGCAGGCCGGAGTGCAGGTCCCGGCGTGAGCCCATCACTGGTGTAGTTGGCAGACTGGGGTGGCGCCTGTCCATCGCCTCACCCAGGGGAGAAGATGGTGCCGATGGGTACCTCGGCTGGGACAGCGACGTGGTCGAGCCTTTGAAACGCACCAGGTGCGTGAGGCTGACCGGCGCCATGTCCGGGGGTTCGCCGGGACTCGGCGTGGAATCGGACGAGTAACCTACCACAGGTTCCACAGGGTGGGGCGTCCGCTGCGGACGCGCGCAGTGTCTCCTGGACACGGCGCGGCGCGGCACGGTGCCGTAGCCACTACCGGGCGCCAGACGGGCGTGCTCGGCACGTCTGGCCGGCTCGGCGCGTGACTCCGGACCGGTCGGTGGATAGGTCCCAGTGCGGTCCTCCAATCGTAAACCTGCCACCAGATGGCTGCTCTGCGCCTCACGTCGCCGCAGTGGATCTCCGACAGCGCCGGTGGACCCATCTGAGTATACGGCACGCCCGCTGCCGGTGCCGTCGCCGGCGACGGGGGCACCTGGACCCGCCAGCGTCAAAGGTAGAGATCGATCGCTCAGACGGTCGGCCGCGTCGAGTCCGACAGGCGACGGTCTCCGACGGTCTGCGTCGCCGAGGACGGCGCGGGCTCGGGCTGGGGGTGGACCGGGGGCGGCCCGGGTAGGTGGTTCGGTCGCCGCTCTCCGGCTGCCCAGCTGCCAGCGCGGCTGCGACGGCGCCGACGGCTGCTGCGGTCGCGGTACTGGCCCGTTAGCCGTGCCCGCATGTGAACCGCTGAGTTTGGTTTGAGCGCCCCCGTTTGGCGCCACCCTCACTACGGTGTGAGCGGGATCGGCTACTTTGCTGTTGATGTTGCTCAGTCCGGTCAGAAGTGAAGCGTGTCCTCCGTTCACCAGGTTTTCGGTACCCGTTTTGCCGTTTTGTCCGGCTGCCTGCACTGGCGCCCTCCGCTCGGTACCAACAGCTGGTGGGGAGGGAGACCTCGCTCTTCGCCACCGCGCACACAGCAAACATACGCACAAGCACAGCACCAGCGAGCCCACCAGCGCTGCGGCCAGCGCCCCCACCACCAGGCCTTGGTCCAGCCGCAGCGTCAGGTGAGTGACGTCTCCGGCAGGTTCTACTATCACTGTCACAGAGTGGGTCACGCGACCAGCCGAGTTTCGCGCCTCACAAACGTACTTGCCAGCCGTCTCCTCGGACACCCTCTCCACTGTCAGCAGACTCGTCTTCTCCTCCCTGCCGTGATCTAGCACGTGGAAGCGCGTGCCGGAGAGCGAGGAGCCGTTGACGAGGACCCGGCCTCGCCATAGCCAGCTGACGGCGGCCTCGGGCGACGCCGAGACGGAGCAGGAGATGGTGATGTTGTCTCTGCTGCGGGCGGTCACGTGACGCACCCCCTGGCGGATCACCGGCGGGCACGAGAACTGTTCCGGTCGCACCGCACTGAAGGGCGAGGCGCGCAGACGCAGCGGCTCGGCACACGCTGGCTCCTGCGCCAGCTTCGGCTGCAACTTCTTCAGCCATAGTTTGAGCGGTTGGACGTGGCAGTCGCAGGACCAGGGGTTCCCGTGCAGACCCACCTGCCGCAGCGTGGCCAGCGGCAGCAGCGTCTCAGCCGGCAGCGTCGTCAGCCTGTTGCCTTCCAGCAGCAGCGACTGCAGCTTGGTCAGCCCCTGAAATGCTTCACCGTCTACTCTGTCCACCTCGCATCCGCTGAGGTCCAGCGTTTGTAGCGCCTCCAGGCGGCTGAAGCTGCCGGCTTTCAGCTTCCTGATAGGGGTTTCCACCCAGACGAAGAGTATGAAGAGTTGGCACGTGTGCTAGCGAGTCGGATGGAACAACAAGAAGCCAGTTTCTGCTCAGATCTAGTACTTCTAGTTTGCGGAGTCCGGCGAAGGCCCTCCGATCTATGTGCTCCAGATGGCAGCGGCCAAGAGAAAGATGCTGCAAGTTGATGAGGCCACGATCGAAGAACGTATCGGCTATGAGTATTTGCAGCTGGTTACCATCCAGGCGGAGGACTTGGGTGGCTGCTGCCAGGCGGTAGGGCACCTCGGTCAGAGTGCCGTTTTCGCAGTGCGTTGTTTGTTTTCCATCCCGCCACTGACACTCGCAGATGGGACGTAAACAGCCAGAGGCGAAACCAGGCGTTGGCAAGGACAAAAGCAAATACAGAATGAGCAGCGACGTTCCCCACTGTCGATGCTTCGACTGATACTCTCTACAAAGTACAGTAAGTTTTTGAACTACCTTCAGACCGAGCAGCTGACTCACAAGTCCACTGATCAGATGGTGAGACTGTGCAGTTGTTTGTGCGCAGCTGGCCATGACAGAGATGGCGCGTGTTGGTCGTCATGGTGACGGCGGCCGTCGGACGACTCCACACGCCGACCACCAGAGATGGCGCCGGTGCGACCAGTTCATGAACGGGAAGTTGGCTGGACGGGCGCCGTCTGGAAGAAAACTCTGAATGTCTGTTTGCTTTGGAGTCAGCCAGGTAGCAGAAGAGAAGACTCTGCGTTTATTGTGATATTCACCGATGAGGTCCCGCAGATTAATGTTGGCCTGTTCATTGGCGTATTGTCTTCTTGAAGGGATGGTCTGGTCTCGCGTGGAGAAAGCGCAGCTTCCACCTGGAACACACATAAAGGAACTTCTTAAACGAGGGAAACCTTCACGTGTGCTTTCACTGTAACGTTTAAAGTGTATTATGCATTTTGTGCTTCTCTCGTAACGTATAGCTTTCCTTTTAGACAATTTAATCAACTTGAATCTTTCAACTGTGGTGTTAATCGTGTTGCATGTTTGTTTGCCGTAATGTGAAGTGATTTGTGCTCATATGGTGCGATATATCAAAATTCAAACCTTAAATTTTGTAACTATTATTCAACGTACATACATACTTTAGTTTTGAAAATGTTTATGTGAGATAAATGAAACCGGTCGATTTTAGGTGCGTTTTTTACTTCAATTTCTTTAATATGACATGTTTGTCGGAACAATTTTACACGAACATAGCATAGAAAGCCGTAAACTGATCAGGAACATTAAAAACCTAGAAAGAAAACTACAAAAACCAAAGCTGCGGTGACGTTCAATCAGCACTGTATCAATAATAACTTGCTTCCGTCTTATACTAATATATATATATATATATATATATATATATATATATATATATATATATATATATATCCATACAATTCATGCCTTATTTTTCGCATCGGGTATGATGCCCAGTAACCACACTAACGTTACATACCTGCTTCCGATATGATCCCCATAGTTGGAACTTTAGCTCTCTCCTAAAATCGTATCTCTAAAGGAAGCACGAATCATCATAATATGAAGGTATATTAGTAACTTCAACTTCATTACTGTAACATAAGCTTTGACAGCGGGCTGGCTGGTGTAAGCAAGGCGCTGATGATTTTCGGAATTTCCGGATTTCCGACCATAGCTCGAGAACCGTAGGTGATAAAGTGGCGAAATAAACACTGTTGTTTGCCCAAGACTTTTGCATAAGTGTTTTTATATTCATACCCTGTCACTAAAGATGATATTTCAGAAATATAGGCAAAAACGTTAGAAGGTTTTACAAATGTTCCTTAACGCCCCCATAATTTGTTCACAATTTCGTATTGGTATTGTTTTCCCTTCATTGAACTTTACATATTTCAAACGATCTGAAAATTGCTTTCATAAACCGGTTTTATTTCCTCTGTTGTGTGCCCAATGCTCGTCAAATTATGGCTGTAATTGTGATGGTATCACACAGGTGTCTGCTGTAGCCCACGAACTGTCTTGACGTTGTGAATCTCAAACGAAAATAAAATAAACACGTTTTACATGGTATTCCTGTTTAAAGATGGCGATCTCACTTTGTGTGTCACGGAAAAAAAGAAAAGTGCGCAGTTCAATATATCAGCAAAATTAAGAGTAGAGCAGGTAAACACCAGGCCGGGTGAGTTGGTGAGAATATCCTCCGGCCTTGGGACAAACGAAGTTTAAGCCACAATAAATGCTCACAGAGACATTCCGTACTCAAGTCACAACATATCCGAACCTGAATGCCGCGGGCGTAACCCGAAAAGGTGGGGCGGAGCCCCATTCAAAGAGGCAAAGCACCCCTAGAACTTGCCGCGCGTATCGCGGCCAAGTTCTAGTACTTTGATACTGATCTAAGATGTGAATCACACAATAGGGGCACAATTGATGTCACTGTGCTCTTTCCTGGGATTCCAACGGCATGTTTTATGGCTGAATGTGACCTACATTGTGTATCTGACTGTAGATCCTATAAATTATTGAGTTTAGCTTAGCAATGCCATTTCATACACCGGTCGACTCAGCCTGATGATATAATTACCATAGCGTACGCATTTTAGCGATAACTCTCGTCAGTCAGACGGAATGACTAAAAACCATTGAATGCCTTTGGGTAAATTGACCGTTGGTATAAACCGCATTTGTCATGTCGGGTTTTCTAACGCCGCTTGACATTTGTTTGCTATCTAGCGTGTTTTTAGTTTTGGGGGAGGTAACCTGCTCCCTCTCGTCAAGGCGAAGTTGGTTCAGACCTCCGCCAATGGGTGTTAAAACGGTGTTCATCGCTTGAAATGTGCGCTGCGGAGCGGATGGTGTACTTAATTTAAGTTCCTGGCGTTATACTGTCAAGTGTTCCGCCAATTTGCAGTTTACTCATCGCATTCTCCGCAGCCAATGAATTGCATTGGTCCAGGTGAAGGAACTCTCTCACCAAATACTTCTCTTTCTGCCTCCTCTCATAATTTGTATCACTGATGGCGGGTTTCTAAATATCCCTCTAAACCGGAAGCCATTCCGTTTTTGTAACATGAGCAGAAAAGACCGAAGTAGAATATCACCCACATACCAGACTTTCCCTTAGCCGGTAGTCATGGTGGCAGAACTGCTACCAACCACCGCCTTCGGCTACCGGCTGTCATAATACGACAGATTGCCTTTTCACAAGAAATGATTCTCCTCGCAGCTCTGGGAACTTGAAAGGAAAAGCTTCCAACAACCACTTAACACCGTCCAGCGAGCGGAATACTGGCAAGCTGGCAGCCTATTGACCAATCACCCGCGGCTGAGAATCGCCAGGGTACGAGGGGTGGTGTTTTGAGTGCTCATCATTAATGAATTGGCCACCGCTGGCGTTCCAGCCTTGGTTTATTCCGGGTTTCTGTGCGTCTGTGGTTGCAGACAGAGACAGAGCCGCGGAAAACTGGCATAGCTACCGACCACTTAGCTTGAAGAAAAATATTATTGTCGAAGTGGAACATTGTAAACGGTGATGACTTTCCCTTGTGCGGTCTGTTTGAAATCAGAAAATTAGTATTAATATGATTCTACCTCTTACGGGGGTTTAACCGTGTGTGTCCTTCTTTGTATGATATTGTTAGAAAGAGCCGCGTTCGAAATTATAGAGAAAACCGTTCTTTGCGTTTTTCATAAACGAGGATTACGCCATCTTCAACCCAATTATTTTGCTATATTCTACATACCTATACATCTCAAATCCATGTCATTCCCATTCTTGAGGACTATCAGGTCTGATCTGCTATGCAAGCCAAGCTGTCATCTCTATGTATTTTTGAGCTGCACCGCACACAGGGAGTGGGTTTGGACTCTGGGTCACGTGACATTGATTTCCTGAACGGCGAGTCCACGCGGCAGCCGACTTTGGAACGTCGATCCTGCCAGGACACGCGGAACGACACCGGCGGGGGTGCCACGGAAATGGGCTGACCTGGGACCCTGCCCGGCCGCCCAGCGCTGGACAGACTCAACCGAGAAAGTGCAGCGATGGCCTGCCCGACAACGCGCGGTAGGCCTTGGGCGCTTGTACACTCTCTGCTCCTCTAGTGAATGATGAGTTCGTATGCCGCCATGGCTGAAAACGGTCGAAATATGACTTTAGTCATTGTTCGTGGCCAACATTGGCGTTTAACGGCGCTGGCGCTTTAAAAGCTGGTAGCTTTTAAGGTTATGTGGTGCCTTAAAATAAATATGTTCTGTCTCATTTAATCTAAGTAATATTCAGATAAAGGGGAGAAGTAAGTGCTGGCACTTTCGCGCCCCTTCCGACCTACCCTTGGTGCCCCCTGAAACGTTGCTTTCCATCCTCCCCCTCCCCGATGCGAGTATTGCCGCCCTCGCGATAGGATTTGGCGCCCACCTGATTTTTTCGGCCCAAAAGCGGCGCCCCTCCTGACAGTGTGCCCTCCCTCTGCTCGAAAGTCCTGCACCCATCTATGAGTTAAATGTGGTGCAATTCCTCCTCTTCCACCAATATTCTGTATTCTGTATTGGTAGAAACATCAACAGGCATTGCCCAACTACTGTTGCAGTCACGTGATGTAAAACAGTAAAGTCAGAAAATAATTAAATTGAACAATGCAATCATTCCCCCCAACATGCACCACACTCAACGTTTGCGCAAATGCCTGTCCTGGAAATGTCCCTAAAGTTGCAGTGAATTTGATAACATTTGTTTTGAATGTGTAGCTCGAGTCGGCAAAGAAATCGACATTACGAAATGCGTTCAAGAAGCTGTTGCAAATTACTGCCGCGCAGATGAAGAGGCTGCGCTGCACAGTACCGACACGCACAAACCCAACCGCCCACAAAGAGGGAGAACGCGACGTTCTACGCGGCACAGACAAACCGAACTCGGAAACCAGGTCAGAAAAATCCAACTTTCCGTAATGAAGATTAAACAAAAACAAGAGGTCATGCTGAGCAAAATGAGACTTAATACTACGCACTTTGTAATGGGTAAAAATATGGATAGTCAAGCCTAGCTGACGGACTGTCCGAAAAACCAGATGAGAAGCTTGTGCTGCACCCTTTCTAGGCGCTTCAAGTGGGAGGCAACAGACCCCACCCACACAGCACAATCATACTCCAGGATGGATCTTACATGGGCATAATAGGCACAAAGAATAGAAGTGTTCTTTAGTCTGACTCGGCAGCACTGGCGTGAGGTTTGGATACTCCGTATGAGGAGGCCAAGCTTTCTATTGGTCTTGGCCACAGTGTGATCTTTATGTGGAGCAAAAGTAAGCTTACTGTCGAGTATGACACCGAGATCTCTAGTCCTCTACACTGCTCCAGCGGTGTACCATCCAACACATAGGTGGTAAGGATCGGAGATTTTCGGAGAGAGAATGATATAGCATTATATTTTTCAGGATTCAATCTTAAACGACAAATTTTAGAACATGCTCCCGAATTTTTGATGTCAGCCTGAAGGGCGTCACTGTCTGTTATCGAAATTCGGTGGTACAACTTAAGATCGTCGGCGAAACTTATACAGTTGGTTCGAATGGTGATGGGGAATGTCTCCTGTGTATACTGTAAAAACGTTGAGCACCACCATATGCTAAATGCGTGCTATAGCATGCACTTAGCAGCATAAATGGGAGCTAAAGAGCCAGATGGTGATTGACTGTAACATCCGTAGCTTTATTTTTACAAATTAGCTTCTCTAATTTAATTATGTGCTAGCGTGTTGCTGTTTTTCAGCACCTGGTCACCCACAAGGTATGTTTTCTAGCATCTTTCGAATTCCCTGAAAAAAACGCGCGCAAGCGAGTTCGCGCGCGCTGCATTTCCGGCTTCAATAGTCTTAAAGTGCTATGTCTGAGCATCTTAAATGATTTTTGCGGGAACTTTTAGCACTAATTGGTGCTTAATTTACCACGCGCCGCGTCCTCGTGGTCAGTCAAACGCCATCTTTCACCAAGCGCTGGTCTGTCAATAATAGTCATTATTATTAGTGATTAGTACTAGTGTTAGTCTTAAATGTGATGGTAAAAATAGATACAAATAATATTTATGAGGACTGGAACCCTATTTATGCGATATATTGTGTAATGGGCCACGAGCTTCCTGCTTTGTTCATGGTGGGTCTGTGTTGGGGAATTGTCATTGACGCGCTGATCTTGACGTCTGGGCTGTCGTGTAAGTTGCTGAGTAGGCAGATAAAGATAATTTTTATCAAAATCATCATGTCAACCTTGCCAGTGCTACTCCGCCATTTAAGTACATTTTCTAGGGATACCTTAATATGATATCCCGTATTTTATCCACCAGCCTTTTCATCCTGCGCATAATCCACGCTATTATTTTGTTTACCAATTGCTTTTACAAACACACAGTACAATCATGGGTTAAATCGGAGGGGGGACTGATATTGGCAAAGGGGTCAGATGTTGACCCGTGGGATGACCTAATGCAGGTGCGTCGCCACCGGCAAAAAGAGCGGGCCAGCCAGTTTTCAACTTGATGCTGACAACAACTAAATATAAATTTCGTGCTTAAAATGGATGCATTCGCTCTTTACAGGCTCATTTTAGTATATCCGGAGTTTTTTGGTGCGCGGTGGTACTGCTGAGATGGTTCAATTTAGCACTTACCGCCTCAGAAGAGCTATTTTTAAGGTAAAAATCTGGGTGCTATTCACACTTTTCTAGGCTGCTAAAAAAACTAGCTTGGTGCTAGTTTTTTTTACAGCTTCCTCTCGCTGCTAATTGGATTAGCATCCTAGAGCTGCTAAAATTTCAGCATTTCAGGTGCTAAATTCATATATTAACGCCATGTTAACAAAAACAAGGTGGTGCTAAATCGATAAATTAGCACCAAAAACATTTAGCACCCCGAAAATTGGCTTAAAGCTAGCAGCGAAAATCGGTAGTTTTTGCTGTCTGATTAGCACCTTCTGGATGCTCAACTTTTTTACAGTGAACAGATGAACAAGAGCGGGCCACAGCGCACCAGTCGGAAGATTGGCCCTCAAGAATAACTCGATGGCGACAACCAGTCAAGTAGGATTCAGTCCAGGAGTGCGTGCAACCAGTAAATTTGAAATATTCTAGTTTGTGAAGAAGAAGCGTGTGGTTTGTACTCGTAAAAACCGAAAAATGATAGATAATTGTGTTTATTTTGCCTATCATTCCTAGCCCCGAGAAAGCGGCCAACGGACCACTCTCTCCATTGCTAGTAGCCGATGTGCCCCGCCATTCGGCCTGAGAGCTCTTTAAGCTTAGTTTTCTCCCCCTCCCCAATCTCGTGCCCACATTAGTGCATAAGGGTATAAAACAAACATGAAAGATAGACATCTGTACGAAAGAAGATAGGGCAGATGCTCGGAGGTGTCTTGAAAAGGAAGCTACTGCATCTCATTCATTTTTGTTTATTTTGCTTGTTATCTGAATATTTCTGACTCATTTTGTTTTATTTTTCCTATGACATTCACATTCTATATTATTTTGTCCTATTTTGTTATCACTCTTAGTAGAAATACCTGCCCCATTATGGGAAGCATTGGCGTTGGTACTGAAGGAGCCCTTCTACCTGGGCCAGTACGATAGAACAAGGTAACGGTCTTCCGGTTGTCAGGGTCGAACTCACGTAGTAAGCGATCTCACCTGGAGCTACATAATGACGTCATTAGGTCACTTAGCCTCCCAGTCACCAACAGCAAACGCCACTTACTGGCCGGCTGGCAACTGCAAAATTCACATTTCTGATCCGATATTGGATGTCACTGGGACCATTTAGTGTGTCTTTTGAATCGGGGCAGATCTAGCCAGTTGGTTTTGGGGGAGGCAGACCCATGTTGACGAGGAAAAATACATCAACAAAAAAACAAGCCTTTGAGCGGGAAGTGGGTTAAACTGGTGCAATGCATCTATTTTTCACCTTTAAAGAGGCACCGGACAAAGGGATAAAACGCTACAAAATGATTTTTTGCTGATGAAAACGTCGTTCAAAATTGATAAGTTGTGAAGCACTAATTCTCTTCGGGGAGGGGAGGGGGACAAGAGAAGGTAACCATCTCCATTTCGCTTTGGGGAGGCATGACCGGATTACCTACCCCCGGGTTCCACCCCTGCTTTAAAGGTGCTTATAATGCCTACTATCCGGATATATATTCATAAATTTGCTTTGTATTTATTTACAGAAACCTGTTCAATTAAGAAGTTAAGGTCTTGCCTGTTTATTAAAACTTAAAGTATTTACCCTCCTCACAGTGTCCGCTCGATTGTTGAGCGCCGACAATGTTGTCCGCACCGATGAATGGCCAGACTCACAGCTATATGTGGTGCTATTCATAGCTCCGTGTGATTTATAGCACCCCTATAGATCTGCTAATTCACCTGACGGGCGTTACTCTGGTCGCCCTCGGCTCTGCCGAAAATGATCAGTAACCATGAAACCAGGCAATAGACTAGGGTGCACACTCCCAACCGACTGTGTGACATTTTTACGAGTGTTCCTGTGACTGGTTGAGTGAGGCTCAACCGCAGGTGGCGGAAAATGTGGGGCACGTTTCTAGTGCAGCTTTTGTGTTACGTGCTGAAGTATCACATTCCAAATAAAAACATCCTCATGTCATGATTGCATAGGTGTGAAGCAGTCACCTTGCTTTTAAAGCTGAACCAAACCCGCCTGATGAAAGTGTCCATCAGCGCCGAAGCTAAAACCTCTTGTCGCTCGCTAATAAAACATTCATTCTCCCCTTCTCATTAGCTTTTTATTGTCACGTTTTCATGGTGTTCAGCACGCCAAGCCAGTAAAAACGGCGATGGAAATCTTAGAACCAGAGTGCATCAATACTAGGACCACAGCACATCCTTTAACTGCCTTTGTTAATGTCCTTCAGCATGCAAACCCTATCTTAGTATCTTTATGGCGGTCAGTGGTTGAATGTGTATGGTTCTCGTACAGTGTGTGCCACCCACCTACTTGTGATGATTTACGCTGCGTGGAGCTGTGGTTTGCTTTGTCTTTTGTTTGTTTGCTATAGTGGCCCCCAGGAAAGTCCATATGAAAAACTCACGGAATTCCCTCTCTTCATAACGGTCTCTTAAAAGTGCTAAGAATGATTGTATATTTAAGTTTAGAGGTATTTGCACGCATTTTTTCTTTAAAATGCCTTCGTAATTTATAGACCAGTTTACCTGCGTAGCAGACCGAGTGGTGACACCATAATGTCATGCAATTGGTGTATATGACAATGTCATCTCAGGCATGTTGAACGTCAACGTCAAATTCAGAGGTCACAAGTCAATCTCATAAGCCAGCATCTTTAATACCATTGCTCTTCAATTGCTTTCGGCTGGATGACGTCGTCTAGTACGGCGTATTTATTTATGTATTTATTTATTTATTGAGGGCTTGTGAGCAACAGGTATATAGGACCTAATCATATTATGGCGTAATAACTTAGGTTACTAATTTTTAAGGAGAAAGTAATCTGTCACGGTCAAGGCCATGCCTAGGTAAAATATAGCAATGACCAATGTCAAACCCTCATTTTCAGCTCACCAGCTGCCACAGTGCTAGTTACAGTGGAAAATATGGAGAATATATCATATTGTGGCAGTATAGATCAATGACCTTGAGTGACTTTGGCCTCAAAATATTTAGAGACATGCTATCGCGCCTTCCTTATTTGAGCTTAGTCTGATCGAGGTGTATACGTGACTTTCTTACTAGCACATTTTTATTCTGTAGCAGCATACAACAAAAAGCAGAAAATGTGTTCGGATTAGAACAGATCCGTCATCGTTGGAGGCGGGAAGTGTGCCCCTCTGAGCCCCTTATTAACGAATGTCCCACAAATCTCAGACTCTGGCAATGCTGGTAGCAGTAAAAAATAAAGACAAAATTAACAACTGGTGTCCGCTAGTGGGCGCTCAGTTTCGGAAAGTTAAAAGGGGGAATTCTGGCAAAAGGGCAGGTGGCAACGATGGACCCCAGAGGTGGCACGCTGCCAATACAGTCTAGTCAGCCCAGCAGGCAACTACCAAGCACTAGGTAGATGCTGGTGAGACACGGCGGACGCTGGTGTCGCGACGACGCGCGCCGCCGATCGGCAACACCTTTTCCCGTACAATCACTCCATTTATCAATAGGCCCCAGCACGGTTCAGATTTGCTTTAGGGAGGAGAGAGAGAGAGAGAGGGGGGAGATAGATAGAGAGAGGGGCTTATATAGTGCTGACAGGTTAAAAAAGCGGCAGCCTAATGCATATGGGTGACAAAATCTGAATAGAAGCAAGAATACCCACGCTGTCTTGTCTGAACAAGGAAAGCTGAAACTCAGGTTAGAAGACGTATCTCCAACCAACATATTCAGAAGCGTCAAGGACTGCGCAGGCTCAAGGGACACCGGCCGGAGCTAGACTCGCCCTGGCAGCGGACCAGGGCGACCCAATGGACGAACAGTTCACAGAGGTGCCGTTCCAGACTGTGACAGACGCGATGCCGCTCCTTCGTGACTTTCTGTAATGGGCAGGACGCACACAGTGGGTGCATGGCCTGTTCCCAGTGGCGTAGCCAGGATTCGGCCCAGGGAGGGTTGGATAGCCGTCGAGGAGCCTCCGTACCCGAGGTCCCTTAGGAACTGGGAACCCTCCACCATGTTTTTCTGTTGTATTTGGGCCTTTAAGCTGCACCAACTAAATACCGATGTGCTTATCTAAATGTGCGTTCTTATTTTGTATAATGTTTGATTTCCCAAAAAGACCAAGAGGCTACATATTTAGGCCATCACATATTACACCCGGCCTTTACATGGCAGTACGGCTGTATTGACAGCCGGCTTTGGGGCGCAGCTCAGGAAGTCAAATATTGTTGTGTGCACGATAGCACCATTGCCAAATCGGCACATCTTTATTTTTCTGCTTCTTTAGTTATGTTCTCACTCAATGAGCCATACATTTACTTCGAGGCATCAGATCATCAAAACATATTTTGGGCTTTGGATCTTCTGTGATATTTTTTAGATTATATTGTAAATCTTCAAAGAAATCTAACAGAACAGAACAGAAGAACCGAGCTCGACAGAGTGGACATGAGCGTGCAGCCCAGATGCTCTATCATATATATTTCGAGGACGGTCCTACTGATGCTCTCTCCTACCCTTCCATACCTGAGATGGTGTCGAACCCAGCAGTACATGGGAGACCTCGGAATGAAGTACTTGTCCCCTAATCCAATACTTTGGACTCCTAAAACTGTAATTTGGGGGCACCAAGAGACTCTCTCCCGGATCTCCCGGAACTTACCCTTAGGGTGGCCCTGAGACTAACTATTGGGAGGCGCTCTGAGACTAACCCCCGGGAGGTTTTCTGAGACTGACTCTCGGGCTCCCTTAAAACTGATCCTCAGAGGTCCCCGGAGACCATCACTCGGGAACCTCAGAAACTAACTCTCATGGCTCCCAGATAGGCTCTTCGGGGCCCCTAAGACAGCATTTTTGAGCCCCCTGATCAGGGTATCCAGAGATCCTAAGTATCCACGCCCCCCGGCTACGCCACTGCCTTCGCCACCACATGGTCAAGTAAAAGTAACAGTGCTGAGCATCCGCTATATGTTCAACCCCTTCAAACAATGCTCAATGCTCACACTAATAAACTCACAAAACAGTGCGCTCCAAAACAGTGGCTCTTATTTCTAAACAGCTGACCGAAGTCGCGGAAATCCACAGATACAAGGTTTCGTCAAAATCCCTGACATGAGGGTGTAATTATCACCGCTCAGCGAGTCGATTTGTAGCGGGATAGCCCATGGACAAATATTGTGGTGCATAACTGTCTCCATTTGTCTCAGGCCATGTGCACTCCTACTAGAAGGTATAGGCTTCGAACGTAGTTTATACTTTTCCATGCGAACAGCCCTCATAAATATCCCCTTGGGTGTATTTGTTCAGCTCTGGAGATCCAAACATTCGCCTAGCTATTGGGCCAGCCGTAACTTCACGCTCGTTTGGCTGAAATTTATTGGCCATGCATTCGGCGGAGCCTCCGCGATGATTATCCGCTCTTTCCAAACGCCATACATATATTGTAGGTTTATGACGAAACAAGAGCCGGAACTAGTTGGCTTATTACGTGATTGTCTGGTGAAAAATTCTGACAGCTTCACCTCCTCATGCCAGCAGACACAGCTGCTGTCCTCGTATCTTTCAGTTCTCTGGACCGCTCAATGGTGCGCTATAGTTAAAGCTGTTGAACTCACACAGGACAGCATGCCGCGTTCAGCTGGCTGCTTCACCCACACAGGACAACATTCTGCGTTCAGGAATTGGCACGTGCATTGTTTTCTTGTAGTGAAGCACCCCATGTTTCAATTTGATTTTTTTCTTCGGGAGAAAAATGCAAGAAAATTGCTGACGTGTTGTGTTGTTCCCATGAACGAACCGGGATTGACAAGTTGTTTGTCATTGAGGCGATATTTCACTTCATCCGTGGTAATTGCCTAGCGGGCGATTACCACGGATGAAGACTACATATAAGCGACACGGTCTGGTCGGCCCGACCCGACACGCTAATGAACAGCTTGCTCTGAAAGGGTGCCGTATGCCTTGACGGAATGTATATAGCCTGATCAGTGATCAGTTCAATTTCTCACTAACATATCGCATATGAATTGGGCGTGTTCATGGCACGTGCAAAAGCAAGGGACAGGTCAAATTATTAAATTCCCGCCATGTTTTGCGCACAAATTCGGTTTAGAGTAAGATTAATTGATAAAAAATGATTTGGAGGGAGCATTAATGCTGTGGCTTAGGAGGTAAAGGTGAATTTAATCCCAAGTTCAGGCTGCTCGCGCACAGGTGCACGGGGAAAAAGTGAGCAGGCTTCACCTCTACACTATTTATCCAGAAAGTTTGCATCCCATTGTGATGAAACCTGCAATATATGTTCAGGCTGCTCTAAGAACAAGATAAAATTTTAGCCACCCCCGTGGCGCAGCTGGCAAAGGCGTCACGCTTGGGTGTGGAAGGCCCCTGGATCAAGGCTGACCTGTGGCAGCCTTTTCCGCGGCCGCCTCCTACCCAGGAGATAGCGGTACACTGGGGAGTGCGCGCCGCAGCAGTGGAATCAACGCCGTGCCAGCCGGTGTCCCTGTTTGTGGGTGCACGGGCCTGATCGGCCTTTAACACGCGCATTGACGTGGGGGGCGGGTACCCGCCCCCTCGGGTTTTTCGGAGATAGCAGAAAAACGGCCGCGCATAGCACCGCCGTACTTGGTATACCTTTTCCTTCATCATTTTTACAACTTCTGTGAAAATTTTAAGGTTAAGTCATCTCAGGTCAGGTCACCAGTACAGGTCAAGTGACCTGACCTAAAAAAAGTTTAAGATAGCATAAGTCGGAGCAGGGTGAGCTTATCCGATTGAAACTTATATCAAATAATGGCCCCACCGAGTTCTCTAAAATATGTTCCGGTATTTTTGATATCGATGACCTAAGGTCAAGTACGAGGCATGACTTCTCTATTTGAAATACATGGGAAAAAATGATTTTCATGGAATAACTCAGTAACGGATGGTGATAGAGCGTTTATTTTAGCTCCATTAGACTCGCCTGGGCTTTGCAGTTCTAATGATATACATTTTATATAATTTGACCCTGACCTGACCTCAGGTCAGGTCAAATCCTTGATTTGACCTAGCAAGGTCAAATTATATATCATTCGTTTCGGCTTGCTGAGAGGGTTCATATAGTTTAAGTCGTTTTGCTCTATCTTTACTTGTTCAGATGTAAGGGCCGAAAACCTTAATTTACATGTTATCCCTATGACGGCATGTTTTGACCTCTCGTGACCTTAAATGTGACCTGACCAAAAAACTGTTTCAAATGTTTTCGATGGAGAAGTGGATGGGCAACCCAACACCGTTTACCGTTTTTCGCTACCTACCATGGTTCTCGAGATCTTAGGGGGAGGCGGGTACCCGCCTCCCCCGTCAAAGCGAAGGTGGCTCAGACCCCCGTCAATGCGCGTGTTAAAGTGATCCACCAATCCGGTCTCTCGCCCGCGGCCCTCATGTGAGGGCTCGGCCTGTGCCGGGCGCTGCGGCTTGGAGAGACCGGAGCAGCCTATGGCCCGCCAAGTGCGGTGCCGCTGTCCCGTAAGGGTGCCGGCCGGCAAATGGAAACTTCCGCTCTGTACATAGTGTGAGTGCGTTGTATGAATGACACTAGCTACTAACACAAAATGTTCCTGGGAAAGGGAACGCAAAAATAAAAAAAACAAAACAAAAAACAAAACAAGACAAAATTTTTATATTTTGGGTCCTAAACCATGTTTGCACGTGCAACACCTTCAACAAGGAAAATCGGAATTTTTCAGGAAAATTGAAAGGATGTCCACGATATCCCAAGCAATGCTATGGCGTGAATTTTTCCCTAAAATGTGCTTATAACTGTCGGCTATATAGAGGATACAACATCGCGTTAGCAAGTGCATTTATCGTGATCAACAGCCCCTCTGACACGGAATAGAGATACCTATTCCATGCTCTCCGAAGTAGGGAATACGGTCCTAAATTTTAGTTTTTGTTTCCCGGTTACCTACTTCAAAACTATAGCCCTGTTCCAGTTGTCAGCAGAGTTTTGTCAGCACCAATCAGCGGGCCGCGTTGCGCCTACGTCACAGGACTGTAGCATCTCCCCGGGAACTAGTTCTAGAGGTTTTAGGGGCTGACGGCCTGCTGTTTGTGCTGATGAAAAACCGTAGGTGCACGAAGTGGCAGCCTAATATTTTTTAATGGTATGAAGGTTTAAGTTCCCTTTGCTTAGCACAAACAAGAGGCGATTATGGCGTTGATGTTACTTTTCTGGAGGAGAGGTTAGAGGTCCTGCTGACAAAACTGTGCTGACAGCTGGAACAGGGCTTATGTGTGGTAGTGACAAAAAAACTTCACCACTAGGTGCATAATCAAATGGCACACTCTAGGAAGCACCATTTTTGCGTATTTATTGACTCCATACAATTTGTATTATAAAAACTGCAAAAACACATGGAAACTGTTCAAGTCAAACCGGGGTGTGTATTTCTATTGATGCGCGAGCATTGATATCAGCGACCATGTACACCATAAGAACCATAAACATGTACACCATAAAAAAGAGCGTGCTTCAGTGAGGCACGCGCCAACCCTGAAGACCCTTGCTCTGGCAATGGCCTTCGTTCCCCGGCCCTGCGCAGGTGTTAAAGTCGACACTAGGTAGGAAGACCGAGGGACAGTTTATTGCACAAATGGAACAGAAAACTAAAAAATAAATTTATCCAGTTGAAAAGTCCGACGTACTAAATACATCACATCCTGCTCCCTAACTTCTTACCAAATTTCAGCCCTATTCTACCAATTATACCCTTGTCGCACTGATTTGTTCCGAAAATAAAGGATAGTTCCGGACAATTGTTCAAGCCATAGAGAGAGAGAGAGAGAGAGAGAGAGAGAGAGAGAGAGAGAGAGAGAGAGAAGAGTCGATTTAAACATTCAAATGGAGCGCCGTCGTATAGCTCTGATAAGGTGAGCAAGAATGACCTTTCCAGTGGTATGCGCTGGTTCCAAATGCATATTTTCTCAGGACAGGACAGAAGCATCAGTAAGTCTATTATTGTCATCGGCATCGCAAAGCATTGTGCTGGTGAAACTGTGCCTTTATCCTTTGCAATCGGAGGGAAAGTTTCGATGTAAACTTCCTGAACTTAAAGAGTGGGATAGCAGGTTTATATTCACGATTGTCCTCAGTAGCGGCCCAAATGTTTCTACTCCATTGGCGCTATTGTTCTCATGGCTGGAATCCGCGCTCATTACTTATTCGGTTTCTGCAGAAGACGGCACCACGGGTGCGCGCATAATTAAGCAGGTGGTGTGTCGCAAGCTCTGATTACAGCAGCTGACTGTCGCACGCTGGCAGTGCAGGGAACGCAGGAGTTACCTGTCGCACGCTGGCAGTACAGGAGCTGCCTGTCACACGATGACAGTGTAGCAACCACAGGAGCAGCCTGTCACACGCTGGCAGTGTAGCGACCACAGGAACTGTCTGTCACACACTGGCAGTGGAGCGACCACGGGAACTGTCCGTCACGCGATGACAGTGTAGCGACCACAGGAACTCTCTGTCACACGCTGGCAGTGTAGCGACCACAGGAACTTTCTGTCACACGCTGGCAGTGTAGCGACCACAGGAACTGTCTGTCACACGCTGGCAGTGTAGCGACCACAGGAACTGTCTGTCACACGCTGGCAGTGTAGCGACCACAAGAGCTGCCTGTCACAGGATGACAGTGCAGCAACCACAGGAGCTGTCTGTCACACGCTGGAAGTGTAGCGACCACAAGAGCTGTCTGTCACACGATGACAGTGTAGCGACCACAGGAATGCTTGTCACACGCTGGCACTGTAGCGACCACAAGAGCTGCCTGTCACAGGATGACAGTGTAGCGACCACAAGAGCTGTCTGTCACACGATGGCAGTGTAGCGACCACAGGAACTGTCTGTCACACGCTGGAAGTGTAGCGACCACAAGAGCTGTCTGTCACACGATGACAGTGTAGCGACCACAGGAATGCTTGTCACACGCTGGCACGTAGCGACCACAAGAGCGCCTGTCACAGGATGACAGTGTAGCGACCACAGGAGCTGTCTGTCACACGATGACAGTGTAGCGACCACAGGAACTGTCTGTCACACGATGACAGTGCAGCCACATAATTGAAGCACTTCCGTCAGTGAACAGCTTTGAGCCGAGGGATGGGGATACTGCTGTCGTCACAAATGATAATCTGTTTGGGGTTTAACGACGCACCAACCGCTGAAGTCATGACCTTGAGTTATTTGTCGTGTCTCCCCAATCATATCATGTATTCAGAGGATTTTTCTGATCATTAAGGTTAGTATTGGGCATCTGAGCTCTCGGATGCAACCGAGGTCACGTGAGCTGGCTGCGATTGTTTTAACAATAACTCTGCACTGAACTAAGATGAGCCTTAATTGGTGTGCCATTGCGTTTTTTTGTCACTGAGAGTCGATTGATATGCATTATGCCCATACCAGTTCAACATGTAATCCTGATCTGGCATGAAGTCAGGATGCTTTCAGTATTTGTGCTAGCATGGTCCTTTGACTGATTGTTCGATTCAGCATGTTGGAATGATTCCAACTTTGCTTAAAGCTTGGTTTTTAACACATCTCAGATATAATCTCTGGGGGAAATCTGCAATGCCCTGTTGTTATGTATAAAACAGTGTTTGCCTCCCGCTGACCTCAATATTGACCCGAGATTAGAGTGGTTTCTACGAATTCGCTTCATCTCGCCACGATCCTCCAACACCGCTTGAAATTTTGCCTGAGCTCTTCTAGGAAATAAAATAGGGATAGGGAGACCAAGTTTGCCCCCCTTTTGGGGTGCATCCCGCCAAGACACTTAGCGGTGGGCGTGTTAAGAGGGTAACCAAACCACTTGCATGATAAGCCAACCCTTAAAGTGAAAACAAGCAGGCATGTTAAAAAGATATGACAATAGATATAGCATCATCGCTGGCAAGGGAAACATTGTTGTTCCTCAACCGCGAACAAATGGGTTTTCCCACCCCGGACTGCGGCTGCAGCTGACAATTCAGGGAGGTGTGAACCGGTGTTAACTGCTTATGTTTATGAGAGTGATGACGTGTGTTCAGTATTCATAGACTGGCCCAATATATTAAATGAGTCTGCCGTGAAGTACTCGCCTTTTGATAGATGTTAGCCTTTGATTTTAGCTTGCAGGTGATGAAATAACAATGTGAAAATGTAGGCCAAGTGGGAAGCCAGCTGCCAGCCGGAAATTTTTCACACACAAACTGGGGACAATGTTTTGTTCCCCAGTTACTCCATTTGTCGCCAGCCCTTACAGTTTTTGTCTACTGTGGGCGAGTGTCCTACTATCATACAAGAGCACACCTATCCATCGCTGAGAAAATACTTCGCGGCCCTCTCTGAAGGCAGCTATGATCCTCCAGCCAGGCTATAATGCAAAGTAGGAAGACAACGTATTCGATAGAGTAAACGAGAATGCCTTTTTTACCATCGTAAGTTGTCTCATTTAGTGCTCGTTGCCTATTTAAGTCACCAATATATCTTGAAAGAAACGCTTCTGCAACATAGTTTATTTTTTGCTGTACCTTTTTACCATTTATCACTGGTAGTTCCTTGGCAGCAGTTATTGCTCACAGTATAAGTATCAGCTTGAAATGGATTCGAGCACATTTTAATATCGGGTAAATTGCCCCTATTACGTGCACCTTGCGATAATTTCTGTGTTTTTTGCCAGCTAGGACGTCTAATCGCGTCCAAATTTATCTAGGCTAATAGGCGAATAAATTGTCGACGGCTTAAATTAATGTTTAGTTCAGAGACATTATTCCATGCTGACTGCTTAAAGAAACTCACAGAAAGTCACGTTGTGCGTCATTGACACGCGAGCTTGCCTTATGGCGTACAGATTCGTGCCTAGATCACACACAGAAAGGATTCGTCAGAGAAGGGCTATCATATGAAACAAAATGTTGTCATTAATACAAATGACAGCACCTGTGTCACACCAGAATGAACACGTCGCCGCGTGCTTCCCTAATCAGCATCTCATTGTCGTCCATTCATGGTAAAAAATGTAGGGCACGGTCGTCCATGTTTCTGCTGCATTAGTTTTGGACAGACAGGGAGCGTCAAATCGTTAACGGCTGCCCAGAAGGCTCAGTTTTAGACTGATTTTACTTAAACAGGAAACAGAGCTGAAAAAATTCAAATACATCAAATTTCTTTATCATGTGAGACGCTTCGTGAGACTGCATGTGGGACATTTACGAGACTGTGCGTGTGAGACGTTTTATGAGACAGTGCGTGTGAGGCGTCTCGTGAGACAGTACGTGAGGGGCATTTGTGAGACAGTGCGTGTGAGACGTTTTATGAGACAGTGGGTGTGAGGCGTCTCATGAGACAGTACGTGAGGGGCATTTGTGAGACAGTGCGTGTGAGACGTTTTATGAGACAGTGGATGTGAGGCGTCTCGTGAGACAGTACGTGAGGGGCATTTGTGAGACAGTGCGTGTGAGACGTTTTATGAGACAGTGGGTGTGAGGCGTCTCATGAGACAGTACGTGTGAGACGCTTTATGAGACAGTACGTGTGGGGACGTTTTGTGAGACAGTGCGAGTGAGGCGTCTCACGAGACAGTACGTGTGGGACATTTGTGGGACAGTGCGTGTGAGACGTTACAGCCCACTGTTTTCGAGAACCAAGTTACGATGTGAGCTAATTTAGAGCTGGACCAGAAATTTTGTAAGGTTCCCAGAGCTTATTGATAAGTATTTGTTTTGTCACTTTGAAAGGCCACGGAATAATCAGTATAAATTATGTCAGTTTGGTGCCCGGAAGATATCGAAGATATACATAAATAACAGCGGTATGACACGGTGTGCCTTTGAAGGTGCTACGCACCACACGAAGAGCTGATACGCGATGATGGGGGCGATAGGTGGAGTTCCTTCCATTCGAAGCGTTTTGTAGAGACCACGTTTGAACATAATTGTTTATCATATGCTGAAAGATGGCTCACAATTCTAACAGTGGCATAAGCCGGGGCTGTAGGCCGAGGTTATCATTACATTGAGCTGTTTGGAGATTGTATGGAAAGATAAATTTAACAGGATAAAAGTTGGTGTTCCGTTTAGAGCGCAGGTAATACTCGTATTATTTTTTCCTCAGTGGACTTAAAATAAAAGAGGAACGCTATGTGGAGAGCACACAGCTTTGCCTGAGGGCGTTGTTTTTGCTCGCTCCTTAGTCGCCGAAATGATTCATTACCTTAACACTTCTTGACTCCCTTTGCTAATTAATCCAAGCAAAAGTCGATGAAAGAAATCAGGGGAGAGGTGCACTCGCTTTTCCTCCCTCCGCGCCTAACTTCTGTAATTTGGGAACTTTAGAAGCTCAAGCGGACCACAGAGATGCCCTTAGCTATTCCCAAGAAGTAAATCGATGAAATCAGTCACGACACTTCCTAATGCTAGAAGTTATAATAGGGTCACAATCGAACCAAGCCTTTTAGCGGGATGTCTAGAAAAACATATTAAAAAAATTGTGATGTAGTCTGTATTTTCATCATGTCGCGGCCTGGCTGGCTGCCGGTGTCAGTAAGTAAACCGTCCTACTGCACAGTCCATAGTTTTCTGGCCACATTATATACATTTTTAAAATTATTTCCTGCTTCTAAGCGGGATGCGTGCTCCCGTTCTCGGTTGACACTCTTTCGAATGAGCTTATGATGCCTGTCCTGAAGTTCTGGCTCGTAAAATGACTGAGAGGTATGTGTTACTGGTATTGCATTGTATTACTATTGGTATTCAATGCAGGCCTGGGCCGGCGGACGAATAACTAGTGTAAGAGGTTGTGGGCAGAATAACACATCAGCTATTGGTGCTGCATCCAGGAGCTGCATTTGGCTGCGTCGGAGCTTGTCTATAGCATCGTAGTCCTCCTCTGTCCGCGCGTAAAAATCGAGACAACGATGCCGATAATATAATAATTGTTGGAGTTTAACGACGCACCAACCGCCAAGGTTATATGGCGTCGCCAACCCTCACCCTGTTGGAAGGGATTTGGGGGATCAGATCGACTTATTCATAGGCTCTGCCGGGACTTGAACCCGGGACCGATCGCTTAGCAGACAGACACGCTGTTCACTAAGCCACCCATCCTCCGACAACGATGCCGAGATCAGGCCAAAGCGATGCTTGCAATGGTGCCACCACAATTGTATCGAATGCTCTCAAGTGCCGATGCAGTAGTTTAAGCGGTGGGGGTTACCCCCGGTTCAAAGACCAAAACGCCAGCGCCAAACGCAGCTTCCTCATCAACATCTCCGAAAATTGCAAGGCACAGGAGGCACCAGGCAGGAGGACCCACCTCAAAAAACTAGACGCAAACAAAAAGGGTAATCGACGGAAACCAACCACAATGGGCCACCAAAGCACAACATTGTCGGGATTTTGATATTGGGACCTAAGGTCATGTGCAAGCATGACCTCCCCATCACAAGCATGGGAAAACACGAAATGAGCTTTCCAGTAAGTAGGATGGAATCAACTAAACATCGGCGACTGCCCTAGCCCATTCTGAGCATACCAAAATTTTACTGTGGTCTTTAAAAGGTCACCTTAGGTCAAATAAGCATTTTTGGTGTTTTCGCTATAAATTTTGAATAAACTAAGATAGAGCTTTTATTTTGTCACCAAAGTGTTTGTATAGTCACTGAAGTCAAATGATATACATCATGACTATACCAGGTCAAGTTGGGTCAGACCGTTTCCTGGTCAGGTCAAATTCTTAAATTACCTGGCATACAATATCATATATCATTCGATTCGTATTGACGAGAGGATTGCAAGTCAAAACTATGGCTGTATCTTGTTTGGTTTGGAGCTATTAGCAAAAAGTAAACGCCTTTATGCAGGGGCATGGACATTCCCAAAATAGCCCAATATTTAGTGACCGTAGCCCCTAGGCTTACCTACACAAAAAATGCCACTAAGAAAGCCATCTCAAGAGCTTTGAATGGTTAAAAAATGTTCAGCTATCATAGCTCGAGATATAGAGGTTTCTAGTACACCCATATTAGCGATTTGACCTATTTGACCTCTGGGACCTTGATATTGACCTGACAAAAAAAACCAAGCATTTCGATATCATTTCAAAGAGCTTTCGATTGCCGTTTTGCGCTTTTTCAGCTCTCTTAGTTTTGAGATCGGGGGGTCTTTTAGCCCCCACCAGGGCGAAGTGGCTCGTACCCGCCACCGGGGCAAGGGTTAATGTGGATGACAGCAGGGTGCGGCCGAACCTGTAAAGCGACATCAGTGAATAGTGGAATATATGGCGTAACGGTTCACTGACTCTTGTCCTAGAGCCAGGACAAGAGTCAAGCTCTTAGAAGGACAAGAGTCTTAGAAGATCTTCTAAGTGAAATGTCCATCGCAAGATAGGCCTGGACCGGCCAGATTCACCACCATCAACTTGAACTATCCTTATGACAATGTGCAGAGTTCATGTGATCTCCAGATTTTGCCAAAATTTTTGACATAGGGATGCGCAAGATCTACATGGCTTATCTGTCATTCAAAGACAAAAACACATATCATTGCCAATACATTGGATATACTTTTTGGCCTGTCCACCGACTCAGTAGAAGCATTTCATGTTGTAAGAATTTCGACAAGTTTTCTTGAATTGGGACTAACGCTAATGCACTAGCTAACTGATTCTTAAAACTCCTTCATCCCGTGCTGTTTTATTAGTTAAAATATAAAGCGTAGCAATCCATCAGTCCATCCGCTGAACAGCTCATATCCATGAACTTCCGACGAGCCGTGCCCGCGTGATGAGCGGGGTATGTGCAGTAACGTGACTCTCTGACAAGTCCGCCGGAAAACATCGATCCTGCCTGATCGAGACTCTGAACCGGATCTGACGCTGGTGGAGAGCTAGCCAGGGGCGGAGCTTCCGCCAAGTCGAGCACCAGACTCTGAATGGGCCCGAGCATCCGGCTAATCATCTCCCGCGCTTTGTGACCTCCAAGCTCTACAGGTTTCTGGAAAAGTCTGCTCTTACTGCTGTGCCTTTTAATGTGTGTTAGGTCATATCATTTGATCTGAACTGGTGACGTGATCTTCGATATCCTGGGCTTAGGATTTTGTGTCAAGTTGAGAAAAGACGTGATCTTAGATATCCTGGGCCTGGGATTTTGTGCCAAGTTGAGAAAAGACCATGCAACAGGCATAGCTGGTACGCTGGTGATCCACGCCGCCGTTTTCTGGCTCTCTAAGGAAAGCCTGGGGGATGGCTACATGACCCCGTATCGATGCGTGGTAATTCAGCTATAGCGGACTTGCTGCGTCAACAGCGGCGGATTCAGGACCTCATTTTGGGGGAGGGGGCTAGGGGACTCGATCCTTCCTCTCCATTGCAATGGCGAGGCAATGCATTACCTCGTAACAGCCTCTGACTATTTAGATACCACAGGCACTCTGACATTTTTTGAGGGGGCTTGAGCCCCCGAATCCCCTTTGCCTTTTGGAAGCCCCCTTTTTATCCGCCATTGCGCGTCATCATTGTTGGGATTTAATGATATTTCAACTGCTAAAGACATGCGACGTTGCCAATTCCGCTCTATTAGGACCGGTGTCGGGGACCGGGTCACACCTATTTAAAGGTCCCACTCGAACTTGGACCACGGGCCTGTGACTCGAGGCAGATGTTCTACCCACTGAGCCAAACACCTCTGGCATGTCCAAACGCCCGTGCTTAGAAGAAACTTGTCAGTCCAGCTGTCCTGCTCGGCACTGGTCCCGGTAAGGTCCCGGCAGGGTGTAAGATGGTCTCGCCACTAATCCCGGTAAGGTCTCGGCAGGGTGTAAGATGGTCTCGGCACTAATCCCGGCAAGGTCTGGAAAGGGCGCAAGATGGTCCCGGCACTGGTCCCAGTAAGGTCCCGGCAGGGTATAAGGTGGTCTCGGTACTGGTCCCAGTAAGGTCCCGGCTGGGTATAAGGTGGTCTCGGCACTGGTCCCAGTAAGGTCCCGGCAGGGTATAAGGTGGTCTCGGTACTGGTCCCAGTAAGGTCCCGGCTGGGTATAAGGTGGTCTCGGCACTGGTCCCAGTAAGGTCCCGGCAGGGTATAAGGTGGTCTCGGCACTGGTCCCAGTAAGGTCCCGGCAGGGTGTAAGGTGGTCTCGGCACTGGTCCCAGTAAGGTCCCGGCAGGGTGTAAGGTGGTCGCGGTACTCGTTTTGGTTTAGAATGTGAAATTTTGAAGGCATGAAATCACTAGCTTATTTGCTACATTTAGAGATTCTCTGAAGGCAACTGTGGGTATGAGAGTGAATATTTAGACTTTTATGGGCATTTGATACCATGGAAAAAGCCTACTCATTGTAGAAAATTTTATGTTTGAAATTTGTACATCACTATTGGAACTCATATTTGCCTTCTAAACATGTGAAACGCTCCTTCGCTATATAGTAAAACTGCATAAAATTATAACTATAGCAAACATGGCTACACGTAGGTATCCAATTTGCGCCGTTCAACATGCGTGTGCTCCCGACAACGTTTCGGCAGAGACCTAGTTGGTCACGGAAAAATTTCAACCGAGACCAGCATCAGGTTATAGCGCTAGGACGGCAGCACCAAAAGTAGTACCTCAAATTGTACTTCACCACAATAACTGTAAAAACTGGGAATTATCGCAAAAAAATGAATGCACTGTGAGATGTTCATGTGTAAGATATTCAGCATAATGCTTTAGACGATTTCATAGCGCGAGCTGTACCCCAGCTGTTTGTGATTGTATAGATACCGGGCCGGAGGTCGCGTGTGAAACGAGGTTCCCCGCGCTACCAACCCCGGCGCTTACCGTCTGAATTATCTATGGCAACGGCAAAAACACCGCAGCTACGGCGCCAGCTCAAATAGTGGGAAACGTCAGGTGAACGGCAAACGGAGACGCCGTGCATTGTCTGCGTTATACCGCGAGCTGCGAGGTCAAAAAGCTCTTTCACTGAAGCCAGAGCAGGATATTTTACGCGGTTAGTCGTAAGCTCTCAGCAGGGTGCAACGGAGATGAAGCAGTGGAGCGTGCCTTAGCTGCAATATCGAAAAACGGAGCACTCATAAAAGGCATGGGAACATGTTCATATTCCCTGCCAGTGGCGGATCCAGGACTTCATTTCTGGGAGAGCCTAGGGGCTCTAGCTTCCCCAGCCATTGCCTCAGATCAGTCTCTGCCTATACATTTACTATAATCACTCTGACATTTGGGGGGAGGGGGCTGAGCCCCCTAGCCCCTTTGTATCCGCCACTGTTCTCTATCAATCACACAGGAAAATGGAGGTGGATCTGGACCTTCAGCTTGGGAGGTGAGGAAGGGAACAAAACGGCTATAAGGACGTTTCCTCAGAAGAAAATGGCCTGCGGGATATAACGGGAGAGGAAATTGCTTCGACGCCCGGCGGCAGTAGCCAAGTCCCGGATTCTGGTAGCATGGTATTGAAGAGGTTATGCACTCTCAACAGGTGGCCTTCTCAGTTGCGTAGGAAATGCATGAGCAGGGAGGAGATATTAAACGCTCTGGTTCCCCGCGAGATGTTTTGTTACATGGTCGGCATAATTTGTTTTTTTTGTCTGGCCTCAGACAGGCAGCTCACTAAGACAAAGCTGGTGCTTAAGCCCTGGGAAAGAAATGGAGACATAAATCAAACGAACGTAGCCACTTAGTCCTGGCATATACTCATTTATCTTAATCGAAAACAGATATTGTTTAAGCCGATTGTGGACAAAAAAATCACTGTCATAGTTTCCCAAGGAAGAGTACTGCCTTCATTGGCAGTGTTGCAAGGCGGCGTCTTTCGTGCTGGGAATGCCGCTTGTGCAACAACAGCTCATCCCACCGACCGACCGCCAACGGCTATGGTTTGTTCAGCGACTCGTAGAGGGCTTCCTACTTACAGCCCGCCCCGGTTTCCGTTTGAAAATACGTTGACGATGTTTCAACGTGAAACGCTTGCACGGTGGAAGCTACAGGTCTTTTATCGTTCCGAATAGCAAAAATCTCGGCATGGACTAATCTTTTGGCGTGTTGCTCTTCAGTTTTTTGCTCCATTCTCAGAAAGACAAAGTCCGATTGGATGGAAAATAGCTCAGCCATAGATGATAGGCCTGGGTCTACCGTTCTGTCGATGGACTCAACCTAAACAGAATTAAAAAGGATAACTTTAAGTGTTCAAATGTAACTGTTGGTTTTTTGCCATCATTTTTGCACATATCTCAGTTTTTGGGATGTTTATTTTCGTCTTTACTTTTAGGAACTGATGTTCGGACCTCATACAGGAATTTTTAGGTATCTAAAAATGCAGGTAAATGGATGAGAAAGTAGGATGCAGTCTTCATATTTCAGGAAATATCGACTTCTGCAAAGGACAACATTCGTCAGCCGACGGGCTGACGAACACACATTTTTGTCTTATATTTGTCGATACGTGCTTACACGTCTCGCTTATAGAGACTGCAGGAAAATTGCGTAGTTCTATGATGATGGTTCTCTTCTTTACTCATTATTTTCATCCTCGAGTTCTGACAGGCTCCTTTATAAAGTAAAATTAATGTTTAAGCAAAGAAAAACTGTGACATAATCCGGCAAAACATAATGCTTCAGTTCCAGAAATTCACCTCTAAGTGGAAGCAGTGGAAAATATACCTGACATAATTGTAACATAGGTATTATGTTACCTGAGTGGAATCTGCTCCACTGATGGTCAATCATGCCGCAAATCCAAACCCATATATGCCGAATATCAAATTTTATCATAACCTTTCACATATTCCGAAAACGTAAATAAACTGATGCATCCGATAGACAGAACGCTTGGCTGCTGTCCAAAGTGCATCATATATGTCCTGCGGATTTTTTTAGACCTACACAAGGGTATATAATTACCACTGAGTCTAATTCCACAAACAGCCAGCTTCGACGGTAAATAAAAATGGCAGAAACGGTAAGGCAGTTGGAAATTCGGTCACCCGTTGGCACCACTAGATAGTGTTTAAGATCTATGAAACTTGGCATGCAAGTGCTTTGGGTTCGATGAAACAGAAGCTCGATCACAACTGAGCAAAATTCTAAAAGAAATAATGCTTAAGGTCAATTAAAAAACGTAAAAATGTAAAAATTGACTGCCAGGTGGTGTTTAATATACCTTATAAGTAAAGCGTTTCTCTCCCGGGAGAGATGCAAGGGCGCAAGGTCGCCCGGCTGCAAACCGCCGAGCCGAAACCGGACGGACCCAAAGGAGCCAAACCATTTAGTTTTGTCGAGTCCGCTAAATTGTTTCCACATCATTAAAAAGCTGCAGCTCAATTCATAAGAGGAGGCATAGTGGCCTACTGACTTCATTACCTGTCTTCAAAGTGGGGCAACGTGGATTAACATGGGTTCAATTCTAACGGCGGGAAATCACCGCCCGCGTCCCATCTGGCCGGTGGAGAGGATCATTTAATACCCACGCCGATTCTCCTTTAATTGAACAAGTGTGGTTTCTGAGAGTGGCCCTAATGGAGAAGGAGAAACATTAGCATGCTGTTTTCTAAATCTTCCATACATCCACCGTAATATTTGATTAAGAACTACAATGGCTAAACACCGAAACGTTTTTGTGTTCAAACCTCGTAAATGGCCGCGTGCTTCAACTGAAATGCTTCACCTGCAATTGGAATCTATCTGCGGATGAATAAACATACAAACAAAGAGTAAATAGTTCTCTTTTGAAGATCCATTGAGTTGGAACTCCGGCGCAAATGACTTACCTGCAAAAACGTCATCGTGCAAATGTCCAACATTCAAGGAAAACTGCGGCTAATTTCGGTCAGTTTGGTTCCGTCAAACAAGCAATAACCTTCACAGCAAGGTGTACTCACATAAACTAGCGCCACAATTCTGTATGAATTTGGCATCGAAGAAGTACTTCAGAGCTTTGACACCTGTCTGCTGACCTCATTAATGTTTAAATCTAGACCTGGGAAGTACGACCCGATTTCCTGGTCCCAGTTTTCTGACAGTTTCAAATCCCTGTTCCAGCCATCGGCACGGCAGAGCTGAGGTGAAATGTGATTAAACATACCTCGATTCCTACTCTGTTCCCCTTTATTTAGTTGCTAAACACATAGCTACCGCCTAAAATGTTATTTCTTGTGCCCGGGAGATATGGGATGCGATATCGCAATCTATCCCTTGATTCTAAATTCCCCGGTATCGCAACAGCTGAAGCGTAGAAAACCTTAAGCTCCTGAGCCATTAGAAAGGAGATAGCGATATTGGCTCTCAGGTTCCAATGCCACAAAATAAAGTAATAACGAAAAGCTGAAGTCATTTAAGCCTTGTCACGCAGCACGTGTGGTCCTCACGCACTTCAACCATCAGAAGAGCCCCTCTTGATCATCGTCCTCACCGGGGCAGTAGGTCATTAAGCGAGACTAGTCAAATCTATTACTTATGGTAAATGCATTATGCAAGACGACATCGCTGAATTGGGCACAAAACAAAAACTGAAATGGTATTAAATGTTAAAAGCAAGCAAGAGGCAATTCGTAAAAGCGTAAATTTTTGCACAAACCAAAGTTCCTGTTTGTGTTGTATTTATGGGCGTACAGACATAAATGAGCCTTTGTTTAAGGTACCTAAATAATGTATCTTACAAATTGTCCGTGACTTACAATCATGCCTGTATTCATGCTACATATAGACACCTGTTCGCCTTCACCTGTTCTAAATGCAACCACAGCGAGTCTAGAATATACCATTTTATACAAGTTAATATTTTCATGCCGACACCATGATTTACCGCATTGCTCTTACTACCGATGCCAACGCAGTGTGATTCCCATTGTTCTAGCGAGCATTACTGGGGAAGAACATTTCAGCTTGTATTAACAAGAACAGGCTGGTTTTCATTTGCGTAGGTACTCGATATTGTTCATTCAGTAAAAAGGTCACAATGTATTATCATATCTTCTCAATATACAAAGGTTGATAATAGTGGCGGATACAAGGGGCTAGGGGGCTCGAAACCCCCCCATGTCTGAGTGCCTATAGTTAATACATAGGTACATAGGCTGATCCGAGGCAATTACAGGGGAGGGCTCCAGCTCCCTAGCCCCCCCCGAAATGTTGACCTGGATCCGCCACTGAAAGGTAAATTATTCTACGATAATTTTTGTAATGGAAAATCGACCTATACTGGACTCCCAGGCACGTTTCCATAATCTTCATGTTTGGAAGTCATGTCAATGCCCGATTGTCCCTTAGTAGTAGAAGGGAAATAACAAGAACACTTAACACTATTAGGTAGAGAGGCGGAAGAGTTTCTGGAAATTTTCATGAACCTTCTCGAAAGTTGTTGTGGTGTCCGTTTATTTTTCTTTCGGTCATGGCCTTATGTGTTCTCTTTAAAGTCACATGGAAACATTAGGACAAAACGGTCGAGTCATGTGCTATTACATTTTTCTTCAAACCAGGAATCACTCGCAAACCAAGGAGAAAAATGCATTCCCTTGAAACTCCCGTCTTGCCGAACTGACTAATAAAAACACCATTTTTTCATGGCTTTGGTTCCGTTGCACCTTCCCCACCGAAAGTTCTGAGTAGATCTGCTGTTGCCAGGAATTGAACCGAAATGGCGGCCGAATATTTTTAGCTTGAATTGAGCTCAGTACCTGTATGCGACCGATTACCATCATCAGGAACGGACTGCGTTGTGCTTAGCACAACTCCTATTCTTTTTCATTGTCCAGCTCTCCAGTTGTCTCTTATGAGCCAATAATCGGACTCAGAATTTAAAGCAGAGCACAAACCATACCCAACACCGGCGACAGACGCAGAAACCCCCTCTCACTAACCTGATGAAATCCAAATGTTGAGCAGTTTCTCTTTTTCTGTTCGAGTATCTGAGAGTTTCCACAATAGAGGAGTTTATCCGTGCCGTTGGTTTCGCACCACCGCGTCACGCCACCCCGCCCCGTCCAGGCGCGTATTCCCACTGTCGGCCCGGTTTCCAGGCTTTCCAGGCCCCTGCGGCGCGCGCCGACGCACATAGGCCCTAAATGCCTCCGTCCGTGGCCAATATTACTTTTCGTGGAAAACTCCTTCGCAATACCGCAAATTCCCCCGATTTTTGATCAAAGGAGCTCATTTGACAGACAATTGAACAGCGCATAAAACTTGCATTCGACATATAGGTTTTATTTTACATGGGTGTAATCAGGACAGTGAAAAGAGGGGCATTTGGAGCAACTTAATCCAGCCCGAGGTGTCCGTAAAATATTTTGCAGATGTTGTCGTGGCGCCATGAGTTGTGACCGAATTGTAGTTTGAAACACTGCAAACAATAAACATTTAATCCATGAACAACGATACAGCAATCTTGGTCTGCCATAAATTCATAAGCGTCACCACGAACAACAAAACGGAGGCATCATAAATGTGTATTTGAGTTTGTTTTTTCTCTTCTAAGCCAGCTTTTTGGTATAACTGTAACACTTTTTCTGCATGGGAATGTTCTATTATAACCGGCATTCGAGTGATTATTAACAACCATACTGGAGAGGGGTCCGACATTAACGCGCACAGGATGGGGAGCTGGTAAGCCCCTGAGATATCGGAAACTTAGAGGCTTAAGAAATGCCGATTAGGGGTTGGCTATGGTGATCTACATCATAACTAATTTTCATTGACCTAGGTCTATATTGTCAAGGTCAAACGAGGTCATAAAGGTCAAATTTTGGCCATGCTTGGGACCTTTGGGAAATGCCCTGATAATGCGTGGAAAAAGCCGAGAGTTAGCTAAGGCCGGACCACGGTCATAGAGGTTGTGTCGCAAAGAATCTTTCCTTCATTTTTGAGGTCTAGGTCATTCAAGGTCATCGACCTATGACGCCACAATATGGTATATTCCCTATTATGCAAACTTAAAGTAGCACTATAGCAAACCCTGTGCTGGAAAGGAGGATTGACCTTTACCCATGATCTTTAACCTTGATCTTTGACCTTGAACTTACACCTGGGTTACCTTTACTACGACGTCACAGCATAATATACGTCAGACTGGGACACGTAAAGCACCGGAGTCAATAACCTTGAAATTGCTGGTATGACTTTGAACTTTGACCTCGACCTTCACGTGAGGTGACCTTGACAAATAATCCCGTCTATATGACACTGTGACGTCACCACTTGGTCTCCAATGCAAGCAAACCGGTTCGACTGCGCGGTCGCGGCGATTTCAAAAGGTAGGTCGGACTTTAGAAGCCTATAAATCAAACAATTTTCGACAAATTTTCAAAATTATTTCACTATTCGACGCGCTGTTAAATTTTCTCAAATGCGACCCATTCCCGTGTTTTGGCTACGAGCGGTTCTCCGGTCATCCCGGAAAAAATAGTTCGGAGAGTATCCGAGGCCCTCCAGTGCGCGTGTTAACACGCAGAGTAGAAGAAAGGGGTAGAATATATCCCTACCATGTGTTTCCTCAACAAGGCATATCAGAATATCAGTCCGTGAAGGTCAGTACGTTTCTCCCCCCGCCCACCCTCCGCTACATATGATATCGCGGTATCGCCAACTATGGGACGTAGGTCACCTGAGCAGCCCGAGCGTCATCTTGCGTCAGCTTATGACAGTGGGAACGGCGAGGAAATTCGATTCCCGATTGCATCCCTAGGACACCTCGGAACTCCGATGGTTACGGAGACCGTTCATTTGGATGAAAAGGTATGACTGGTATTCACCATATGTGGTTTAACGTGTGATATGCAGCAAAACAGGATTCCTAGGTATCGTTTTTTGCTGTCCCGGCATTGCTTGAAGGTGTTATAATAAATGTCCGAATCCCGGATCACGAGAGGCTTAATCCCGTGATTAAGGCTTTTGAAAATAGCGGGATCCCAATCCCGAGATTGACATACCTAGCAGGAACATTTCTCATGCAATAAATGGTTCGTTGTCGGCAGTCCCTCCGGGTATTTGGATAACAGTCAACACAGCAGCCAATACACAAATTTAGACGGTTATAGTGCTTTGAAATTGTATAAACTAACTTCTGCACTTCTAGGCATTTATTATAGCATTGTTCTCTGATAGTCAACTCATATTGCTCATTCTTGGCCGGTCCATGCCTCTATTCGGTAGCCCACGGCGTTGCGTTAGCACCGCAGCGGCCTGGTTGGAGCCACAACCTGAGTTATTATATGTCATCTGGAGCACGGGGCTGCAAGTGGACGCACGATATTTTGTCTTGCGCTTGTAGAGCACATCCTGGGGAATCGTTTGATGGTAGTCTTATGCTGGGCCGATGCTGGCCAAGTTTTAAATCCCTCTCTTTGTATTTGTAAATCGAACAGTTTTTTAGATATGCAGAATACTGAGAGAATGGTCTATAAAATAGTTGTCAAAACTATTTTTGCATTATTTTATACCTAAACCCATCGCAAAGGGCTCACACAACAGTAGTATTGCCATACTTTGACCTGTTCTTGCTTTCATGGTCGATTTTAAGCATAATGAAATGTACGTAGTTTTCGCTGCAGATCTCTGGTCCGCGGGTGGCGCACCCGAGTGCTTACTTCAAGCAACTCTACAAAGACTTCCGTAGCACGGTTTGTGTTTTCCATGCCTGTTTCAAGTGCAGTGAAGAATTCTCTATCAGTGTATGTGCTCAGGAAATGATTTAGAAAAAGTTGCATTTTCGTAATATTGGCCACGGACGGAGGCATTTAGGGCCTATGTGCGACGCTCCCCTGGAAAGGTCTGGGACCTGCCAGTGCGGTGGCGCTGGAGCCCAGGCTGCATACTGCTCTGGAAGGCACAATGCGCATAGCAGAGGAATGTTTGTATGTATGTACTTTCTATGCTGTCTGCTATGATTCGGAATTGTGCTAGTCCAGGGCGTTTAAAGGGTTGTTATTTGTAATGAAGTAAGAGTACGTTTGTACTTGGCAAGATCGATGCTTTCATTTCAAGAAGATGTTTTGAATGGGGTCGCACTGGATACACTCTCCAGTTAGTACTAGCCTCCAGTAACTCTACAGTATCCCTCCGAGTACTTATCATTAGCTAGCTGAACGCCGGATATGAAAATAAACGAATCAGAATAGCAGAAGGTAGCAAAGGGTGGGATATGTTGCCAATACTAAGTTTTTCGGGCATAGTATTGTAGGGTATGCGGTCGCATGCTATTTTCAGTATCTGGATAATATTTGCCCTTAAGCTCACAGTTAAAGATAATTCGCTATTTAATGGAATGGTCATCGCTATCATATCAACACGCGCAGTGGAAGGGGTTCTAAACTTCCCCATCTATTTTTCCAAGGTTGACTGGATAACCATTCGCGGCCAGAAAATGCTACTTGGTGACATTTGAGCAAATTTGTGAGTCCTTTGTGACTGATTTGTGTTGTTATATGGTGCTATTATTTATGATATGATATGATGATATGATATACTGATAAGATTATGATACATTTGAGACTGAAAGCATTTTGAAAATCGCCTTTTTTACCTGTAGGCTTTCAATGTCAGACCTATACTTTGAGACCGTGACAATCGCATGGTTGCACCAGTTCGCCTGCATTGTAGACCGAGTGGTGACGTGAAAACGTCATATAAGCGGGATATATTTCAAAGTCATCCCAATGAAGGTCAAGTTCCAAGGTCACAGGTCAAGGTAATTGACCTCAGTATTCCGTGCAGATGGCGTTATTCAGTACGACGTATGTTATGCCATGACTTTATAGCTAATGCTACTCAATGTCAAGGTCAAGGTCACAGACCAATGTCAAAGGTATTGTTCAGGGTCAAACCCTCCTTTACTGCCCGAAAGCTGAGATAGTGCCTGTTACAATGTACAGTATTAGGAATATGTCATCTTGTTAAGTCATTTGTAAGTGAGCTTGAATGACCTTGACCTTAAACTTTCAGAGAAAATTGCATGGGACCGTCCCCCTGGGACCTTAGTCTGCTTTTAATTCATTCCCGGTTCTTCCCGCATACTCGCAGCATTTCCCGATTTGTCCCTAGCACGGCCCAGATTTGACACTAACGACCTCGTTTGACCTTGAAGACAATGATCTAGGTCAATAAACTTGGCCGCAATGTAGATCACTATCGTCCCCACACACTGCAAACGGGTCTTTTCCAACCATCTTGGTTTTTTTAGATCTCAGGGGGTGTCACTTTAGCACCACCTCCACTGCACGTGGGCCCCAGATCCCACTCCACTGTGCTTGTTTAACCCTTGCCCCGGTGGCGGGTAGGAGCCACCTTCGCCCTGGTGGTGGTGGGGGGCTATAAAAGACTCCCACGATCTCAAAAACTAAGAGAGCTAGAAAAAGTGCAAGACGGCAATCGAAAGCCCTTCAAAAATGATATCGAAATACTTCAGTCATTTTTCTCGTCAGGTCAATATCAAGGTAACCAGATGTAAAAATAGGTCAAAATCGCTAATATGAGGTGTACTAAGAAAACCACATATATCTCAGATACTATGACAACTAGAAACATTTTTCCTTATACGATTCGAAAGCTCTTGAGCTGCTCTTTCATTGTAGTGGTATTCATTTTATAGGCCACTGAATATTGGGAATGTTCTTGGGAATGTCATTTTGTAGGTGAGGTCACTTCACCTGATCTGGTGACCTGACCTGATATGACCTTGAGCTAAAATTCTCAGGAAATATGTAAAAATGATGATGGAATAGCTAGACGAAGTTTGGCGGCGCTGCACGCCGCCGTTTTTGGTCACTTCGGAAAAACCTGAGTGGGGGTCTAAAAGACCCCCACCCGGGCGAAGGTTAAGCTAAGGCCCATACGATGTATTCTGTAGCAGATGGGTGGATCTGCGAAAAATTTCACTCTCAGAGTGCTGACACCACACACACGTCTCGTACTGTATCTAAGACCCTTCACTCCTAAAAGCCCTTCACACTGAGTAATGGCTCTAGAAAGCCCCATGGCCTTGATGTTTGATCAGATTATCTCCTCTCGCGATGATATATGTAGACAGAATCCTGAGAGCATGCCAGCCAGAGGCGTAGCCAGGATTTTGCTCAGGAAGGGGCGGCGCCCCGAAAAGGGCCCCTGCGACACCGCCAAAAGGGTCCTGATGGGTAAAAAGAGCCCTGCTTGTTACAGAATAGAGTGCTGAAGAGGGCTTAAGAGGGCCCTGTCTGGTATTAAATTTCAAATTTGGCCACAGAGCATAATACGGGCGAGCCGCACTTCGCGCGGCCCGTGTCCTCAGGGGAGCCTTTTGGGCCCTCAGGGGGGGCGGCTGTCCCTGCCACCACCCCCCCTTGGCTACGCCGCTGATGCCAGCACTGGATTAAGAATGGGCGATATCAAATGCACATCTTCAGAGCTATTTTTAGTTTTTCCACATCACTAAAACGGGGATGCTGAACACAGGGGCGGTCTCAGCCTCCTGCTTTAGAGGGGTGGGTAATCTGCCTCGGTCTCAGGGTCGTCTATGTCAGCCATGCTTTCTGTATGGGAGCGGGGGGGGTACGAAGCGCCAGCATTTCTTTAGGTTTCTTTGCAAAACTATGTCCTTAATCACATAGTATTGTGCCCTCCTTGGGGTAGAATATTTGTGCTAATGAATACACCGCCAGATAATTAATGAATCGTGCTTGGAGGTGTGACCTTCCAAAAAACCGGATCATTTTTGCAGTTCTGTTCATAGTAATTTTCAGATTACAGATAAAAGATATAAAACCTGCTTAAAAACGTGACAGAATTAAGTTTCTGTCTTCTCTGGGTATATTTGGCTTCTATACGAGGAGAAGATGCAGGGGTGCGGTGGACGTGTGCTGGGCTCCCGAGTCCCTGGCCCGTGTCCGAACTAAAATCGGGGACGGGAATGCGATATAATGACTTTGTGATCCCCAATACACCCTTCCAACAGGGTGAAAGCCGGTGACACCTTATGACATAGGTATTTGTTAACTTATTCTAAGGTAAGAAATACCTATGTTTTCAACTTGAATATTTTGAGGTGAAGAAGCTATGTTTTATATATATATATATATATATAAAAAAAAATATATATATATAATATATATATGCTGGGAGTTTTGGGACGAAATATAATTTATTTTGTGAGATTCACCTTCGAAAAGATAAAATCGCACAAGCATGTGTTTCGGTGTGGAGGAGGGTAGGGGCTAAGGGGCTTAAGCCTCCCGTGCCATCCCCTTGGATCTGCGCCCGGTTATTCATTGACTATATAGTCTCACGACTCAGCCTTCAATGCGCAAGCAAACTGGTCCGACCGCGCGATCGTGGTGATTGCACAATGTATGTCTGATTTGAATGTCTATAAGTAAAAAATCAACCGATTTTCAAAAATTGTCACCAATCGTCGTGCCGTTGAATTCTCTCAAATGTGGCCGAGTATGGGTTTTTGCTTCGAGCGGTTCTCCGGCCATGCCGGAAAAATAGGTGCAAAAAATAGGTGTCTCCGAGGCCTCCGCCCCCTCCAGTACGCGGATTAACACGTTGAGGCCGAGACTGGAAATTCTTTGCGCTGGGTATTCTCCTCTTCTTGAGGTAAAAATATCAATGTTCCCACGTTTTTTTAAATGCGCTGTCGACACCGTTCATTTGGCTCAGTCTATCCCAAGGAGTGTTCGAAAAGATTTCAGAAAGGGGGTCAGCAAGGGGGCTGGTGTCCTTCTTTCTACGGATCGAGCATAGGGGACCCATACAGCATCCCTCGATACGCTCCTGGTTTCCCTTTTACTTTGCTCTCCAGTGCGCTCAATGCGAGAGACGGTGTACGCATGATATTATTGAATAACGCCTAACAATGGCATGTTGTCAGTATGTGGCAGCTCTCCTGAACGCCTGTCTGTTTATCTACGCTTTGGATTTGTCTGATCCACTTAGCTACAGTGCCTCTGTTTTATGTCAACCGTTTACATGTGCACAGCTTCAGTTCTATGCATCCTTCCAACCTGTACTTAGGTTTTACCGCAGTAGATATCCTGCAGTCATGCTGTACCGCAATACGTAACCTGCATTTACGCTGTGCCGCAATGTACACTTTGGGGCTATACTGTGCCGCTGTACACATTCGGTTTCGGTGGACATCTGCTATTTTAGCCGTGAGAGAAGCGTTCTGCCAAGAGCTGACTGTCCTTTCCCTGGTGTGGAGGGTGATGGCATGGCACTCATACGTGACGGTGTTGTAAATATTATTTATTTTAGTTCTTAGTGTAAATATTATTTATGTTAGTTCTTTGTGTTAGGGCGCATCATTGTAAATATCAAATATTCCTTATACTATTTGTACCGAATCACGGTGGTGGGAGTATAAGCGCTGTGTATCAGCATCATGTGTATAAATTCCATGTGTAATAATATTATTCGTAAAATCTTTTACTCTTAGGGAACACATATTATTCGCAACATCTTTTATTTTAGGGAACAAATTATTTGGGAGTGTATGAAGCAGACGAACGGCGATCGAGCCAGTGCGGCAGAAATTCACAAGCAGATGGCGATCGAGGCAATGTCGTGGAAAATACCTGGAGAGTTGGCCAAGAGAGTTGGGCCACATAGTCAGGGGCGCCGCCACGGAATTTTGGCAGGGGGACGGACCGGGGCTGGTGCTGACCGGGGAGGCGAATTTTGAGCATATTCGGCACCTGACAGCATTAATGACGATTGACCCGACAAGTTTGGGGGACGTCCCCCTGTTTGACCAACAGGGGACGCGTCCCCCCGTCCCCCCGCTTTCGGCGCCCATGCACATAGTCGATACATGTGACCATCCGACAGTTTTTCACAATCAATTGGCGGTCATCTGAAGTGATTTGGGACGAAACCTCATTACAAGTCATAAATCAGGAAGTATTTTATCTAGGGCTGCTATAGTGTAATTACTAGTTTCATTACTAGGGTTTTCTGAATGTGCTGTTCTGCGTTTCATGAAACAAATGTGAGCAATTAAGACTGGCGAAGAAAAACATTTTTGATGTCAGCTTTATATCCACTCCGATCTCTTCTCCTGTTGTATACATACTCGTAAGAGTGCAGTGGTATATATGCAAAAATACTACAAATGGTTTCGAGCACAACGCTGTCACCACAACTGTCTCACTACAATCACACAAATCGAATGACACTCAGTCGTACCTGTATTCTATAACACGAGACCTCCACTACCACCGGTATCAGACAGACGTTCTTCACCAGATGCAAATTTGGGTGTGAAGCCGAATTTAGGCCTCGGGCCTAGACATGACCGCTGAGAACGGGCGTCCGCTGGAGGGCTGAAGCTTCTCCCAGTGCTCCCGGCACGCCCGCGCCTTCACACACCCATTGGCGCAGCCACCGAGCCCCTCTCCCCACATGCCGTGCTTCTCATGTGAGGCAGGCAGCCGGCCCCGCTCGGGGCTCAGCTCTTCGGCGATGGCGCGAATGTGGTAGGACTGGACGTAGCAGCAGCCGCCGATGTATCGCACGCCGAGCTCGTGCGCCTGGCGGGTGAACCTCTGCATCTCCCAGCGGGTCAGCGCGCGCGGCTCCATGCTGAACGGAAACTCTGGCAGCACGACGAAGCCCTTGACAGTGGCGTCCGGTGTCCACACCCCAACAGGCTGCGCCATCAGGTACGGGGACAGGCCGGCGGCGTCGAGAGCCGCCTTCATTATTCCGATACATCGGAGGGCCGTGAAGGGGTCGAAGTGGCAGTTGGTCCCGATGACGTCAGCGCCTGCCTGGGCCATTCTGACGGCGCACTCTCCCGCGCTGATGCCGCTCTGGTCTCCATCAGGCCCGATGCACATGGTGGCGCACACTGGAAGACCGCTGGCTTTAAGGGTTTCAATGGCCCACTCTATCTCTTCGACAAGCTCAAAATACTCGGCGATGAAGAAGTCGACTTTGTTGGCAGTAAACATATCCACTTGTGCTTGGAATACTTTCTGCGTTTCCTCCTTGCCCATGCCGCGAAGGTACTTTGGCGCCTGGGTTATTCCGCCAGCCACTAGGGCACCACCTTCATCGGCAGCTTGGTGCGCTAACTGGCAGGCGGCGTTGTTCAGCTCGCGGCAGGTGAAGGGTCTTCCGCTCTTCTCGTCCTCAGTGGGGTCGGCATGGAAGCTGAAGGTCTGCACAACGTCTGCCCCGGCGCGCACGAACTCGCGGTGCAGGCCGAGAACTGCCTGGGGGTGTTCGAGAGCCGCCTCGGGCGTCCAGGGCCCGGCGCGGCAGTAGCCGCGCTTCTCCAGCTCGATCACGAAGCCGCCGTCTCCGATGACGGTTTCACCCGCGCCGAGGCGCTCCAGAAGTCCGCGCTTTTCCCCGCCCATTGCGAACAGAGACGCTGTCAACACGGGAAACAACATTGCGGGTAAATGCAGCCGCTCTGCAGAGTCCTTCAAATTAATTTCGATTCCTAATTTTCAATGTCAGTGTGAAAGATGTGGAGGAGTGTGCTTAAACTATTCGTCTGACCTAGATACATGTTAGAAATTGTGTGTTCTCATTCATTGATCAGCACCAAGATAGCATTACTACAAGGCATGCACACGAGAACCGCAACGCCCTGATTCTGTGATATTTAGGCTTTCACGAGAGAGGGAAGTTGATATACTCATGTTCTATTCCTACTGCATAACAGAAAATACTACAGAAATCCTATTTTTCATTTCAATGAATATTGCATTAACCCGCGCCCCACCCGGGGTCCGGCGCCACCTTCGCCCCACCGGGGGCCATCGATGCCCCCTCTAACTCCGAAAATAATGAGGGATAGCGTAAATCTGCAAATTACATTAGAAAGCTCGCATGAATTCAGTAAGAAATTACTTCGCATATTTAAGCGCTCAGGTCAATGGTTTGACCTCCAGAGTTCAAAATAGGTCACGATAGGCTATTTTCACTCAAATATGCAATGCTTAAGAAAACTGGGCATAACTCCTATACCATTAGAGCTATTGAGATCTGGTAAAATACATTTGATAGGAAACTGCCAGACCTTTTCCCGCTATGCGGAACGTAATCACCACCCGCCAGTGGTTTGACCTCCAGAGGTCACCTCGTGACCTAATATTACCTGAGGTCACGAAAGGTCAGAAAGTGACCTTGCCATATATCAAATGAAAGCCAGTGACGAGACATACACGATGATGTTTGATTCAGCGCCCTAGCTCAACTAGGTCAAAAGTTATTGTCAAAATACTGTTGTTGACCCCTGGAGACATTAGATGACCTCGGAGAGGTCAAAGGGCAAATATGGTCCCTGGGATCCGTGAAAGGGTGTCCAAGAACGCTTTTCTGAGCAAGACAAGCATTTTCAATCGTTTGTGTGACTTTAAGATCATAAGACAGTTTTTCGCCATGCTTTTTCAATGGGAGAGGTCACCTCGTGACCTGACCTCATGTCACAAAATTGAAAAATCCAAGATATACATCTTGCAGACTCTGGAGGGGTCATGAAGTGTAGGAAGTTTCAAATCGATCGACTTAGAAATGTAGCTCTTATAGAGGTTAAAAGTTGAAGTGAGGTGACCTTGGTTGACCTTGACTGGTGACCCGGACTAAAAAATTTCAGGGATGGTGGAAAAATGATGGGGTGAAAGGTAGAGCCCTCAACCGCGGTGCTGCACCTCGTCGTTTTTCTGCTATCCCGAAAAACATTAGGGGGCCATCGATGGCCCCCGGTGGGGCGAGGGTTAATTTTCGCCCGGCTACAAATATTTTTTTACCCGGGAGCTGCAAAGTGCCAATTGGACAGAATCAAAGAAGTTCAGCACAAATTCGTCATGTGGCTGGCTTCAAACATGCCTTAATACCAGACATCCAATTTGCTGTAATATCTTCTAAATAGTTAAAAAAATAGCAGCCCGTCCCAGAGGAAGGCTCCAGTATGATGGTGCTTTATTTTCAAAATTATTTCCTGTAAAATTGAATCCACCACCTGCTTGAAGTTTTCCATTTACATGTACCTCAGGGACGAGCCAGGGCTATGATCTGGAGAGCAATTGCTCGATGTTCCGGTGGCACGCATGTGAGCAATTAGGCTTGGTTTGTGTTCGCGGGCGGTACTCTCTTTTAACATCCATGTTACCCGATATCCCGAAGCCGACCCTTTTAACTCAACATTGGGAAGTTTTAAATCGATTATCAGGAAACATATACGAAGGCCATCTATTTTAGATGATTAGCCCGCGCCCCACCGGGGTCTGGCGCCACCTTTGCCCCACCGGGGCCATCGATGCCCCCTCTAACTCCGAAAATTTGGGGGTTAGCGCAAATCTGTAAAGTGCATTAGAAAGCTTGCGTGAATTTAGTAGGAAATTACTTGCATGTTTAAGCGCTCAGGTCAATGGTTTGACCTCCAGAGGTCAAGTTAGGTCACAATAGGCTATTTTCACTCAAATATGCAATGCTCAAGAAAAATGGGCATAACTATTATGCCATTAGAGATATTGAGATCTCGTAAAATACATTTGATAAGGAAAATGCTAGACCTTTTTCTGCTTTGTGGAACGTAATGAACTCCCGCCAGTGGTTTGTCCTCCAGAGGTCACCTCGCGACCTAATATGGCCTGAGGTCACGAAAGGTCAGAAAAGTGATCTTTCTGTATATCAAATGAAAGCCAGTGAGGATACAAGCACGATGATGCTTGATTCAGCACTCTAGCTTAATGAGGTCAAAAGTTATTGTCAAAATACTGTTTTTGACCCCTGGCGATCTTGGATGACCTCGGAGAGGTCAAAGGCCAAATATGGTCCCTGGGATCCATGAAAGGGTGTCAAAAAACGTTTTTTTCTGAGCAAGCTGAGCATTTTCAATTGTTTTCTGATTTTTAGATCATAAGACAGTTTTTCACCATGCTTTTTCAGTGGGAGAGGTCACCTCGTGACCTAACCTCAGGTAAAAAAATATAAAAATCCCGGATATACACGTTTTAGAACCGGAGGGCTCATTAATTGTAGGAAGTTTTAAATCGATTGACCTAGAAATGTAGCTCTTATAGAGCTCAAAAGTTGAAGCGAGGTGACCTTGGTTGACCTCGCCTGGTGACCTGACCTTGGGTGACCCGGGGTAAAAATTTTAGGAATGGTGGGAAAATGATGGGGGTGAGAGATAGAGCCTTGAACCTTGGTGCTGCGCCTCATCGTTTGTCTGCTATTCCGAAAAAAACCTTAGGGGTGGGAATCGATGGCCCCGGTGGGGCGAGGGTTAAGTGGCTGTAGATTTTATTTTTCCGTAAGGTGAAGTAGCAAGTGTCCTTTACTTCTCATTTTTAATAATTACACTTTTGCCATTTTATTATATTATCGTGTCTCCTTTTTACTACCATTCATCCGTCTTGATGTTATCGCGTGAACGTCATTGTAAATAATCACCATGGTGTTTTATCTTTTTGACTTCAACTATAATTGGGTGCCAATGCCATATCTGTTGCTGATTATGCTCAATACACAAAAATAACAATAAACGATAAGAGGTTTAACGATCTGTCTTCAGGAAATTTAGCGTCTTATCAGCTTTCGCTTGTTTTTTCATTGACTAGTGGATCGTTCTGGTGCCTTAATGATTATCTTATCTAAACTGGCTTGGAAGTTATTAGTGAAAAATTTAATGTCCCGTCATGCTGGTAACGTTTCGTCTTCATCTTCGCTTGACCTAAGTGCAGACTTAACCTAAACATGGTTGGCACCATGTCTATTTTTATTTTCAAGGGCTTTCAATCAGTTCCCAAAACACTGTTCTTTCTCACCGCTTAGACGTAACAGACGGTGTCAAAATATGCCTGTCAAGGTTGAGGAAGAAGCCGAAACATATCTAAGCATATATCAAATTTTAGAGCGCTGTGTAATTTAATAAAAATGCCCCTTAATCGCTGTCAGATCTGGGCGAGTCAAAGGGGCCAAATGGTCCATCGATCATGCAGTCATATAAGATTGAATTTTGTCGGTGTTGATGAAAAACAACATTGTTATTTCCAGTCTCTACAATTTGCACTTGTGTGCCCTCTTCCCTTCTCGCTGACCAAAATCTCCCACTGGCTGTCCACCAAAATTGGAAGGGTGTTCCTATCGGCACCCTTTATGGAAGGCCTCTTTATGGTGTGAGAGGGGACCCTCTCGAGCATCACTCTCCCTACAGCGTAGTTCTGACTACGTTATCGGATTCACCTTATCCTTATCGAGTTCAAACACTGCAGTTAGTCTTATGGTATGGAGGAAAGATACTGCGAGACTGCAGCTCGATGTAAGATGTCACCCGTCCTGGACATCAGATAGTGGTCTCAAAGGTAAATACCTGATTTGTTGATTTGCTGTTTGGTAAATACCTGATGGCTATTTTTATTCAAAGGAACGGAAAGCCTTGAGCAAAATAGTACTTACACGGGGTAGCTATGGGAATGTCCTGCTTGCACACTCGGGTCACAACTGCGTCTAAAGTCAAACTCAATGCGACACCAAGAGATTTCATTTGAGCCAAGTTTGCTTTTGTTAGCCTAATTACTTCCGTTTTTCATTTGAGTGATTGGAAACAGGTCCATGTGATAATGTTTGTGTATAAATGTCTTAGCATGTGGTTCTGAGTCGTGTCCTGCTGTTTCAAACTCACGTTGCGCTTGTTTCCTCGATCCTCGAGCCTCTCCTGAGTCTCCGTTTGTGTTGGTATTCATCCAACAGCGAAGGGACCTCAGCGAACTCGCTGCTAACAAAAATGTTGCCATAGATGGAGAGGGTCTGTGTGGCGCAGTCGGTTAGCGCACGTACTCGGCTCGGCTTATGACATTCTGTATGTGCAGGATGTCGTGGGTTCGAGCCCACCCAAGGGCAATATTTTGCACCCTGTCCTAGCTCAAGCCTAATTCATTCCCTTCCTCTCCGACGCCATATGACCTTAGCAGTTGGTGCGTCGTTAAAAGATGTGACACCTTGGTCGAATCCTGGAATTTAGTGTAATTAGGCGTACTTTTAGCCGAAAATAATGAAACCACTCATGATATCCTGAGAATGTACGATAAGCTCAATATTTTTATTTTTAAAATACTCCTCTAGGAAAATAAATGAATATCAGCCTGTGGATGATGTCATGATCTGGCAACCACTACCATACTTGAAACGCTTCAAGGGCTTCAATTGGCTGATACTCATCGTGACGTCAGCATATGTCGTCACACCAACAGCCATGGCAACTGTGGCCTACTGCTAGGGGTACAAGAGGGGTACATTGCAGGTAGGTTTTAGCTTTTTCTACAGAAATCTCGAGTTCCAAGACAAATGATTTATTGAGTACCGGGTTTTCCGACTTGCCTTACAACTTGGCTATCTCAGTTAAAATCACGTTATGAAGGTGCAACCTTCCTTTAAACCCCAAACATTATTACCATAGCTGTAGTGCTATCGAATCATTTCTTCCTTGTATGAGCTGATCTACATACAGTACTCACACCGCTTTATCTTCTATAACGTACTTATAGTCTCGTCATGCACTCAACCCCTCCCCCCGCATTTCACACCCTGACTCCGGCCATGTTCTGCAGCTGTTGCGACGTCCACCTCCAAACTAACCTCTGAACAGTTCTTTATCAGAGGTGAGCGCCGCTACCGAAGTTTTGAAACCGCTGCCGCTGCTACCGCTACCTTGGCTACCTGGAACCAGTGCCGCTACTGGCGCTACTGTTCCCAAATCACGGAGTGCTACCCGCTACTCCGTTACCACTACGCAGTGCTACCCGCTCCGAGAGCTGGCTGGCGTCCGGTGGGTACCATTTATTGTGTATACGTTTTCTGGTAAGGAGCGGGGATGCACTTCAGTGGGAAAGAACGAAGTGAACGCTAAAATGTTGGTCCCATGCTGAGCTCTACCGTGGAGGATGACCGGGCTCCCTGTTTTTACACGTCCTCCCGATAGCCACAATGGCATATTTATTGCCGCAAGATCCCCCTCCCGTTATTGGTCATCCACTCCAAGGTCAGCAGCAGGGCTCGGTTTGACTATTTGGTTGTCCTTCTCCAGACGACGATTCCAGAGTCGGTATATTCCGATTAGGAGTTTGAAAAGAAGCCATCCCTAAATGGTGGTCTTCATCATAGCCGATTTTCACTGACCTATATGTATATTTTCAAGGTCAAAGGAGGTCATATAGGTCAAATATTGGCCGTGCTGGGGACGTATTAGGAATTGCAGTAATTATGCGGAAAAACCGGGAATATGCTGAAGGCAGACCAGGGTCATAAAGGGAAGATAACAAATAATTCTTCATAAATTCTTGCGGTTAAGGTCACTCAAAATCATTGGCCTATGACGTCACTATATGAGATGCTCCCTATAATGAACATTATAATTAACACCATTGCCACCGTGACCTTTGACCTGGACCTCTGACCTCGTCCTTTACATTAAGCTACTGTAACAATGATGTCATAGCATAATATACGTCGGACTGGGTCACGCCACATTTGACCTGAAGCACTGGGAACAATGTCCTTGAAAGTGCTGGTATGACCTTGACCTGTGACATTTGGCCTTGATTTCGACCTTCATGTGAGGTGACATTGACATAGCATAACGTCTATTGCGCGTTTTGACGTCACCACTCGGTCACCAATGTAAGCGAACTTGTTCGACCGCGCGAATGCGGAGATCTCAAAATGTAGGTTTTACTTTGAAGGCTATAATTCAAAACATTTTCAACTGATTTTCAAACTTATTTCACCAATCGACGTGCCGTTAAACTCGTTTAAATTTGCCTGAGTATCGCTTTCCGACTACCAGTGGTTCTTTGGCCACCTTGGAAAAATAGGTTCGGGGTAGCTCCGAGGCCATCGTCCAGTGCGCGTGTTATATTCATTTCTAAGTCTGTTGATTTTAACGTCATTGTTTCCAGAACTAATATTACATCAACTTTAAGGTTTTTTGGGATTTAGTTTCTGATAATGTATATAAAAAGTTATTTATCGGATATTTCGAATCTATTGGACGATTCTTTATCAACGGATATTATGATACTGTGCATCGTTCAAACATTCATAAAAATAGAAACACACAATAGCCACAACTTGATCTTCCCAATAGGGCTACCTCCCATTTTGTTAACTTTTCAAACCATATTATCAATGTAAAAATTTTTGGATGATGTCCATAGACCTAAAATATGAATATTAACTATAAGGCATTTGATTAATTAACTGAAATATCAGATTACCTGTTACCAGAACCATTACTAAATTACCTACTATCTAAACACCTAACACCTACAACGATTCTGATGTAGGATCCCAGATTGGGCTGATGGTGGCATTTCCGCGGTCACGATTTATATCTGCCTCTCGCAGTCTGATTTCTATCGCCTCCCTAACTGACCTTAAAATATGAATATTAACCTAGTTAATATTCATGTTTTAGGTCTATTGAGATCAGCCGAAAAATTGTTAACATTGGTAATATTGTTTGAAAAGTTAACAAAGTGGGAGGTAGCCCTATTGGGAAGATCAAGTGGTGGCTATTGTGTGTTTCTATTTTTATGTTTGTTTAAACGATGCACAGTATCATAATATCCGTTGATAAAGAATCGTCCAATAGATTCGAAATATCCGATATAGAGCTTTATATACATTACCAGAAACTAAATCCCAAAAAACCTTAAAGTTAAGTTAAAGTCTATCGAGATTTCAAAACCTGTTTTCCGCATTTTCCCACTGCTGTTCTTTTTAACCCGCGCCCCACCGGGGGTCCGGCGCCACCTTCGCCCCACCGGGGGCCATCAATGGCCCCCCTCTAACTCCGAAAATATGGGCGTTAGCGCAAATCTACAAAGTGCAATAGAAGGCTCGCGTGAATTCAGTAGGAAATTACTTCGCATGTTTTAGTGCTCAGGTCAATGGTTTGACCTCCAGAGGTCAAATTAGGTCAAGATCGGCTATTTTCACTCAAATGTGCAATGATTAAGCAAACTGGTCATAACTCTTATGTCATTAGAGCTATTGAGATCTGGTAAAATACATTTGATAGGAAAATGCCAGACCTTTTCCCGCTATGTGAAAGGTAATCACCATCCGCCAGCGGTTTGACCTCCAGAGGTCACCTCGTGACCTAAAATTACCTGAGGTCACGAAAGTTCAGAAAGTGACCTTGCCGTATATCAAATGAAACCCAGTGACGAGAAATACACGATGATGTTTGATTCAGCGCTCTAGCTCAACTAGGTCAAAAGTTATTGTCAAAATACTGTTGGGGACCCCTGGTGACATTAGATGATCTCGGAGAGCTCAAAGGGCAAATATGGTCCCTGGGATCCGTGAAAGGGTGTCCAAAAACGTTGTTCTGAGCAGTCTGAGTATTTGCAATCATTTTTGTGGCTTTTATATCATGAAACAGGTTTTCCCCATGCCTTTTCAATGGGAGAGGTCACCTCGTGACCTGACCTCAGGGCACGAAATCGAAAAATCCCGGATATACACCTTGTAGACCCTGGAGGGGTCATGAAGTGTAGGAAGTTTCAAATCGATCGACTTTGAAATGTAGCTCTTACAGAGCGCTAAATGTGAAGTGAGGTGACCTTGGTTGACCTCGTCTGGTGACCTGACCTTGGGTGACCCGGGGTAAAAAATTTCAGGAATGATGGGAAAATGATGCAGTGAGAGGTAGAGCCCTCAACCGCGGTGCTGCGCCTCGTCGTTTTTTTGCTATCCCGGAAAAACCTTAGGGGGCCATCGATGGCCCCCCGGTGGGGCGAGGGTTAATGATTCGAGGCTGCCGGAATGGACGGATATAAAAATTTGTGCTCCGAAATTGAAATGTGCGAAGCATATTTGGGTTGATAGTATATTATATGACATTACAACTTAAGGGATTTCCTTAAAGCCCCAGATGAGGGGCATCTGCTTCCTTCATCCCCCTTCCAGACCCAGTTATGTTCTTACTCACACAACATCGTTTGATTTGATGCGTCACCAATGTTCTCACAGGAAAGCTTTAGTCCATCTTCTCCCCACCAGGTGCCAGACTACGTCGGACTGTTTAGGCCCAGGTCGGGTAATACAACGTTTATACATAATCAGTTTATCAATCGATGTGTCTAGGGGAAATGCCAAATATCGTAGCTGTCAAACTTGATAGGATTTTTACGATTTCCTTGACCCAGGGGTGGATCCAGGGAAGGGTGAATCCTACCATGATCCCCAAAACAATAAAAATGTAACCATTTCTAGCCGATTAGTAGATTCTCCTAAGGAACACAATGCTTATTTCTAAGATTTTACCTGTCCCCCCCCCCGAACGTTAAGCTTAGATCCGTGCCTGCCTTGACCTGTGAGGAAGTTCGCGAACTCCCGGTCGAAGTGTCAGGGAATTCGTTAATTCTCTGTCGTTTGTTTAGATCATTCCTGACAAGCCAGCATTCCGTTGACTGGCAGCAGGTACGGCGGATTCCGGGGGCAGGGTGAGCAGTTGCACACCCTGAAAAATGAGGGTGTGCAAAAGTGTCTTTTTGCACACCGGGTTTTGGATTGGCCCAGGGAAGCGCCTTCCCCTGGATTTGGCCGGCACTGTGGCCGACCAAGAGAAAATAGGGCCTAAACAGCGCCTACCTGAAAGGTTTAGGACTCCGCGTGAAATAAAGACACTTTCAGATATGAATGGCGCCCCCTGACATCAAAGCCGCCCCCTGGAGAGTAAATAGGCTCCCCAGGATAGAAAAGGCGCCCCCTCTGGATAGGCAGAGTGGGCGCCCTTTGGGAGCCAAAGGCGACCCCTGGGAAGGAGGGCGCCCCCTCCCCTCCCAAAAATTTTGCACACCTGCTCGAAAATGTAATCCACCGTTTTTGCTGACAGTCTGCTACATCCTCGCGATTCTTTCAACACAATTCTGAGACTTGTTCCGTGACCATCAGCTGGAATGGATGAGGGTTTCAAGCTGTTATAAAACTCTGCGTCTTAGAGTCACTTGGGATCCTTGGGATCCTCCGCTCTTCACTGACGAAATGAGTGTACTGCAGCGTGAAACTTCCTCCTTGCCTGCTGATTGCATTGACGGGTGTAGGGGTAGAATGAGGCAGGTCTCTCCCACCCCCAACCCTCCGCCATCGTGCACTCGGGTTATATCTTAACCCTGTTATCATGGGTCTAAAACATATTTATTTCCCTAACAGAAACAAGTGCTAATCCCGAGATAGAAAAGCTTGCTCAGACAAAAATGACTTTTGAAGTCTTACAGGAAAGAAAATGAGTATCTTGAATGCACAGGATGGGTAGTTTAGGTATCAGATGGTAATACCATGCTATATCAAAAGGAATGTTTGCACGTCATTGGGTGCAAGTCTCAGTTTTTACAATGTTGTAAAAACTGAGACTATGTTGTAAAACTATGTGTGCTCTGTGAGGTTTTCCCCAACTATGTCAGAAAGATCAGGGTTTTTCTTATCTATGCCTGTTACTGTCAGGAGGTGATTCGGCCCACTCAGAACTTGGAATCTACTGCTCCGATTTCAAAAATTTAAACTGGATTGGACTTGTCTAGGGGTTGCTCTCAATTTTCATAAAAGAGGATTCCAAAGCTTTGAAAATTGTATAAAAGGAGGGAAGCAAATGTATAATTATGTTCTCATGAACACGCGCAGTGGACAGGGTCATAAACTCCCCCCCACATATTTTCAAAAGTGTTTAGAGAACTGCTCGTAGCTGGAAATCGCTACTTGGATTCCTTTAAAATAATTTAGGAGTGCGTCGATTGGCCTGCGAACTTTGAAAATCGGTCAAGAATATTTTAAAATATAGCCTTTCCAAGTCAGACCTATATTTTACGACCTTCGCAATCGCGTGGTCGCACCAATTCGCCTGCACTCTGGACCGAGTGCCGTAAGATAATCAGGAGTATGTGTCAAGGTCACCCCACATGAAGGTCAAGGTCAAGGTAAAATGTCCCAGGTCAAGGGTATTGATCCATTGTTCCGGTCAGATAAAATTTCTTAGTATGCCGTGTGCCGTACTATGACTTGATAGTTTATGCTACTCAGGGCAGGGTCGCAGGTCAAGTTCAAAGGTCTTTTCAGGGTCAAATCCTCATTTTCCACGCAAAGGCTTTTATGGTGTCAGTTATATTGTGCATTGTTGGGAATATGCTATATTGTTTCCGTCATAGATCAGTGATCTTAAATGACCTCGGCCTCAAATGTTCAGATAACATTTTGGGCCTTTCGCCATGACCTTTCCGTTTTTAGCGTATTTCCGGCTTTTCTGGGCATAATGATGGCATTTCCAATAGGTCTCCAGCGTGGCCCAGATTTGTCATTTACGACCTCGTTTGACCTTGAAGATATTGACCAAGGTCGATGAAACTTGGCTGTAATTTATATCACCACCGCCCCCATACACTCCTAAGCGTACCTTTTTCTAACTTTCCTGATTTTTTATATCTCACTTTAGGACCACGACAGACCTCTCGCCACTGCGCGTAGTAAGGTGCTCCATACTAGTACCTACTAGTACTAGTAAGGTGTTCACCCTACTAGTACCTATGTATTGATAAAAAATGGATGCAAAAAAACATTGGCTGATACAAGGGGGCTAGGGAGCTCAATCATTCCCCTCAGTGTCAGAGTGTCAATAGCAAAGGCACAGCAGGAGACTGTTCCGAGGCAATGGAGAGGGAGGCTTGAGTCTCCTAGCTCCCAAGTCCCCACCCTTAAAATGAAGTCCTGGACCCGCCACAGAAAAATAGGCATATCTTTTAAAAATAATACAAAATTCAATGCCGGTTTCAGGGTCATAAATATGTGGTGAAATATAGTAGGTGACCCACGCTTTCCACATGTGACCTCGAGCTGCTGCTTTACGGTCCCCGGCTGGTCAAAAGTCAGTCTGAGGTTTCTGTGAAGCCCAGGCTGACCACAACAAGACCCATGATTACTAGAAGGGGCCCGAACTAACAATACGGGGCCCTGATGTGGTGTCAAGCTCCCTTGATTACCAGAGGGCCCTGTTTATAATTTTTGGTACTATCGCTGCCCAGACTGGGCCACGAATTATGTTGTGGGATTAGCCTTATATTTAGCATTTGTGTTTTTCGAGATTTTACCTATGTAAATGCGTCGGCAACATCGGTTGTTTATTACGTCTACCTTTTACTGTCAGGGTGTGGATTCGACCCCCTAAAATCTTAAAACTCGACCCCTAGAATCTAATGGTCCGATTTTAACGATTTAGACTTGAATCGACCTGTCGCAGACTTAACTCCATTTTCATAAAATAAGACTCAAAAATGCTGAAAATTGTGAAGGAAAAGACTGAAATGATTACAAGGAGACCCATGAGAACTATAAAGGACTTTTCTGACAAAAAGGGCCCGACGAAAAAAACTTTATGGGGCCCGGCTGTCTTAACCCACCACATGCCCAACAAATATGCAAAATAAGTATAAAACTAAAAATTTTCAAATTAAATAATAGTAAATATTTTACTAAATATCAATATTAAAACTCAAACTTATTATTAATTTATTTAAAGTAATTTAAAAATATACTTCTATTGAAAAAATTCAGTTTTACAAGGTACACTAATAAATACAAAGGTCAAATCCCTATATTAAATAAACATACAAACAAACACATTTTTTTTACACTTTTAGTAAATTATTTAAAATACTTTTTACTTTAATACTAAAAGTAAAAAAATACTGATTAAAGGGTTAAAACTTTAATTTATTTAATATTTTCTTTATATATAAAACTTTTCATCTTAATATCCCTCTACTACCTAGGGCACAAATCAAAATATAAATAACCCTGAGGTCATAATTTGAAGTTTCAAATATCACTTAAATTAGCTTTAAACCTAAACAAGTAGGTACCTTTGACCTCCTCTGACCTACTGTACCTAAAAATTTAGATATGGAAAATATAGTAATAAGTAACCGTGCTGCGTATCGTCGTCTTTTCTATCGAAAACTTAATATGGGGGAGGTTAACTCAGAAGAAGCCTCGATTACTACATGGGCACTGGTTGGCCATAAGAGGCACACAACTTTTAAGCACTGTCCCGCGGTCTGGGGCTTTCTGATTGGTGAGACTCAGGGACTCATTTGCAGGGCCTTTCTGAGCAGTAGTAGGGCTCGAGCCCTCCCAAATATATGGCAAGCTGCACCCCTATGGTTATCACTTTTCTCTTGGAGTATTCTCACCATGAATTTAACGGGGTGAGTTTTTCGGGGACTAGGCTCCCTTTTAGCGATTATTCAGTTTAGTTTGTGTGCCGCAATGCTCTTTCACTAGCTCTTCCGTTGCCTTGTTTTCTCACATGTGTTTAACCATGGCTCGCTGTAAGCATAATTTTACTCGATAAAGCCCAAACTGCACTACGCTTGTCAACATCTTATAAGATTGTATTTAGAAAATGCACTCGTCATATTTTATATATTCAATATAAACGAGACGCCAGCAACACCTGTGTTCAAATACCAGCTAAGGTATACCTAAAGAATATTGTTAAAAACTAGCAATATTCCCTGTTACATAGTATGACATCTGTGTTAAATATACATTGAGTGTTCAGCTAATCATGAAAGCATAATAAGCAAACATTTATAAGGGAACTCACGTTGGTAAAACTAATGTGCAGCCTTTTCACCGCAGCTGCACACATGTTTTGCCTGCGTTCTCAGCATGTTGTCACGCGTTTTCAGAATGTTCTCACTGCGTTCTCAGAATGTTCTCACTGCGTTCTCAGAATGTTCTGACTGCGTTCTCAGAAGCGTGCCGAAGGCTGGAGCCGACGTCTGCAATTATCCCAGATCAAGCAGATGGTCTTGCTTCGAGCACGTCTTGATGATAGGACCGACAATATGAGGGGGGACCAGCCGGAAATGGTTGGGATTCTCAGCGCGACGCTCAGTCTGCGAAGTCAGTCGCTGTCTATGCAGAGACTAATCTGCTCTAATTACATTTGGGGATGTATCTAATGAGCAAGAAGCCCCCAGGCTGCAGAGCAGTCTCTCCTCTCTCTCTCTCTCTCTCTCTCTCTCTCTCTCTCTCTCTCTCTCTCTCTCTCTCTCTCTCTCTTGAAATTACAAAAGTCATGATCTGTGATTGACACTCAATTTGGCTGTAGTCAGGTGCACATACAGGATCGCCTCTGGCATCTTCTCTTGCCCATTCATTCTCCTAGTTGGCAAGTCGCAGACACAACAAACTCAAACCAGTCTTCTACTAACTGCTGACTTAAAACAGAGCAGATAACTCTGCTCTCCATCCTTCCCTGGTGATAAACGTTTTCTTCCGCACGGGTCGGCCACCTACGTTCGCTGGTGAGCCGGCTGTCCGGCGTATCTTTTAGGGCCTTGTCGCCGTGGAGCATCGTGTCGCTTCCCGAGGATACGGTTCCCGGGCCCCGTCCCGGAGGCCAGCTCGGCGCCGCTCTCGCTGCTGCTGCTGGTGCGGGCTGCGGCTCCCCTGTGGCCGCGTGCGTTGGCGGACCGGCTGGAAGCTGCCGGGTGGCGGACTTGGTGGTGTGCTTGGGACTGGTGGCGGACTTGGTGGTGTGCTTGGGGCTGGTGGCGGACTTGGTGGTGTGCTTGAGGCTGGTGGCGGACTTGGTGGTGTGCTTGGGGCTGGTGGCGGACTTGGTGGTGTGCTTGAGGCTGGTGGCGGACTTGGTGGTGTGCTTGGGGTGGTGGCGGACTTGGTGGTGTGCTTGGGGCTGGTGGCGACTTGGTGGTTGCTTGGGGCTGGTGGCGGACTTGGTGGTGTGCTTGGGGCTGGTGGGGTTGGTGTGTGCTTGGGGCTGGTGGCGGACTTGGTGGTGTGCTTGGGGCTGGTGGCGGACTTGGTGGTGTGCTTGGGGCTGGTGGCGGACTTGGTGGTGTGCTTGGGGCTGGTGGCGGACTTGGCTAGTGACACTGATGGGCTGGCGAGGCCATCTCTGAATTCCTGTGGGATCTGTGCGCTGTGCTGAGAGCCGCCGGTGGAATTACTGGGAACGCTGACAGCAGCTGTTTGTGTGTGTGTGTGTCTTGTTTTTTATCCTCAACGTTATATAAGATGCAGTTTTATCTGGTTTTGTGCTTGGGCTGTTTTACTGGCCGTACCTTGGTGGCGTCCCCGTCATTATTCGGGAGCGCCGCGCCGGGGGCTCCCTCGAGTGCATGGCCTGTTTGTGTTCTGTTCTGACTGACGTCTACGCGTGTGATACACTGTATGGTTCCAATTTCTAATGGGTCTCTAGCACGGCGCATATTTGAAATTTACGACCTCGTTTGGCCTTGGAGATATTGACCTGGACCAATGAAACGTTTTCATAAAGTAGACCACCATCGCCCACACACACTCCAACGGGCGTTTTCCTAACCCTCTTGGTTTGCGAGATCTCAGGGGAGCACTTTAGCACTTTGGCACTCCATCGCTTGTTGACGCTAGACCCCTTTCCACTGCGCGTGTTAAGATCGTGTTATTGTAAATTACCATTATATACCCTTATCTGTATTTTTGAGACTGAGGATAGACCACAAGTGCAAAGTATAAAATACAAATCATTTTAATATAATTATAATAATGTAAATAAGTATCAATAATAAATAATTATCACAAATATAAATATAATACACAAAGTATCAAAATATAAACTGGCTATAGTAGTGTTTTCTAATGTTTTCGAAGGACAAATTTCTGAACGAACAACGAGCAGTTCTTTTGAAATTCACCATGCTTAATGCTATGCAGAACAGAATAGACAACAAAATGGCAAAAGTAAGCCTATTCCAGTTTCAAAAGTAAAAATATGTACTTATATTTTGTCAAGAACATAAAGATATTAACTTACAACATCACGTTCTCAATGATAATGATCCTGCCAAAACCTTTCCGCCTTTATATGTCAAAGTATGGCTCACAATGTGAAAACCTTGCTTTTGCATATTCTACATTATCTTGTTGTTTTGTCACCGTTTGAAATGACCAGCATATTGCATTTATCACGTCATAAGCAGATCCAGGGGTAGGAGTGGCCTCTCCCATTCAGGCGCCACCTGAACTAGTCACGGCGCCGCCTGAAAGGTCGATGGCGCCTCCCTGTAAGGTCGTTTTACACCCCCTTCCCCCAGGATATGGTTACCGGCGTCCCGTGGAAGGATTTTTTTGCGCCCACTTGATAGGTATTTGGCCCAAAAGTGCCCCCTGGTCCAGATAGCGGCCCACCCTGACCCCCTCTACCCCCACCTCGATTGTAAATCTTGGATCCGCCTAAGCTTCACGCTCTATTCATGTTCTACTCAATGCTCTATTCTATTGGATCTATAAATCTTCTTGAAATGGCTATCATGTTCCCTGATTTTTACATTCCTATATATGAAAACATAGGCGCAGAACATTTACGTATTCAAACCGGTAGCAAATTGTCCGAGACGCAGAGGCAAAGAGAGAGACAAAGGAATATAAACAGATATTGCATGTATGCTCCGGCAGTTCCTCGAGGCTCCAAACAGGCTCGATTTGTCCGGGCACACTTATTGCGAATAACTAAGCAGGCCTGGAAACAGCAACTGTTCCAGCACCACCATCCGCCGCTTTCACAACATCCAGCTTCATTCCCGACACGGAAGCGTGAGCACAATAATCATTACACGTTCGCGTCGGCGTATTCGCTGCCAGCCGGGCTGGCGTCCCCGCCCGTCTGTTTTCGTCTGATAAAGCTCTGAGGCGGGGCCTGAGCCCGCCTCTCTCTTCCCGACCCGTCTACAGGCACGGACTGGAGATCCGCACTCCACCGCGCTTCACTCCGGCACACAACAACCTCTCCGCCTGAGTCCGCCTCTCTCCCCAACCCGTCTACAAACACGGATCGGAGAAGGTCAGCCCTCCGCCGCGCTTCACTCCGCCAACCGACGACTCGGCGCACAACATCATCTCCGCGTCAGTCAGTCTCCGCGCCAGCCTCCGCAGTGACGTCTCCCCCGCGGTCACGTCACACACACAGGCCCCGCCCACATCAGTCGGCACTGACGTGGCAACAGCGGGAGCGGCGACAAAGTCCCCGGGGCACTCGGGCGGAGTGTCGGGCGTCTGTGTGCAGGCGCTGACCAAATCAGCCGAGCGGGTCAGGCGTGCTCCTTCACGCACCCCGCCGCTCGCAGCTAATCCCGTCGGTGCCGACGGTCGATGTTCCGTCGCTGGCGACGCGGGATCGTCGCCGGCAACGGAGAGAGGCCGGTAGCCGGCCGGCTGCAGCGAGAAGGTGCTACCGCGCAGACGGTGTAGCAGCCCGCGCGAGCCGGAGCTGCTGCGGACAGGGGAGACGATCTCGCCGGCACTGCAGGAACTCACCAGGTGGTGCTCGGTCCTCCTCTTGCCGCCGCGACTGGAGTCAGTGGCGCTGCCGAACGTGCGGTAAACGGCGTCGGATGAAATGTGACCGCTGTCTGTTATGTCTGCGGGCGAGTTCAAGTCCAAGCCAATGTCTGACTGCCCTCGGGGTAGTGATGTGTGATGAGGCTTTTGAGCTGGGCGTGGTCTTGTTTGTGTCAGGAATCGGCTGCCTGTTATACTACCTTGACTCGATTTCAAATCAGACCCTGACAATTGATTGCAATTCATATTGGTAAGTTCAGCTGCCGAATCACCCGGCAAGTAGTCTCCAATGCTTTCCACCGAGTGTTTGAGACGCCCCCTGGACACGACACGATTAGCCAGCGAAGCGGCACCTGGTAACTTTTTAAAGGCCCTCGTAAATGTCCGGCCGGCACCTGGCGGCCGCGCCGCATTGCCGTGTCTCAGCTCCACCTGGTCCTCAGCCGTGACCCCCGGCGGAAACTGGGGCGGTCCGGCCGGTCCCCACACCGCCTGCAGCAGCAGCGCCGAGTCGCTGTAGGCTGGCGATCCGTCATCTGTGGACGCCGACGGCGACAGGTCCGTGAGAAAGTCCAGCCTCACATCCGACGACGACCATTCGACAGTGTCGGGAGTACTCTCCGGACAGAGCGGCGGCCCCAGCTCCCTGCCGTCCGGGTAACACCACGCGCGCTCGCCACTGTCCTTGCACGGTTTGCCGGAGCCCTCGGCCGCCAGCAGGCCGTCGAACAGCCGCACGGTGAAGCTGTGGGTGGCGCTCTCGGAGCTACAGCTGCTGACGTGGCCGGTGGCTCCAGTGCCGCTGGAGGGACCGCGCGCCGCCGTGCTCCTGTCGTCCGTGTCCAGACTGGGCTCGCTCGGCAGACTGGCTCCGCGGTGCCGCGACCAGCAGCGGTGTGACGCGCACGCCGTCCAGGTCTGCGTGGCGATCGAGCGGACGGTGCGGGTCGAGGAGGCCGATGACTTGACCGCGCTGTCGGTCCTCTGTTTGGAAGACGATGGCGCAGTGGCGCCCTGCTGTTGGACCACCTCGACTGCTGTCGTTTGTACGCCCACGGCTCTGCCGTCGCGTGGAGCCCTGCGGCGATCGATTCCAGCGGATGTGCCGGCCACAACCAGCGGCTGCGACGGATCACAGGTTACCACAGGCGAGTCGTACAGGCTGGCCGGTCGCGACCCGACCTCGGAGCGCGTCTGTGCTCCCATTGGTCGACACCGGATACCGGCAATCAGCTGACTATCGTAGGCCAGCCGCCCGTCCAGACAGGCTGTCTGAAAAGACAACAGATCGTTAGCTGAGGGATCGATAGCCCTGGCCCCACCACGACTGCACTGCTAAACAGGTGTTGGAGCTGGAGCAACGACTAGTGTTAGTGTTTCAGCACAGCTTTTGGTACTAAATGCGCAGATGGCATAGGTGAATACCAGAAACTTTGTTGTAACCCAAATGTATGAAATGGAACCTAACTCTTACCCCATTTTGCTTACCTACCTATTTCTTACTTTCCACGAGGAAAAGTGGGAATTGACAGAAAATAAACGATCGATCAAATGGGCATTAAATGGGCGTTTACGATCGATCAAATGGGCATCGTTTCTTGGCGGGCATGTTTTATGTAAGCCCTTGCCTGCAATTTCTGACATAAGTGCAAAATTCTGGCTCAGAGTTTCTTTCTCCAGAGGACCTCTTTTCCCAGTTCGTTTTTCTTCAGATCATATCAACTTGTGAGCACCCTGCTTTATTCAAGGGGGCTTGTGTGGAGAGCCTTTGAAGTCTGAATAGACTGAAAATCCTTTCAAACCAAATTATGCCTCCCTTTATGTGAATCTGATTCTAAGAGTCGGCGGGGAGCTGTCGTTGATGAAGCTATCTGAATGTTTATGATTAGTTCTTTTGAATCTGCAACTTGTGCCTAAGAAATCAAAGTGACTTGAGGAAACGAGCTGCGTATTTCAGGAGCTTTATCATTGGAATAGAAGAATCCAGCGAGTGCGGCGGGCAGCAACAAGGACAGACAATATCATCTTCCTTCCTCTCTCCCTTCCCAGCTTGAAAGAGGTATCTACGGTGGATATGGTAGAAAATCGCACATAGGTAGATAAGCTGTGCAGGGGGACTGAGGACACAAATGGCACCTGGTTCCAGACTCTTCACAAAACGTCGAATTTCAGTCATCTTTGAAAGGGATCTGAGAGTTTTTCTGAACTGGTCACGCTCAGTCTTTCTTGTTAACCTTCGCCCGGGGGGGCTTTAGACCCCCCGGTTTTTCCAAAGTGACCAAAAACGGCGCGCAGCGCCCAAACTTGGTCTAGCTGTTCCTTCATCATTTTTACATCTTTCCTGAAAATTTCAGCTCAAGGTCATATCAGGTCAGGTCACCAGGTCAGGTGAAGTGACCTCACCTCAAAAAATACTTAGGACGGCATAACTAAAAGAAGGGTTAATCGATCAAGTTGAAACGCATACCACATCTTGGGCCCACCAGGAGCTACAACATTTGTTCCGGGATTTTGATATTGGTGACCTAAGGTCATGTGCAGAGCATGACCTCCCCATTGACAATGCATGGGGAAAATCACGAAATGAGCTTTTCTCAGTAAGTATGGATGGAATCAACTTCAAACATCGGTTGCGACTTGCTCTTAGCCCATTTCTGAAGCTGATACCAAAATTTTTACTTGTGACCTTTAAAAGGTCACCTTAGGTCAAATAAGCATTTTTGGTGTTTTCCTCTATAAATTTTGAATAAAGTAAGATAGAGCTTTTATTTTGTCACCGAAGTGTTTGTATAGTCACTGGAACTCAAATGATATACATCATGACTATACCAGGTCAAGTTGGGTCAGACTGTTGACCTGGGTCAGGTCAAATTCTTGAATTTGACCTGGCATAGCAATATCATATATCATTCGATTCGTATTGACGAGAGGATTGCAATGGTGCATAAACTATGGCTGTATCTTGTTTGGTTTGGAAGCTATTAGCGAAAAAGTAAACGCCCTTATGCATGGGTGGCTATGGACATTCCCAAGAATATGCCCAATATTTAGTGACCTGTAGCTCCCTAGGCTTTGACCTGACACGAAAATGAATGCCACTGTAATGAAAGCGCATCTCAAGAGCTTTCGAATGGTGTTAGAAAAATGTTTCTAGCTATCATAGTTTCTGAGATATAGGAGGTTTTCTTAGTACACCTCATATTAGCGATTTTGACCTATTTTGACCTCTGGTGACCTTGATATTGACCTGACAAGAAAAATGACCGAAGTATTTTCGATATCATTTTCGAAGAGCTTTCGATTGCCGTTTGCGCTTTTTCTAGCTCTCTTAGTTTTTGAGATCGTGGGGTCTTTTTAGCCCCCCACCAGGGCGAAGTGGCTCGTACCCGCCACCGGGGCAAGGGTTAATACACGCCGGCTACTTATAGCTTCATGCATGATGTAAAACGAGGAAATTTTACCGTATTTACCTGCAGCTCTGGCTGTCAGATGCACCGGACTCGTCAGAGACACGCTCGCTAGTTTTTCCCTAGGGTTTCCACTCCGTACCATGGGACGGAAAGGGGAACTGAAATGTCAACTCAAAACACTGGCAAGAGCTCTCTCGTTTTGTTCCTTACGAACTCCTGTTCTTGGTTTGGCATAATTGACCTAGTAAACAGCGGTGTAGATTTGTACTTCTTTGGGGGTTCCGGACACCTTTAATGAAATTTCGAAGTAATGCTTATACGTTATAAAAAAATCGTGTTTTTTTATTTTAAGGAATTTGAAATGGGTTAATGCAATTCCATACGCAAGTGGAAAGACTAACCAACGCTTTATAACGTTTTTTAAGAGCAACAGCTGTATTGGACTCACAATGCATCTCCACTAAGACACATGCCATCCATCGGCACAGTCTGCAAACTGTTGATAGGCCTCGCCCTTCCGCAGCACCGCCAACAAAGCACAAACATCCTGGTATATCACCCAAAATATATCCCTGCCCCGCTGTTCATATTTCAAATCGCTGCCTTGAATAACTTGGAACAGAGCCCGCGCCTCAGGAGCAAAAAAAAACATAGAATCGCATTTTCATAATGTAGACGTAAGTTCCAAACAACTATTCAGTCCCCCAGGCCACAACCACCGCCCTACCAATCACTCACACTTCTTTCAAACATTTTGAACGGAACTCGTCACCATTGACGTCACGCGAGACAATGGAAGCAGAAGAATTGAAGTGGGTGGCACTGCGGTAGTTGTTCAGAGCCAGGCATGATGACCACTTAATATTGTGGTTATTGGCATTGCTTAAAATTTTGGAAACTCAATCGTGTAAAAATTCCACACCCCTGCTAGTAAGGCAGTCAAAGTTAATGACCTTCAGAAAAAGGACAAAAAAGTGTTTAATAGCGTAACGGACGGGCCGGGCCGTGTCCCTCACTTGTAGAGTTGTACCCATATGTAGGGAGAGACCTCGCAGCTGCTGCCCGCCTGCTGGGTGATTATTGGTCTTTTTGTGCTCATTATTGTACACTTAGCGATTAATAGTGACAGGACAATTCGCAGTGTTGTTCGCGAATGACGGAACAGTACTGCACTGCAGATTACAGGATGGATTAGGATATCATAATGGATACGCAACACAGCTGGATCCATGGATGCAGTTGGATCCATGGACTCAGTTAGATCAATGGATCGAATTAGGTTGGATTGACAAAGGGCGGGTAATCTTGCATCTTAACAAGCCCACTGAGGGGATCAGAGCCACCTTCGCTTTTACGGGGAGTTGGCTCAGACTGTGGGTACCCGCGTGGGTAGCCCTCCCCCCAGAATCTCAAGAACCACACTAGCTAGCACACAACATTAAACGGCGTTGAATAGCCCATCCAAATCTCTTAAAAAACGTGTGTACCATGTTTACAGGTCACATTTAGGGTCACTAGGGTAGGGTCACACTTCAACAAAATACTAAACCTAAAAAGGAGACTCGACAAGGCAACAAATGCAGCGGACTTCAACGGAATATGTTTGGATGAATGATATATATGCTATATAGCTCCATGCCCATAGCTCTATGACGTACTCGGTTCTGCAGGCGCAGCAGGCTCTGGTAAAATGTCGATCCACGGCAAACCGCTGTACCGAAAATAGCTACCTCATGTATTCACTTAAGTCATGCCTTTTATTATTTCACCTAAAGTGGAACAGCCCAGATAAATCATTTCGCTAGAATCTGGCGATGCCAGGCCACGCGCGTCTAGTTTAGCAGACAAATGGCTCTTAGGGGAAACGTGTCAGACGCCGGTGTAAGTTATGATCTTGCGCCCTAATGCCTTCTAAGAGTATTACACTCAATGAATGAGTAGGCGTGCTCCTATTCAATTTGGTGGCCGCCATTACTGTGTGTGATAGATGAGGTTAACGTTTGGACACCCTGACAGGCGGAAGAGCGAGACGGCATGTAAAAAAATCTTCGTAATCTCGGGTCGATTAGTGCAGAAGCACATCAATAGATTTATTAAAGAATAGCAAAACTTTATGATTTCATGCAAAAAGTGTACTATGCGTTACAATTTCACATTTTAATTTTGAATTACCCTATCTGGAAAATACAGAAAGGTACGAGCATATTTAAGCTCTGATTTTATTTTCCTGTACAGAGTGTGCCCAGTCAGCAGAGCTGGCCTGACGTACCTGACCAGAGATGACGTACCTGTACCAGACATGACGTACCTGTACCAGAGCTGACGTACCTGTACCACAGTACGTACCCGACCAGTGCTGACGTACCTGTTCCACCAGTACGTACATGTACCAGAGCTGACGTACCTGTACCACCAGTACGTACCTGTACCAGAGCTGACGTACCCGTACCAGAGCTGACGTACCCTTGACATACCTGTATTAGAGCTGACGTACCTGTCCAGAGCTGACGTACCTGTATTAGAGCTGACGTACCTGTACCAGAGCTGACGTACCTGTACCAGAGCTGACGTACCTGTATAAGAGCTGACGTACTTGTATCAGAGCTGACGTACCTGTATTAGAGCTGACGTACCTGTACCAGAGCTGACGTACCTGTACCAGAGCTGACGTACCCGTACTGAGAACTGACGTACCTGTACTAGAGCTGACGTACCCGTACCAGAGCTGACGTACCTGTACCACCAGTACGTACCTGTACCAGAGCTGACGTACCCGTACCAGAGCTGACGTACCTGTACCAGCAGCTGACGTACCTGTACCAGAGCTGACGTACCTGTACCAGAGCTGACGTACCTGTATTTATCAGAGCTGACGTACCTGTACCAGAGCTGACGTACTTGTATCAGAGCTGACGTACCTGTATTAGAGCTGACGTACCTGTACCAGAGCTGACGTACCTGTACCAAAGCTGACGTACCTGTATCAGAGCTGACGTACCTGTACCAGAGCTGACGTACCTGTACCAGAGCTGACGTACCCGTACCAGAGCTGACGTACCTGTACCGCCAGTACGTACCTGTACCAGAGCTGACGTACCTGTACCAGAGCTAAGGTACATGTACTATTGCTGTCGTACCCGTACCAGAGCTAAGGTACATGTACTATTGCTGTCGTACCTGTACCAGAGCTGGCCTACCTGTACCAGTAGCTACGTACCTGTACCACCTGGTTGCGACTGCAGACGGCCGGCAGCAGTTCGCCGTCGCCGGCTCCGCCGCGACACCGCAGCCAGGGGTGCGCCGCTGCGGGGTTCCTCCGCAGCAGGGCACCAGACTTCCGCAGCGGCGCGCCTGCCTCGGCACCGCCGGAGCGTTCTGTCGGACCAGCACCAGCAGCGCCGTGGCCAGCACCAGCTCCAGACACTGACAGCTGACCAGGATGTAGGGTACTGGCGACGTCACCGGCGAGAGAGCCGGCCAGATGAGCAGCAGCACGCGGACCACGGCCAGCAGAGCGGTCACCAGAGCCACCACCAGCGACAGGCGCACGGCGCGCACCGGCGCCGGCTGTGGCAGCTCCAGCTTGTTGCCGCTGAGGCGGGTCAGACCTGCGGCGTGAGCGCGCGCTGCCAGCAGCAGCGGCGCGTGGCACCGGCAGATGAGAGCAGAGATACACAAGCACCAGGTGATGGTGACCGCCTGCTGGGCGGTGGACAGCATCGGGCTCCAGTGAAGCAGCGTCACCGCCAGCTCGGCGGTGGTGCAGCAGGAGATGTGGAAGGTGATGACGCCGGCCAGCGCTGACCCAGTCTGAAGCGGCGCCGGCATCAGCTGCACCTCTCCAGCTGTGACGAGCTCCAGCAACATCATGGCCTCCACAGCGGGCAGCAGCGGCTCCGGCAGCCTCTGTAGCAGCGTCAACAGCAGGTCGGACGTACCGCTGCTGACTGCCAGGAGCGGGTGCTGGGCGAACAAGATACAGGCGGCGCGGCTGGCGGCGAAAAGCAGCAGCATGCAGGAGGCGGCAGCGATGGTGGCGCGCGGGAAGAGGTAGTGGGTGGCGTGGAGAGTCGCCAGCGTCACCAGAGCCCACAGAGATAGGCTGCAGAACAGACCAGACAGCAGGTACAGCGCTAAAGGCCAGGCATATCGCTTCAGCGTTTCCAGGCCGTCCCACTGGGACTGGTCGCTGTCTTCGCGTGGCCGCTCGTTCTGAGGCAACGAGCTCTGCATGAAATTGGAGTGTGATGCTGCTTTTCCAGATGCGCCGGTCCATCCGTACTCCACGGCTGGAACACTCGTTTCTTGTCCGATAACCTCCGGCCGTTGCCGATGCAGCACAACATTTCTCCACGGATCGTCCGTGTCGTTCTCGATATTTCTCCGCTCACCCGGCTGTGTCGGTAATTGCCTTGCGCTTTTGAAATTATCGAGCTGCGCTAATTCAGAGACCAGCGCCGACTCTTTTACAGAAGCCCCACTTGCAGTCCGATCACGCACCAGCCGCTCTACAGACTCATTCTCCGTATCAGCCAATCCATACGGGCTACCATCGTCAACAGCTCCCCGATGATACACCAGATCCGTGAGATGCAATTTCACCGGTCCATTTTCTCCGCGCCGCGCCGAGCCCTGCGTGTCTGTTTCGACAGCCGACAGAGACACATCGTTTCGTCGGGAACGACGCGTGAAAGGGCTGTCGTGTCGTCCCAGGCCAATGCGCTGCCGTCGGCCTCGACGGAAGTGGGTAACGGCGGCCGCTGTGTTTTGGACGACGCTCTGAGATGAGGGCTTCCGCGGAAAGCCCGGTCGGCCCGATGGAGCGATCCGGGAGGATGGGGCGGCAGTTTGAGCGGCAGTTTGGGCAGTGGATTCACCGGCCACGATGAAAGCACAGAGAAGAAACGACAGAAGGAACATGTGCATGGTTTCATCTTGGTGCGGCCCTCATATTGTTATAAAGGAATTAGGTAATTCAAATTATGCAGAAATGGCGCTCTCAGCAATTGATTGTGTGGTGATGTCTTTAGACCGCAGGACATGGTCCATCTAGATGACCATCTTGCTTCTCGTGCTACATCAGCGTAACTCTCTCGACGCCGTTTGATTTTTGACATCCGTTTCCTGTGTCGGGAAAAGCAAGCTTCTTGTGGTAGCTAGGTGAGAACTGGTATCTGAAATACGAATCAGTTTGTCAGTCTCTTCGAAGTTCATAAATTTCCGTAAAAGTTTTGAGCAGATCTCGACGAATGATCCTATACAAACTGTCATAACGAGGCTTTCGTGTCGAAAGAAGTTTTGCCTTTGGACTGTATAACGCCTCCCAAAATTAATTATCATAACATAATTAGCGGACCCGATGATTTATTCAAACCTCACCTTCGGAACAAAATAAAATATAAAACAAATTTATGGGTGATAAATACCCAGTGCAATCACGCCAACTTCCCACATCCCCAGCCTCAAGCAGTACCTTGCACCCGGGCGTGTAAAATGGTATGCTCTCAAGGGTGAGCGAACACCCGTTAAAGACAGAAAAGCATCTTCTTAACGTCGGAAAGCACCCCTAAAGCGTTTAAGCCAAATCTGAGTTTGGATCACTAATAAGGCTTGCATAAAGGATGAATGCACTACTGACTTCCTACAGATACTCCAGGCTTTATTTGCATTAGTCCCATCCCCTCCCCTGGCTTTGCAAAATTTCCACATTTCGGTGCCAAAAAGCACTCCCCAGCTTTTTATTCACAATTCCACGCATCTGCTTGTACCTTGAAGGAATTTTAGGTTACTAATCAAGACAGCTCGTGCCTGGGAGTTCTTAAACAATGCTCTCTTGTCTCCAGAAGTGCACCAATCCCTATCGATCTGCTTTGAGCTGAGAGCCATTTCTGCCTGTCTCGGTGCCAGTGTTCGGCGTTTCGGCAGAGTTGCGTGTATTTAAGATGCGACCGATGGAGGGTTATCGCCGTCATACAGACTGGTCACTGACCTCCTGCGCCGCAAACAGCAGGCCCGTCTCACATTTCCGGGCGAAGACCAAGACGGGACTTTCAGGGAAGTAAATGGGAATACTTTGAGAAGTATAATCCAATGACCTATGGTCGACCGCCCAGATCGTTGTTTCACTACTCGGTTTGGATCGTCATCAGCAATAGCCGTTAACCAGCACTAGCAGTAAATGTCACCAACAAAAAAGAGCAGCATGTTAATTTTCAAACTCCTGGTGAAGATACATTTGCATTTATAGAAACATAAGCCTGTTGGATTCAAGCGTCTTCTTACCTTCCACAATTGTTTGTCATACCACTTTCAGATTGTTCCACAATTTAACTAAATTCCTGAAATTTTGGGGGCCTCTCCTTACACCCCTATTCCAACCTTTATGACACTAACTGTACACATAGTACGTCAAACAGCACAAACAAAGCGGTGAATGTTTTGCCAATCGAATATTTGAAATATGTAGTAAGCTGGAACTACTGGAAGTTATTGTATGTGAGGAATGATTAAGGCACTTGAGCGGTCACCTTTTAGCTCCACTCAATATTTAGGGCAAAAGAGTTCAAGTAAGCTTCCATAGAGATACAATCAAAATTATATGTATATCTATGTTCAACTGGGCTAAGTTAGAACATATTTTTTAGCACCAATAATTCCGCCTGAAAGAAGTAAAATCAAATGCCGTATCATAACAGTAAACGTCTTTATTGGTGATTACCCAGCAGACGTTCCTGTTTCAAGATGGCAGGTGATTACTGGTTTAAACTTCGTTTGAAAACCCATTGTTATTCTTTTATGTCAGAGCAACGAAATCGCAGTTAGCCCAACCGCAATCAGAGAGTGCATATTTATTACAAATTTATATGGCTAAAAAGAAATGATCTTTAGCTCTAAAAGAGACAATGTGAAGCAGTATGCCGTGGAGGGGCTAAAATTATAATGCCTAGAATGCTAGAAAATTGAAACAACCGAAATCCACTCAATACACCCTATTCCCAAAGACCAGAAATCTTAAGATGTACCGGACAAGCGAATCAAAAGAAAATTCTAGGAACCAAACCCTGTGGAGATACTTTTGGCATCAGACTCGCTTTCAATTGCAAAACTGGTTACCAGATCAATAAATCCCAAAGCGCCTGGTTATCATATTATTATATTATATTTGTAAACTCGTATATCTTGCATCAATTGTATGCTCTGGAAAATACTACATTTTGAGCCAAACTATACCATTTTCGGAGACTTATGTGTGGTTTGTAATTCCATTGGCGACACTCCAAATATATTTTTGTTTTAATCTGCAGGAGTAATTTTGTTGCAGTGCTCGACTACAGTGGCATGCTGTGTTTTTCCCGCTGCTATAGAGATACAGTCACGGCTTCCATTCATGATTAAATTCACAGAAGAGTAAGGTGGAGTCATATATATTTCGTATGGCTACTCGAACTTTTTTATTAGGGCTCCTTCCAACAGGCACACTTGCCCAATTACAGGGAGTATTGGCGTGGGTGTTTAGGGATACTCTCCACCGGGTCAGATCGGACACGGAAGGCGGTTTCCTGCTGTGAGGATTGAACCCACGTTAATCCATGCTATCCGATCTGAAGACAGACAACGAAGCCACCTGGCCATCCGTACCCCCAAAAAAGTGGATTTTACATCAGTAAACAAAAGGTCAGGGGCGGACGCAGACCCGAGTTTGGGGGGCCAAACCCATGTCTGCCTTTCCTCTGGGGGGGGGGTGGGAGTGAATATTTTTTTGTTCTACAGACCTAGTGTAAACAACTTTTTCAGTGCCCGACAGACCTAGCATAAGCTACCTCTCCAAGTACATGATCGCTTTCGGGGGGAGCGAATATTTTTGCTCTACAGACCTAGTGTAAATACCTTTTTCAAAAATTTATCCGGCGTTTTGGGGGGGGCAAAAGATAGTTTGGCCCCCACTCCAGCGCTTTGGGGGGGCATGGCCAGAATGCCCCCCCCGGGCGTCCGCCAATGCAAAAGGTATGGAAAGCTTTCGACTTATTCTTACAATCCTTCTTCAGTCGTTGGCACAGTTGATTCAAGGTCAAAATACATAAACTTGTGACTAAAATTGAAAGTTTTCTACACTTGATGTATATACCAGTGTATACAAATGTGAACAGTGATACGAGACATGACCATACTAGTAGCCTCTGCTTAATGTACTTTTAGCCATACCCAGAAGGCAGCAGCCCTCACCACGGATATATTTTTCCGATGTCCTGACCTCGCCTCTGCGCACAGTCGCTGGCGGTTGATGACGTCGCAAACGTCAAGGTCACTTTGTAGTAGCCGATCTAGCACAACCTGAGCCAGAAAGCCACGCCCATGACAGTGCTGTTTCGCACATGTCGCGTAGGTAATTAACACCACTTGCTCTTCCTGTGTGCTATGTATGCGTTTTCTTAAGTGGGCCGGATGGAAATTGATGGCGATATTGATTGGGTTTATATTTTTAGGTTTAGGTATCTTGTGTTCCTTCAGTTTCCTATAAAATTGTAATGTGCGTCATTCTTTAACATCTCTAAATATACACATGTCCCTATTTTTCAGAGAATACCATTACAAATGACACTATACACCAGAAAAAGCAGACACAGTCTCAATCGCACCCAGAACAACACCCAGTAACACCGATATCCACACCTACCTCGCTCTCTGCCCTCTTCACGTCTAGCCGCATCACCGACACCCTGCTCCGCACCCCTCCCGAGGTGTTGACCCCACGACCTTCTGCTCCGCCGTCGTGGGACGGGGCAGGAGGCGAGACCATCGCTGCCGACGCGGACTGGCGCTGTCCCGGCGGGCGGCCGACGGCGACGACAGGGGTCACGCATGCGCCGGTGCTGACCGACGCCGATGCGAGCACTGACTCTGCGCCTTAAGACCGGCCGCGTCACCAAATCCGGCCTTCCGGGGCTTCACGTGCAGTGATTACTCGGTTTAGAGGACGGTGCGTGCACCGGTAATCAATAACCATCCAAGACAAATCAGCCAGGATTTTTGCGCGAGGGTATGCTGGCTCGACCCGTTCGGCTGTGTCAGTCCATGAGCAACTGTCTCGTTTTTCGTGCTTAGAACAAAATAAGGGTCTACATGTTTCAGTACAAGCAACAATTATTGAAACTATGTAGCGGTCCACACATGGCACATGGGGTGCCAAGAACTCTCTGATGCACAGCGAAGTGGTTTTCGACGTTTCACTAACCACTTTTGGACCGTGTTTGAGGGCTCAGTTGGAAGTTAGAGAACTCTGAGCCGTGGTTCACTGACTGAAAATATTTAGCCAGTCAGCTTTCGACTGCGGTTGCTCCCTTCTGGTTTCTGGTGTCCATCAAGTATAAATGTACTTTGCATTTGGAGAGTCATTTTCCTAGGTTTGTAGAATTACTGAATATTTCGGACAAGCATCAGGTAAAAAGATGGAAATATAATATATACTCTGTACTTCGGTACATTTTTTGTTCAAACTCTTATAAGTTATGTCCAATTGTACCGAAGTGCAGAGTATATACCTATTATATTTCCATTTTTACCTAGTGTTTGTCCTAAATATTCAGTAAATGTACTTTGTAGATGGTATAGTATAATTTTTTTAGATTTAGAAAATATGTGATGTATTTTACAATACAGTGTACACAGCGAAAGTATGTTTTTTCTAACAAGGATTCCAAAATGTATTTTGTTTTATTTGTGCTGATGACCAAATCATTGCTATATGGCCCTGGCAGCCGAAGCGCCTTAAAACCCCAACACACACACTGACCAAATAATTATATTCTTTATTCTCACAGTGACGTATCCACTATTAAAGCACGGATCCATTTCTAAGGAGTATCCCCTACCTATGCATCACGTAAATATCCGCCAGGAAGGTTCTTGAAGATTAAAGCGCCTACTTGACGATTTAAAACGGCGAGCGTCCTCGCGACATGCACACAGAGCGCCGACACAACCGCATGCACGGTCTGCCCACCTCGATTGCTTAACCGCACTGGCGGGGAAGGGACCTTCTCCTTTAACCTCCAAGGGGGAGGGGGCAAAAGGGCCATGGCCCCCTCCAAAGTTTAAGAATAGTATATATTTTGCCCCGTTAACTAAGGACTAAATTCTAGCCGTTTGTTTTTAAAAATACTATGTTTTCGTGATTTGTTTAACAATTTAGCTCCCCAAAGCATTTGTTGGCCCCCTCCAAAACTTTCTCCTGGATCTGCCAATGCTTACCCTACACTTAAGATTCGATATATTCTCCTGTTGCGTTCTAGGCTCGGTGCATCAAAGAAAGACGTAACAAAGAACATTCCTTTCCAAAGGCTTATGCATAAAGATATTGAGTGACATTGGCTGAGACAGGGACGCCGCTTAAACAAAGAACCATTTTTCCGTTGAATAGATTTCCGTTGTTGGTGCAAACTGCCTTCAGTGACCGCTGTGCGTTTCCTGCGAAGCGGCCCGTCGGAAGCGACAGCGGCCGGCTGGGTTTGTGAAGCCTCGTCGGTATCGATTCTGACACTATTTCAGTCGGCAGACGGTGGCGGCGGCAGTGCCGAGGCCGGGTGGCTCGCCAATTGATTCTCACCCAGTATCGGTCAACTGACGACGCTGCCATGATGATGCTTGCGTTGTCAGCCGCTAACCGTGTGCTCGATGTGCGCTGGGCCATTCGTGGTCTCAGAAGCGGTTCCGAAACGGCAAAACCCTAAAAAAATATGCTGGTAGGCTGGAAGTTGGGCTTTTGTAGACTTGAATATTTTGTTTTTTTGGAACTGAAAGAAAACAGAAGTACGTAGTGTAGCTTTGACATCAGTATATTTCCCCATTTGACAATCAGAATTACGAATTTGAGTGGCTGTCAGCTTCAGCTGAGCGGATTAATGGTTCGACCTCGCCCCGGTAGGATGCGCGGCCGGGTAAGGTGGACCAGTCCCTCCCTTTCCCCCATCCTTGTTCCTGCGGCTGGCACTGCCGCCCCACCCGTCCACGTCGTGGCAGACGATGTTTGAGACCGCTGCAGCGGTCCATCTGCAGGTGACCCCTCTGTACGCCGCGTCATCGTCGGGGGCGGCGGCCGTGTGCGGGCCGCGGTGCAGGAGCCCTCTGCGGCGGCTGTGTGTGGGCCGTGGCGTTGGAGCCCTCTGCGGCGGCCGTGTGCGGGCCGCGGTGCTGGAGCCCTCTGCGGCGGCTGTGTGCGGGCCGTGGTGCTGGAGCCCTCTGCGGCGGCTGCGGGCCGCTGTGCTGGAGCCCTCTGCGGCGGCCGTGTGCGGACCGCAGTGCTGGAGCCCTGCTGGAGCCCTCTGCGGCGGCCGTGTGCGGACTGCGGTGCTGGAGCCGTCTGCGGCGGCTGCGGGCCGCGGTGCTGGAGCCCTCTGCGGCGGCCGTGTGCGGACCGCAGTGCTGGAGCCCTGCTGGAGCCCTCTGCGGCGGCCGTGTGCGGGCCGCGGTGCTGGAGCCCTCTGCGGCGGCCGTGTGCGGGCGGCGGTGCTGGAGCCCTCTGCGGCGGCTGCGGGCCGCGGTGCTGGAGCCCTCTGCGGCGGCCGTGTGCGGGCCGCGGTGCAGGAGCCCTCTGTGGCGGCTGTGTGGGACCGCGGTGCTGGAGCCCTCTGCGGCGGCCGTGTGCGGGCGGCTGTGCTGGAGCCCTCTGCGGCGGCCGTGTGCGGACCGCGGTGCTGGAGCCCTGCTGGAGCCCTCTGCGGCGGCCGTGTGTGGACCGCGGTGCTGGAGCCCTCTGCGGCGGCTGCGGGCCGCGGTGCTGGAGCCCTCTGCGGTGGCCGTGTGCGGACCGCGGTGCTGGAGCCCTCTGCGGCGGCCGTGTGCGGACCGCGGTGCTGGAGCCCTCTGCGGCGGCCGTGTGCGGACCGCGGTGCTGGAGCCCTCTGCGGCGGCCGTGTGTGGACCGCGGTGCTGGAGCCCTCTGCGGCGGCTGCGGGCCGCGGTGCTGGAGCCCTCTGCGGTGGTCGTGTGCGGGCCGCGGTGCTGGAGCCCTCTGCGGTGGCCGTGTGCGGACCGCGGTGCTGGAGCCCTCTGCGGTGGCCGTGTGCGGACCGCGGTGCTGGAGACCTCTGCGGCGGGCCGTGTGCGGACCGCGGTGCTGGAGCCCTCTGCGGCGGCTGCGGGCCGCGGTGCTGGAGCCCTCTGCGGTGGCCGTGTGCGGACCGCGGTGCTGGAGCCCTCTGCGGCGGCCGTGTGCGGACCGCGGTGCTGGAGCCCTGCTGGAGCCCTCTGCGGCGGCCGTGTGCGGGCCGCGGTGCTGGAGCCCTCTGCGGCGGCCGTGTGCGGGCGGCTGTGCTGGAGCCCTCTGCGGCGGCCGTGTGCGGACCGCGGTGCTGGAGCCCTGCTGGAGCCCTCTGCGGCGGCCGTGTGCGGGCCGCGGTGCTGGAGCCCTCTGCGGCGGCCGTGTGCGGGCGGCTGTGCTGGAGCCCTCTGCGGCGGCCGTGTGCGGACCGCGGTGCTGGAGCCCTGCTGGAGCCCTCTGCGGCGGCCGTGTGCGGACCGCGGTGCTGGAGCCCTCTGCGGCGGGCCGTGTGTGGACCGCGGTGCTGGAGCCCTCTGCGGCGGCTGCGGGCCGCGGTGCTGGAGCCCTCTGCGGTGGCCGTGTGCGGACCGCGGTGCTGGAGCCCTCTGCGGCGGCCGTGTGCGGACCGCGGTGCTGGAGCCCTCTGCGGCGGCCGTGTGCGGACCGCGGTGCTGGAGCCCTCTGCGGCGGCCGTGTGCGGGCGGCTGTGCTGGAGCCCTCTGCGGCGGCTGCGGGCCGCTGTGCTGGAGCCCTCTGCGGCGGCCGTGTGCGGGCGGCTGTGCTGGAGCCCTCTGCGGCGGCCGTGTGCGGACCGCGGTGCAGGAGCCCTCTGCGGCGGGCCGTGTGCGGGCCGCGGTGCAGGAGCCCTCTGCGGCGGCCGTGTGCGGACCGCGGTGCAGGAGCCCTCTGCGGCGGCCGTGTGCGGGCCGCGGTGCTGGAGCCCTCTGCGGCGGCCGTGTGCGGGCGGCGGTGCTGGAGCCCTCTGCGGCGGCTGCGGGCCGCGGTGCTGGAGCCCTCTGCGGCGGCTGCGGGCCGCGGTGCTGGAGCCCTCTGCGGCGGCCGTGTGCGGACCGCGGTGCAGGAGCCCTCTGCGGCGGCCGTGTGCGGGCCGCGGTGCTGGAGCCCTCTGCGGCGGCCGTGTGCGGGCGGCGGTGCTGGAGCCCTCTGCGGCGGCTGCGGGCCGCGGTGCTGGAGCCCTCGCGGTGGCTGCGGGCCGCGGTGCAGGAGCCCTCTGCGGCGGCCGTGTGCGGGCCGCGGTGCTGGAGCCCTCGCGGCGGCCGTGGCGGGCGGCTGTGCTGGAGCCCTCGCGGCGGCCGTGTGCGGGCGGCGGTGCTGGAGCCCTCTGCGGCAGCTGCGGGCCGCGGTGCTGGAGCCCTCGCGGCGGGCCGTGTGGACCGCGGTGCTGGAGCCCTCTGCGGCGGCCGTGTGGACCACGGTGCAGGAGCCCTCTGTGGCGGCTGTGTGTGGACCGCGGTGCTGGAGCCCTCGCGGCGGCCGTGTGCGGACCGCGGTGCTGGAGACCTCTGCGGCGGGCCGTGTGGACCGCGGTGCTGGAGCCCTCTGCGGCGGCTGCGGGCCGCGGTGCTGGAGCCCTCGCGGTGGCCGTGTGCGGACCGCGGTGCTGGAGCCCTCGCGGCGGGCCGTGTGGGACCGCGGTGCTGGAGCCCTCTGCGGCGGCTGCGGGCCGCGGTGCTGGAGCCCTCTGCGGTGGCCGTGTGCGGACCGCGGTGCTGGAGCCCTCTGCGGCGGCCGTGTGCGGACCGCGGTGCTGGAGCCCTCTGCGGCGGCCGTGTGCGGACCGCGGTGCTGGAGCCCTCGCGGCGGCCGTGTCGGGCGGCTGTGCTGGAGCCCTCTGCGGCGGCTGCGGGCCGCTGTGCAGGAGCCCTCTGCGGCGGGCCGTGTGTGGACCGCGGTGCTGGAGCCCTCTGCGGCGGCTGCGGGCCGCGGTGCTGGAGCCCTCGCGGTGGCCGTGTGCGGACCGCGGTGCTGGAGCCCTCGCGGCGGCCGTGTGCGGACCGCGGTGCTGGAGCCCTCTGCGGCGGCCGTGTGCGGACCGCGGTGCTGGAGCCCTCTGCGGCGGCCGTGTGCGGGCGGCTGTGCTGGAGCCCTCTGCGGCGGCTGCGGGCCGCTGTGCTGGAGCCCTCTGCGGCGGCCGTGTGCGGGCGGCTGTGCTGGAGCCCTCTGCGGCGGCCGTGTGCGGGCCGCGGTGCTGGAGCCCTCTGCGGCGGCTGCGGCCGCGGTGCAGGAGCCCTCTGCGGCGGCCGTGTGCGGGCCGCGGTGCTGGAGCCCTCTGCGGCAGCCGTGTGCGGGCGGCTGTGCTGGAGCCCTCTGCGGCGGCCGTGTCGGGCGGCGGTGCTGGAGCCCTCTGCGGCAGCTGCGGGCCGCGGTGCTGGAGCCCTCTGCGGCGGGCCGTGTGTGGACCGCGGTGCTGGAGCCCTCTGCGGCGGCCGTGTGTGACCACGGTGCAGGAGCCCTCTGTGGCGGCTGTGTGGACCGCGGTGCTGGAGCCCTCTGCGGCGGCCGTGTGCGGACCGCGGTGCTGGAGACCCTGCGGCGGGCCGTGTGGACCGCGGTGCTGGAGCCCTCTGCGGCGGCTGCGGGCCGCGGTGCTGGAGCCCTCTGCGGTGGCCGTGTGCGGACCGCGGTGCTGGAGCCCTCTGCGGCGGCCGTGTGCGGACCGCGGTGCTGGAGCCCTCTGCGGCGGCCGTGTGCGGACCGCGGTGCTGGAGCCCTCTGCGGCGGGCCGTGTGACCGCGGTGCTGGAGCCCTCTGCGGCGGCCGTGTGCGGGCCGCGGTGCTGGAGCCCTGCGGCAGCCGTGTGGACCGCGGTGCTGGAGCCCTCGCGGCGGCTGCGGGCGGCTGTGCTGGAGCCCTCTGCGGCGGCCGTGTGGGCCGCGGTGCTGGAGCCCCGCGGCAGCCGTGTGGACCGCGGTGCTGGAGCCCTCGCGGCGGCCGTGTGGACCGCGGTGCTGGAGCCCTGCGGCGGCCGTGTGCGGGCCGCGGTGCTGGAGCCCTGCTGGAGCCCTCTGCGGCGGCCGTGTGGGCCGCGGTGCTGGAGCCCTCTGCGGCAGCCGTGGGACCGCGGTGCTGGAGCCCTCGCGGCGGCCGTGTGCGGGCCGCGGTGCTGGAGCCCTGCTGGAGCCCTCTGCGGCGGCCGTGTGCGGGCCGCGGTGCTGGAGCCCTCTGCGGCGGCTGTGTGCGGGCGGCTGTGCTGGAGCCCTCTGCGGCGGCCGTGTGCGGGCCGCGGTGCAGGAGCCCTCTGCGGCGGCCGTGTGTGGACCGTGGTGCTGGAGCCCTCTGCGGCGGCCGTGTGCGGGCCGCGGTGCTGGAGCCCTGCTGGAGCCCTCTGCGGCGGCCGTGTGCGGGCCGCGGTGCTGGAGCCCTCTGCGGCGGCCGTGTGCGGGCCGCGGTGCTGGAGCCCTCTGCGGCGGCCGTGTGCCGGCCGCGGTGCTGGAGCCCTCTGCGGCGGCCGTGTGGGACCGCGGTGCTGGAGCCCTCTGCGGCGGCCGTGTGCGGGCTGCGGTGCTGGAGCCCTCTGCGGCAGCCGTGTGGACCGCGGTGCTGGAGCCCTCGCGGCGGCCGTGTGCGGGCCGCGGTGCTGGAGCCCTGCTGGAGCCCTCTGCGGCGGCCGTGTGCGGGCCGCGGTGCTGGAGCCCTCTGCGGCGGCCGTGTGCGGGCGGCTGTGCTGGAGCCCTCTGCGGCGGCCGTGTGCGGGCGGCTGTGCTGGAGCCCTGCTGGAGCCCTCTGCGGCGGCCGTGTCGGGCGGCTGTGCTGGAGCCCTGCTGGAGCCCTCTGCGGCGGCCGTGTGCGGGCCGCGGTGCTGGAGCCCTCTGCGGCAGCCGTGTGCGGGCCGCGGTGCAGGAGCCCTGCTGGAGCCCTCTGCGGCGGCTGCGGGCAGTCCATAAACTGACCGCCGGCGCCGCCGGGCTGCAGCTGCGCCTCCTGTGGAGTGTTTACCGTACGTGTGGGTGTGCCTGCGCCCCTTTGTTAGGCCCGGCCTGAGCGTTGGTCTTGTCGCATATCAGATATCGATGCGTGGGGCGGCTGCGCCTTGCGGCCAGGTGATATGCTGGAGCGGCCGGGCTTTGTTACTGGCAAAAGCCCTGCAGGCCCCTGCACCGCCTGGGCGCTTTTCGTACCCACCATCGCCTGGGAGGGGTCCAATCGCACCACTCCCCTACGATCTCAGGAACCGTAAGTGATATGGAAAAAATTGAACCGGGGCCGAGGGCACCTTACCGTCTGCTACTTGGAAGCCGAGTTTTAACCATATTTGTTGACCTGTCACGTCACAGGGGTCTAACATGGGTATAATTTAGACCCATTTAGGAAATAATTTACCATTCTAGAGCCATTAGACATAGAACAAACGCCAAGACATCAATGTGTTGGTTTTGATCCAAGGGTCCAAATGATATACGGGATGACTTAGAAGGGGCACATGGTTGCCTTGCCTTTAAGTAATATTACATATCATGCTCCTCCTTGGGTTATGCTCGGCACTTCGATACACAGTTTAAAACTATCTCTCGCTTCGATCAAAAGTTATATACACAGATATTAAAGAAGCAACAGTGACATTTGGTGACTTTTCTGGTGAGCCTGGTATCGACCTGACCCCAAAATTGATGACAACTTGCAATTGTTTTGTCTCTTTTTTTAGCCTGATTTTAATAGAGCAGAATTGCCCTAGATGGGTTTAGAAATGAGTGCATAACTCGATGACCTGGCCCAACCTGCTGCCGATTTTTTGGTATTTAGTTGTAAAAAATTAACCAGCGTCTCATTCTGATCGGTTTGGAATCATTTTCGAAAAACCGAGAGGAGTCCGATCAGACCCCTCAGGCAGTGAACAGATGCGGTGCCCGGCGACCCGCCGGCGGCTGCAGCCCGCTGCGGTCGTGCGGTACTGCTGAGCTGCCGTGACATTAAATCGTTGCTGCTCCTCCCACTGCATCGCCATTCCGTCCCCGAATTCTGTATGTCACCGCGCCATCTTGTCTGTCACTGCCGTCGCGGCCAGCGCTTCGTTCGCCGTTCCTGCCTTCGCCTACCTGCCTGTGTGATCCCATCAATTTTTCGTTCGTACTTTCACATGATGTATTTTCCCTTTTAGACGTTTCTAGCCCGTAGGGCATCGGCGGTGATGGGATCCCGGGTCCCGGCGGGCGACGGGTACACCGACCTCCGACTGAGCTGAGCTCCGCCTCACGTGACCAGCCCCTTAGCCCAACAATACTCCCCTCCTCTCCCAGTAGTACCCTGTTGTATACTTCATATCGTTAGTGTGTTCTTATTTAGCGTGTCCTCGGGCATGTCAGTTCCAATGCATTTGAATGACTTCAATTAAAGTCATCGACAAATTAGTTCACGGTATGGTCAGATTAGCCATGAAAATGATTAAAAATCGGTCTGCTTACTTAAACGCTCTGGCCGCTTGCTCGCCGCTTGGTCTGCTTGCTAAAACTGGCCGCTTGCTTAAAAGATCCATGTTGCCAAGGCCTTTATTCCTTGTCAGGCTTCTCAAGTCTTAAAATTGTCTTCCACGAATCGTCCGTCCCAGAGCTGCAAAGACGCCCACTTGACACAGATTGCTACTTTCACCAACCGTGGCCACATGCTCAGGCACGGATTCCACGGAAAGCATGCCGCAGATCAGCGGCAGCCACCTCCATCACGGAGAAACAAGCAGCCACCTCCATCACGGAGAAACAGGCAGGCACCTCCATCACAGAGAAACAGGCAGCCACCTCCATCACGGAGAAACAGGCAGGCACCTCCATCACGGAGAAACAGGCAGCCACCTCCATCACGGAGAAACAGGCAGCCACCTCCATCACGGAGAAGCAGGCAGCCGCCGGCCCCTCCGCGCCAGGCGACATACAGCGGCTGATTTAGCAGCGACGTTACCCGCCGTTTGATCTTCGCCGGGCCGCAGCGGGCCGAAACTCAGCAGCATCTGACATATATCAGCGTGGGAAGGCAGAGATGGAACCTGCCGCCGCTCACCGCCTCAGTCGTCTGTTTTAGCCCGCTGCTGACTCAAATCGATAGTCCAGATCGGCAAAGTTAGCCGGATTCGGGCGAAAGTCTTCTGGACAGTAGAAGCTGGTGAAGTTTTTGATTAACGAGAGCGGAGAAAGGGTGGGTCCCGGATGAAGGCTTTATCAGTTAACATATTTTCGTATTTAGTGAGCGAAAATGTCGGGGAAGAGTATGATAAATGCAGAGGTGCAGAAAGTGGTCAACTCGGTTACTGGGGTGATTTACTTACTAGTCAGCAACACATTTACATTATTCAAGGTGCCTGGCCGTGACAAAATAGACATTCTGGTTGCATGGTCCAAACCCAAAATACATGTTTTCGAAACTCGGAATGAAGTGTGTAACCAGTGTTACAATTTAATAAGTTTTTTCTTCAACTGCACAGCGTACCATTAGTGGTTTAATATATGTACATGTTCAATTTTTACTTAAACGATAGACTCTCGCTGCAGAAAATCTGCATACTGATTTTACAGTTGCCAGAGTTGCCAGATTTTAGCATAAGACCCTATAGTGGCGATTTTCAGTAGTTTTCAGAAAGCAGCCGACTGAAAACCCGAAATGTGACAGGCTAGCTTATGAAACAAAAAATGATAAGTGGTATAATTTGGTATCTTGTACGCCTAAGGTACGCCTATAATTACAAACATAGCTGGGCAGAAAATAAACATAACCTACACAACAGCGACACAGCAATGTTTGTGGGAATTGAGTGTGCTGTAGATACGATAACGTAGAGTCTGCTCAAGTATACATGAACCGAAGTAAACAATAACCGAAGTAACAACAATGAACCGAAGTAAACCGAAGTAAACAACTCACAGGAACCTGAACCATTTAAACCATAGAGATGCCTGGAATGAAAACCTGAATGCAGGGCCCTCCCGCTTTTAGTTGCCCTAGTAGAACATGGACAAATCCTTCGGTAAGTAAAGCTCGGTAAGGGCTAATGTAACGTCTGTGTCGGAAGTGGTGTCAGATGACTTTGATTAGCCATTATTCAGAAACTATAACCTGCACCAGGGCTGCAGATCTATTTTCGATCTGGGGAGGGGGATTGAGTGGGTAGGTTAGCACTGGCGAGGCAAAACAAGCACTATACAAAGCTTATGGGTGACCCAAAATCCAGGGCGGCTTCTTTACTCCCAATCCCCCACGATCTCCACCCATGCCTTGCACTGAAAAAACAAGGTAAAATTTCTGAAAGCCCAATCCTGTGCCCGTCCATAAATATATTGTATTGTATTATTGCATTACCGTTTGACCATCAATAGATGCGATGCACTTTTCATGTTCGTCGCTTAAATTGCGTTGAGCGATAGCACAGTTAGCGGCGAGTCCGTTGTGATCATAGTGTCCCGGGTTCGAGCCCCGGTTAACGCTTATTTTGTTTGTACCTTTTATAGCTAGTGTGCCATTATGGAGCGTAGTGAAGGCCAAAGGCCTTTTTTGCTCCCCAAGATCAACCACTGACTGCCTATGACCGTAATGTTTTGTTTGGGAGAGGGCATACAATCATAGTATTATCTCTTCCCAGCTCCGTGTGACAGAGTAGGCATACATCTGATTGAGTTGTGACAGCCAGCCTAAATTCTGCACCTCTGGATAAATGATGGTGCCAGGACACGGTGAGAAAGACTATGACTTCTTTGCCACCTCTGGATTCACTTTCGGGTTCAGGCAAAGCAAGCGAGTGTAAGCACAAACACTTAATTGAATGATTATGTGGCTTAAGTGTTGTGAAACCTACATAAACGCAGACATATTGTCGAAAACCGTTTGCGCCCTCAATATTCTTATTTTCTGCTTTTGCATGATCTCGGTACCTACGAGTAACTTATCCCGGCATCACCTGGGCTCTTCTCGTACACACCACCGTCTGGGGGTGGTCCGATCGGACCCCCCCCACAATCTCGGGAACCGAAAGCGATAAAAATTGAACGGCGCTGGAAGCGCCGGTCTGGAGGTCTTTAATTCTGGTCTTATATTCTGAAGCTTGAACCATATCTGTTGACCCGTGACGTCACAGAGGGCCCTCATTTCCTGCCCAAACGCTGATATAGCGTCAGTTACATTGTAAATTAATGGAAATATGGCATTGTGTTATGTCATAGGTCAGTGACCTTGAATGACCTTAACCTTAAACCTTCAGATAACATTTTGAGACCTTCCCGTTGTGACCTTAGTCCACTTTCAGAGTAGTCCCGGCTTTATTTCGCATAATCACGGCATTTCTCAATTGGTTTCCAGCAATACCCAAATTTGACATTAACGATGTCGTTTGACCTTGAAGACAGGCCAATGAAAATTGGCTATGAAGTAGATCACTATAGTCCCCTCACTCCTCCAAACGTGCGTGTTTCTAACTCTCTTGGTTTTTTAGATATCAGGGTGGCACTAGGTTGATGCCTGACCCCTCTCCACAGTGCGTGTAACAGCATGCGCTTAATCGTGTAACAAATAATCAATACAAGAACCCAATTAAAGTTCTGAAACAAGTTCTCAAACGAGCAAGGAGGCAAGAGATAGAGGATAGAGAGAGAGGGAGGGAGAGAGAGAGGAATAAGAAGACAGGAAATCGTGATAGCATGTTCCGTATGGATCGGGTACTGCCAAAAACTAAAAGCAAACTATTTTGGATACTATCGTGGATCCCGTCCGTAAAGTTTGCCCCGTGCTCTCATTGAAGGGCGGCCTATTCTTTTTCTCTCTCTGCTTGGTCAGGAGAAAAAGCCTGCGCCAGGTCATCGGCTTTTTGTCGGGTACCGGGTGAAGGTTTTTGTGCCTGTTGATCTCCACCTGGTGCTGGGAAGGGTGAACCGCCTCCGCCGAGGGTCGTGCCTGACTGCTGGCCTGCCCAGCGGTTGAAAGCTCCGCTACTCAGTACTGTGTTCAGCTTCTCTTGTGAAACTTTCGTAGTGGTTTTTCCCACTTTTCCTCGGGTGAGAAATTCGCCAGAAGACCTTATCAGAACTACGAGCTAATCTGAGTTTCATACTCAGAACTAAGACTTAAGGACTGCCAGAATTATACAAACAGGTAAGAATTTGAACTTCCTGGAACGTTACCAGATTAGTCGCCAGATTTGTCGCCAGAATCCAGAGCATGTTCTGAGATGTATCTTTGAAACATTATGAAATCTATATTACGGCGTATCCATGTTTTTATACAATACTACCACTTTTCACTCTAGTGGAGCATGCTTACCTTCGCCCTTCAGTATTTTTCAGTAAAGCTTTCAATATCGGAGTCTTGTGAGTTATAGTCAGTCAGATTGTGGATGAAAACATTTTAATACTACGGGAGCTTGACGTATTGGTATTCAGTGTCTTGATATCAGTACATTGATACTCTCATGTCACCCATATTGAAAATAAATAAAACTTTAGAAAACGTGGTTCTGAACCAAACTTCTCAGGAACGGAACACATTCTTAACAGCAATTTCTATAAGGGGCTGTCCACAGATGACGTCGGTCAAATTTACAAACGGATTTTTTTCTGTTTGTGATGACTGATCTTAGAATAAGCCCAAATTTGTGCAACGGTCTACATCTACCAGTACATACATGCATACATACCTACATTTTTTCTCCCATAGGCACATTGCCTCCCACTGGGCACAGTTTGCTCTTCCTCTGGACACAGTTTGTGCGCTCTCTCTCTTCCCCTCCCTCTCTCTCTTTCCCTCTCTCTCTCTCTCTCTCTCTCTCTCTCTCTCTCTCTCTCTCTCTCTCTCTCTTTCCGCAGTGCTGACCACCAGAGGCGAGCATTCACACGCTTGCTGAAAGCGTGTTGGGCTAAGTCCAATAGATTCCCCATATGATTAGTTTTATCTACTTCACCCAGTGTAGGCGCGAAGGTCTGTCGGCGCGAAGGGAGGTCAAGCGGGGTTCTCATGTGTTCTTATTAAGGTGATTTAATATAAGTCTGTGGAAGATTTAAATATGGCAGTGTATGCCATCTTTGTACCTTTCTTCCATGATTTTCCAAACCGAAATGCGCCATGTGTGGGGTCTTGATCCTGTATCCTGTTCTTTTATGTATGATTATGTATCCTGTTCTTTTTTTCAGGGAAATGGCGGCCTGCTTTTCATGCCCCATGCTCCGCGTCGTAAGATTATACTGCACTAGTCTCTCCAGAAGGACCGTTCTACAATCTGCCATTCTTCTAGCGGTGGTCGTCTGTTTTCGTGTAGCTGTCTTTCTGGCAGACAGTTACATCTACCGGGTATGTTTCTTACTTCAATTATGATAAGGGTTCAAATTTGCGTTGATTAATTCGAGGCCTGGGAATTTTATTCAGCTTTGTGGAAATGTGCTGTTGACTGTTATCTTTTTAGCTGGTTCCTCCGCTTCTTATCTCAGCAAACGCTGCCGCGCCGACGCTGACCTGACGGGATGTCAAGTAGCGTGCTATTGTCAGGGACTGAATGCGGCTGGCATAAGACTAATTCTCCAACGTGGGTTTAACACCAGCACTGGAGAGATGTCTGGTAGTCCCCCTCGGTGAGATTTAAAAATGCAAAGGGCCTAGCAAAACGCCCGTTTGGGAGATGTGTGGGGGATGATCTACATTATGGCCAGCCTTCATTGACCTAGGTTAATTGACCGCGGTAGTCTAGTGGTCAGCATAGCTAGCTTCCATTCACCCGACCCGGGTTCAAGGCCCGGCGGCTTCCCTAAACAAGGAGCAAGCTGGCTCCCGAGAAACCCTTCCAACAGGGAAAGAGTTGGCGACGCCGTATGACCCTGGAAGCTGCTGCGTCGATAAGCCCGAAAATTATCTAAAAAATCATTATTACTGGAATTTGAACCACCCATTTGGACACACAGAAGCAATATAAACTGTTCGGCTAACAGGCCTGTGATTGACGAGTTTTCACCATGCAGTGACGCATGTTTTTTTGCTGAGCCATTGCACCAGCAAGCTGAGCCGTTGTATCCACCATTGTACCACCGGCGTAACAAAGTGAACACTATTTTCTACCTGTGGAAACGCAGCAGTGTATGAGGTATTGGTAGCGTTCCACAGACGCAGCCGTGTATACTGTCCTACTCTCCTCTGAGTTTACTGTTATCAGTCAAAATCATCTAGATAAAAAACCGCAAAATCGGATTGTATTCCCATTCGATTTTCAGAGGGGTGACGTCACCTGGGACGACCCAGTACCCGGCGACTACCACATCACCACAGGACGACTCAACATTTCCTGCCAGCTACCGCAAGTACAGGGCGGTGCCGATCCCACACACTCGGCCCGACTCACTGCTGGACGCCGAGAGCCTGCTCTTCAACCGGGTGGAGGCGCTGCTGCAGACGGTGGAGCCGTGGCCGGCCTGCGAGCGCGTCATCATCGTCGTAGGACGCTGCTGGCACTGCCTTCTCAGCCGCGACGGCTGGTGGACCTATTCTCAGCTGGACGGCGAGAAGCCTCTGTGCCTGGACATGCTACCGCAAAACTGCTCAGTGCTGTCCTTCGGTATCAACGACGACTTCAGCTTTGATGAGGCCATGGAGGATCTGGGGTGTGTGGTGAACGCCTTCGACCCTACGATGGGAAGGTCTAGCTTCCGCCACTCGAAAGGAATTCATTTCTATGGCGTTGGTCTCGGGCCCAACGACGATCTCTACCGATTGACACCCCTGGCCAGTCTGGAGACGGTTGTGAAGCAACTGAAACTGGAGAAGGGCATCATCGACTACGTGAAGCTGGACATCGAGAGCAGCGAGTGGGGCGTGCTGAAGCAGCAGCTGGACTCTGGCGGAGAGCTGCTGCGAGTGCGTCAGCTGACCATAGAGTACCACCTGCTGCAGTGGAAGCCCATGCTGGACGAGGGTCAGCGCGGCATGCCAGGGAGGCCGGTCAGACACCTCAGCCAGGCCCTAGTGAAGCGGTTTGAAGCTGTGCTGACCACTCTGAAGACCGCCGGCTTTCAGCTGGTGTACACGAAACTGCACAGTGAGTGTCAGCAGTATGGTGACGGGTGTTTGCGCTACTTTTGGGGGACGCTGTATGTCAATACCCGACTGAAAACATCGTGAATAACAATTGGGCTGAAGCTCGAGCTCGATAATGGTGCTCAAGAAGTTTTTCGGCAGAACTCTTCTTAAAATGTTCATCAGGTCGACTTTATCCGTAATCCGTAACTAAATCAGTTACAAAACTTTCCTATCACAACGCCAGTTCATACTTTAGGGTGGATATATTCATATTAAATGGGCAGGTAGTTTTAGCCCTCACGATTCATTAGGTTCATTCGTAGGCTTATGTTCTTACTTAGCACGTATATCTCGTACTAATTTTACATTCATGGTTCGTTCCCGAACCCAAACACTTGCATACAACCGCAAACCAGGTAAAGCATACAAAATAGCATAAGCATTTCCCCGAAGTTATCTATGAGCCCAAGTTTTTTTTAGTGTGGCCCCTTACTGAAAAAAATCCCACTGAAGAAACATCTTCCCGTAAATTCTTTCTCCTTGCTTGGCAACGAATATCTGGACTAGCTACTGAAAAATTGTGTGATGATAAATTACACAAATCTACTCTTCTTTCTTGGCTCACTACCGACTAATTTCCATCGTTCTCGGTAGTTCGAAGGATACGAATCAAGTTATGAGCGCCGCACTGAAGTGTGTATGGAAAGATGGAGAGAAATTACCTGAATAACTCGAGAAAAGCTTACCTTTAGACATGTCCCGGTGTAAGCAACTCTTGTAGATTCAACACGTCTATTTTATGTAATGATCATATACATGGCTCTGCGGCCCTTACCCTATATCACATGACATAAATAGGCATACATTCCAAACTAATGTTGCCTGCTCATCTGTTAGGAACGAAACACCGGACAACCACAAAAAAACGAGATTCATCAAAAAAGGGCTCCGGTCAGGAGGCATTTCGGTAGTTTTTTATAACACGGATATACGTTTAATCCATCGTCACTAACGCCGTGTCTGTGCATGTGAGAAATCTGCTATCGAATCCCATTAATTGGAGAAGTGAATGCTAAGCTTTACAAAGCGACATCGAGCAATGCTACTTCACATATTCACCATCGTTGAACGCACATGACCATTCATCATATTGCACGTACACAACTGCCGGTATGCTGCTCAGAAAAGAGCGCCTCTGGCTACAAGGCTCAGCAGGGGCCAGATGAAGGCTCCGGAAAAACGCATTCATGTCATCTACTTCACAACAAATATAGAGGCAGCAGACATGCCTGCTTCAGAAGAAAAGCTCGCAGCCGGTAAGTGAGACGAGTTACGACAGGGTAGGCTGATTTCGACGAGAACGTTGAATTCGACGAGGTTGGCTCAGAGGGCGCTTCACAGTGTGGCCTCAGCGGAGGGCCGACGGAGAAGGAGGTGCTGAAAACGGGAGCGGGACTCTGCTGCTCGGGTATACGGTACACCTGCACTGGAGCACCCTCACACTATCCCTAACCGCTCCGGGAAGGCCCACAAGTCGATCACGTCGAAACTGCTTCATCACGCGTTTCAATGTTTCTGCACAGTATAGCCTTGACATTAACATCGCTCAGCACAGTTCAATACGAATACTTAACAGTTTTACTCCTCACCCACATAGACAGCGGTAACAATACATCCGCAACGCTTCCAGATAACCAGACGAACCATATTTCCTGTTGCAACCAAACATTTTTACCGGTTTTGGGTAATACTAATTTACGGAATCCGAATCTGACCGCCGCATGTTTCAATTTCGACCGGAACCACTTTAACTGCACGTGCGAGCCAATCACTATTTTTGTCTCATTTATGATGCCCTCTCACTCGTTTTGTCATAAACTTGAATTTCGGCCATGCAGTGGTCTGATTCAAATTAAGGGCATAGTTTTCTCCTGAAGTTCCGAAAAATTTAGTTGCAACATGAAATGCCAGACGGTCTTAAAATTCCCACTTTTTCCCCGACTATATAGAGAACATTCATTCATGGTGATAAAAAACTTTCTAGTTGTTCTTAGCAATGAAGCCGAATGGCAAGGCATGCACGTAATCCAGCCTCCTTGATCAGAAATAAAAACTACTTATATGCCATTGATAAAGGAATAACCAAGTGTCATAACAAACACAAAACACGCTTCAGCTTCCGGGAAAACAAAAAGACTATCTGTCAGAACGTTATACAAAATACCCAAACACACCGCGGGTCCACGTGCTGAGTATTTTGCTGGCTATCCCACGTGAAAGCCTGGCTCTGGAATGAAACAGTACAGACAGTGACACGTGTTCACACGCTCTTCCACCAGTTACACTCTTGCCGTACAAGCTGTTTTTTTCTTCTGACGTACACCAGATAACGTAATCCCAGAAACTTTAGCAAACCACCTGTCTGAAAAATAGATATAAGCTCTAAATCAGAACTCCGCGGAGAAACAGTGCATTGATGCACCTTAAAAATTATTCGAGGATGAACTATAATGCTCGATTTTTAAGGACAAGTACACCACGCAACTCAGGCGTGAAATAAAGGCTACACGACACAGCGCCTGAACGTAACCGCCACTACCGCGGAATGCCATTCACTTCCCTTTTCTTCCTTATTAAGGAGTGTCGTCTTCATGCATTTTTGCATACTTTCCTGCGACGTATTTCCTAGATGTTACCGATTTCTTGGCAACATCGCTGACACGGCGATGTCGCACCAAACAACCAACAGATGGCACTGCGAGCCCGGCGCTCGCTCGCCAGATGGCACCGCCACTCCCGCGTGCACGCGCCTCGATCCCTGCCCTGTCCACCCACGCGCACTGTGTCTCTGACTGCTGCAGCAGCACCACCCTCAGTTTCCAGCTTCTGCTGCGTAATGCAGCAGTGAGGTCGGCGCCGTCACTCTTAGCTCAGCACACCAGCAGTTGCCCCGTCTTGAAAGCAGGGCCACGAGCCCCCTGCTCAAAGCACGCCCCGTGTGCTGGGCTGCAGTACATACCGAGAGGTACTCGACGACACGACACCAGCTGCGTCTTGTCTGTCGCTTCTGACTGCCTGAGCTCGCTTACACAGTCGGTCTTTACCATGTGGAGTCCGGGACGTTATTAGCACCACCGGGCAGTCGATGTTCCACGAACCAACGCCAACCACCCAAGACAACCCCTGGCCAGGTGCACCCACCGCGTCCAAACACTTCCACTGGTCGCAGTGACTGGACTGCGCTTTGCTGTAGAGATGCCGGACTCGGAGAGCTGGCATCACCGCTTCAACTAACGGGACACACGGTCCCTCCAACCGCCACATTTCCCATGCTGTACTTAGCTACCCTTGGCAGGGGTGAACTGCAGCTCGCTGGAGCTAACTTCGTGCGGCATTCGTGAGTAGTAGGTGACCTGCTGGCCGATGAGGCCCGTGTCCTCCCCGGGTTCTGCCTGGCCCACGCAGCAGGCGAAGGCCCGCATAAAACCTACGGGACGAAGGGGGGAATTAGCGTCAACGGAGGAAGAGAAGCGTCGACCCCAGTCCAGACGGAGCTGGAGCGGTGCTGTTTGCGGTTCTGATACCACTGGCAAACAAATTCATCAACTGTATCCAGAAGGATGATCAAACAAGTCATATTGCATCACTTTTTCGCAATAAGTTAAGTATGAATTTTATGAACATGAATCAGTTTTGCGCCTAAATGACATATTATTGGGCGTTTGTATGTAACTAGAACTCTGGTCACCCAAATAATGAAACTTTCTCAGCATTTCACGTGATGCATGAGACCCGTGTGTGGTTTCCATTTTTTCCATGCCAGAAAAAATACTTTTTCTATCAATTTGACGTGCCCACGCTTCATCGAGTATTCTTGTTTCGTCCTAAAGGCGGTTATCGGTAATTCAGTGTCACAGAGCCACCAAAATGAGTACTGGATGCACTTTTTCCTATTATGCTTCTAGATTATTGGATATTAAATAACAATCCCGAAAATGTGCGTGGAGCACGAGCAAATGTGTAAGCCTAACTTCTATTGATGGCTCCGGTGCCAGTGGCAGTCTTGCGTTTCCTCTGACATTATTTACCGGTCTGGTTCTTGATGGAAGCGCCAGTGACGAACAGAACGAACAGCACGAAGAAGGAGATGATGACCACCAAGAGGATGTTGATGAGGAACATCAGCGGTCCGATTCCGTCAAATTCCTGAACGGCATAGAAGCGGTTATGAAGCGCCGAAAAGTGATGTGCTGTATCCAACGCTTATTCCTGATCATTGCATGGAGACAATTGACAGATAGGCATCACAAAGCCGTTTCAAATTTCGATTTAAAGTGTCTTTAAACAAATTCAATCGCATTATGCATTATCGTGCATTGAAATAAATATAATTGTATCTGATAGACATGAATCTTGAAGGAAGTCATAACTACTCAACCAGCTTTGACAATTAAAGCTAATGTCGAGAATTCCAGGAATTCTAAATTTGATTTAATTTTCTAGCGAATATGTACAACGCTGCCATGTACGCGGTTGGCCAGTTCGCTGCGGGTGAAGGCAGGCTGCCAGGGGACTCACGTGTCCAACGATGACGGGCTGGACCATCTCTCCGGCCGCCGCCCCCACCACAATCAGGCTGGTAATCACCGCTGCGAAACATCATAACGTGGATGAAACAAACGGCTTCAAACGCAGATCCGCACCGGCACATCAATAAAACCACCCGCACATCCGTACTGCACAGCTTAGGACTACGCGAGCGTTAGCTCTCCAGATTACCAATCTCCGGACAGTTATAGAATAGGTTAAGCCAAACTGGTTCGTGCAATGCCTTTAAATGATCACACAGTACTTGAAGCGATTTCTGTTGAGCTCTTTGAAAAGGTGAAGCCTCTGAAGTGATGACGTGGCAGCTACAGCGGGGAGGCGAGTGCTCACAGGTGACGTTGATGTAGGTCTCGGCCAGCGAGATGGCGGTGGGGTAGACGCTGCTGAGAGAGAGGCCGAACAGACAGGTGCCGGCGTACACCATCATCATGCTGTGAGGCCACATCAGCATCAGCACGGCGGCCAGTCCGCAGCCCACCTGTAGGAGGAGCACAGATCACACATCAACCCACCTGTAGGGGGAGCACAGGTCACACATCAGTCAATCTGTAGGGGAACACAGGTCACATCATCCCACCTGTAGAGGGACATAGGTCACACATCAGTCCATCTGTAGGGAGCACAGGTCACACATCAGTCCATCTGTAGGGAGCACAGGTCACAATCAGTCCATCTGTAGGGGAGCACAGTTCACAATCATCCCACCTGCGGGGACAAGGTCGCACATCAGCCCACCTGTAGAGGGAGCACAGGTCACTCATCAGCCCACCTGCTGGGGGAGCATATTAACCCACCTGTAGGGAACACAGGTCACACGTCAGCCCACCTGCGGGGGGCAATCCGGTCATGCCCTCAAAGCAAAAAAGGGGGGAAGATTAGCCCTTTAGGAACAAACTTTTTATCAGTTTCATCCATCTAGAAGGTACCTTTTTGAAGATGAAAGAAATTTGCCTGAGGAAGAAGAAGAGCTGAAAGCCTTTTAAAGGAATTCTATATAAATTCACCAGATACCACAAACAATTATCAACGTCCAAAAACCCAAAGCGGGATGAAGCCTTCAAGCAGTACCTACTGATTTACAGATCTACTCGCTAAATAAAGCTTACAACATTGAAGATGATCATGAAGGCGGGAGCGAACTTGGTGGCGATGCCGATGGAAACCAGACGCCCGATGGCGAAGGTTCCCCAGAAGCAGGAGGTGAGGTAGGCGGCCTGGGTGGTGCTCATCCCCACCACCATTTTCTCTGCGTAGCTATAAATAAAGCCGCCGAACGCTCCCTGGAGGAAGTAGCATTGTTAGCACCGAAATGGAAGCGGAGCAAGTGAACTGTGACAATAAACATACGGACCTTCGATTAACGTGGATAAATATTTTCAAGAGAAGTTTATCGCCAGCAGAAAGCAGTCAAAACAAACTCACCACAGAACAAATGATAGACAAACCTGAGAAAGCAAGACACAATGGTCATGTAAACGTTCTTGTGATCCAAGCGCTTGCTACCAAACAACCATCCCTGATCTTCCCGGGAGGGAGTGTACCACCAGCTTGTATCCAACACCAGCACTCAGATCCAAAAAGGTGCCTGAGTGTGTTCCAAAATAATTTAAAGTCACATATTGTTCACCAAAAATATCGAGGGTTGGCACAGAAAAGAGTGTTTACCGTACGCTCTGAATAATTCCGAATCTTAAAATGCGTAGTGGCGTATGCGTATATTGCGAAATTGTTTCAAACTCTATATCCTGTGGCGTGCATGGGAAGCTTAACAATACGACAGTATTGTGCAGGACATCGTAAACTATAGTATAGGTCTACACATTTGTACGTTTTGAGGTTCCAAACAAGAAATGGACAAATGCGTTTGTCTTCAGCATTGCAGGATAGTTGGCATATCCGTTTGCCTCTGCACCAGCATTTCTGACCTGGAGTCCGTCGAACATGAAGCAGATGACGATGGTGCAGATGGTGACTACCAGCACCTGGCGCGGCGAGGCCGTCTGCAAGCCGTCCGAGTCGCCGGCCGCGTGGTGGTGCACCGTCAGACCGCCGCGCTCGTCGATCTCGTACGAGTCCGAGGAGGACGCCTTCCTCTTCCGCAGCAGCACCGTCACCACCAGGATCGCCACCGGGATCTGCCGAGAACGAGAGGTGTGGAGGAAGCCCGGTACAGCCACCGGGATCTGCCGGGAACGAGAGGTGTGGAGGAAGTTCGGTACAGTGATTTACAAACGTTTACTTGTTGCAACAGATTTGGCTGAGTTGCTGCACCTACACAATTTCGTCAATGGCTGTTGGCATGGGCTTTTGAAATAGGCACCTTTGAGTATGAAATAAGTATTTTGATTGTGCTAAGCGTTAAAAACGCTATTGTTCTGACTTGAATTTTTCTAAGTTTGACGTGGGCACTAGGGTTCAAATATTAATTGTATTGTATCCCATCTAGCGAAAATATTAGTGAACGTTGGGCATGAAAAACTCAATAACCAGTTTCGTTAAATTGTTTTTGAGGTTAATGGTTTGTTTGCTGCTGGTTTATTAGTTATGCTCAGCCCAATTTTCAATTTCTTTTAGTTTTTAATTTTTTTAAATAGTGTAGGCCAGCCCACGGCTTCAAACCATATTTTAGCCAGTCAAACGGAAGAGCAACAATCAGTTGATGTATAGCTGGCCATCGATGATCTACTGCCTAGATGAGAGAAAATGAACTTTTAGTAAGAACTTTAAGTTTTTTTTAGTTTAGTCCCAAAATTTATATGGAAGCATCAAACCCTAGTTTTGCCGCACACATCCTAGTCAGCAACTAATGCTGCGAATCGTACAAATTTAGTCCATGGGCGATGGATCACTCAGAGCTCCCGCTGGCCTGCTGCTCGGGCAGCGTTCGGCAGTGTTTGACGTCATAACCGGGATTCTGGAGGGCTGTAAGATTAAACAGGACTTCGCTGCCGCCACACTGACTCCGCTCTGACGTCATAATTGCCTGTCCAATCAATGCTGGAGCTGACAGTGGATTTCAGACAACCAGCACGAAGGCGCGGAATCGACGGCGAACGGCTCCGCTATAGATATCCCCAGGGCCCCGCTCTTGGCTGACGACCGGGGTCCGATCTCGCAAGGGGATACGTGCATTGGCAGATACGGCGCGCGCTGGCCTCAATTGAAATATAAGTTGTGAGCATGTGCAAAAAGGGAAGAAATATATATATATATATATCTCAGATATTATATTTGCTTCACACCTGATGATTGTCGAGCATTGCGCCAAAAGATGAATAAAAATTTACATAAAAAGATGCAGTTTACGAGCTTTGACATCAAAATCCATTCAAATACTTAACTGTTTTCATCATCTTGTACATCAACGTAGCTTCCCTCTAGTCCCTAAACAGTCATGTACCAAATCGTGTTAGGGTCCCTCTCTTTAAAATATACTTCCATGCCATGCTCTCTACGTTCCTCGTGTCTCGAGTTGGAGGCAGGAAGACAAACTCAGGATTTCTAAGAGCTCGACTCTCGCTATGTAGTCAATTACCTACTCCACAAGAAAGTAGCATCAACACTGCTCATTGGTCTGTCCAAGCCCATCAGAATTCAGCTGACGCCAGTAATTCAAACAAACATAAAACCAAACACCGTATCTCCCGTGAAAAGAAATTCAGATCCAGCAGTAAGCATAGTTTTGTACCTTATCTGTACTCTCCCCTCCTACCTGCAAGATGGCCATTATCCAGAAGCCGTACTGGATCTCGGATTCCTGCAGGATCCTCAGCACGGCCTGGCTGTCTTCAGTGGCGTTGACGCCGCTGCCAAGGCGCACCATGTCGTCGATCAGCTCGAAACAGCGCTGCGGCTTGGCCAGCAGGAAAGGCTCGTTGATCATCGGCGATGCGAACGCCCCCAGGGCATAGAAGAAGTGCAGCGCCTGAAAAAAACAAAAAACAGCATAAATATTTATGCACCTGGAGTCACATTTTTGTTCTGTACAATCCAATTAGAAGCTTTTTATTTCCTAGGGTTCCATTATTGGCGAGGTTACGCGAATCCGATTTATAACCAGCTCCATACCATTGCATTTGTTTTCGAATGTGTCGGTATATGTCTAGAAAAACGAATCTGAGAAATTCAACAGCATTTTGTCACGCAAAGCCATTGATATGCTAAAAAATAAAAACTCAAAATCCGCGCAAACCAAAAGCCCGTAACATTTTTAGATATTGCATGCCCGGCAGTAGGGTTCAAAACAGAAGAACCCTTGCAAACTGCGGTCCGTCCACGGTGGCATCCTATAAAGCCGCGCCTGTAAGTTGATAAATCTTAAAGCGTTTTTTCTCATCCTAGCTGCGTGTTCACTTCACTGGATGTGAGGTAGCTATTATTTTCCGATGTTGAAGGGCCGTAACGTAATCAATAGGTCTATTGAATATTTTCCACAAAACCTTCAATTGCAATTCTCAGTATAAATGAGCAAAATACAGTCCTACCAAGGAAACGCAACAACCGCCTGTCAGAAGGCTGATTTTTCAGTGGTGATCCCTCCGTAGCTCAGCTCTAGCGTTGAGCCCAGTTCATTAAAGGGAATGTGGCACCTTTATAACGTGATTTTAACTGAGATAGCCAAATTGCAAAGCATGCCGGAGAACCCGGTTCTCAATATATCATTTGTCTTGAAGCTCAAAATTTCCGTCGAGA